>CM053789.1:904274671-904564671 GCA_028749045.1 Cupressus sempervirens
TATTGTTATGTTCCTAGTAACTACTATTTATACAAACAATGATCTTATCCTTATGTTCCATATGACTCTAGTTCCTAACGGATTCGATCATTACATCAGCTATATTATGTTTTGACTCATTTGCACTGGTAAGTAGTTGCTGGAAGTGAATTGCTATCACAAATGCATTAGTCTGTTCTCATTAGTGGATAATGGATTTTTATTAGGCTAAACTGAAACAATTGCAAATGTTGAAAGTAATGCAAGTTGTTTTGGGATATATGATTTTTTTAGGTCTTACTGACATCCTGTGTATTGCTTGCAGCTTGTGTTTGAAGAAGTGATTGAACAAGTAAAGGAAAAGGAAGAGAAAGAAGAAAAAAGGAGGGAAAGGATGGCAGATGATTTCATGGCTTTTCTTTATTCTCTAAAGGTTTACATTATTCATTTTGGAAAAAATCCTTCTAATGCAGTCTCTTTTTCCTCTACTACTTTTACACCTGGAGTAAAATTTCACAGAGTTTTGTACATTAAAAATCTTGAATATGAATGAATTTCTATTCTTATCATAAACAAATTTCTATCTATGTAACGATAAATTAGTTATATATTGTTTTTCCATTTCAAGAAATTGTTGCTTCCTCAGAATGGGAGGATTGCATACCTTTTCTCAAAGATGCGAAAGCATACAGGTAAAAGAGCCACTATCAAGAATTAATCTTATTGTGAGTAATTAAAGGTAGTTATCATGTACTTTACACTAGTAGTAGCTATAAATATATTGGATATGAATATTCAGGGCAATTAGTGATGAAAGCTTCTGTCGGGAGATATTTGATAAGTACATTGCAAATCTTCACAAAAAGGTTAAGGAAAACAAGCGCAAACGAGATGAAGAAGAGGTACATGACCTGATTATCATTTCCACTTTCATATCTAATTTTTTCAAGATCTAATTGTTGTTTAAATACCTTTTGAAAGCATATTTGGGTGAGTGTTGTACTGAGAATGCAAATTAGACCTCCTTATGAAGATAATTGTATTACTAACAAGTTATTTTAACTACTTTTACAAACTAGCTATTAGAAGTTAAATTGTTGCAAACTAGCCTTTATCAAGATCTGATATGACCTAGATGAGATGAGTTAGGGTTAGTAGACTAACCAACATGAAAGGTCATTCCATGTTGAACTAGAAAAAAATAATTTTAAAATTTAATATGAGAGGCACCCACCAGATAAGATTTGGATGTTGTCTACAAGCACAACTCTTAATTATGAAATTGTTATAATATAGTGTGTTAAGATTTGGATGCCTTAGTTCAATTTCCTCTTGGTAGAGTTTCAAACATTAGCTCAATGCAATCCTTTTGGTTTAAAATTTGACAAAAAAAGTTTCTTAAAATTCTTATAAATGAAAAAAAGTTTGTAAAAGAAGCCCTCATATTTCCATACAGTGAAATTTCTTTTTAATTACAAATTAGATTAATTGAAACTATGAACTTCACTGTACTATGACCATTTCTGCCACTTAGGATAGCCCATACATTGCGACTAGTCTTTTTCTTGTATTTGCAGCTTAAGTAGTTCACCGCCAACAATTTTTCTCTTCAGTTTTGCTACTATTAAATTAATCCATACGACTAATTTCTTTTTATCCGCTTCAAGGCTCTCATACATGAGGAAAATGGGGCAAAATTAGTGCCTTGGCTGTATTGATGTTTTCACATATTATTCACCAGACCTGATTAGAACTAACCTATGAGAACTTTCTGTCGCAGCAACTTTAGTAAGCACATTATTTGTGGAGTAGATAGAAGGTTTTATCTCCAGCATTGAATGCCTCATAGATGGAGAAGTCTAGTGCCAAGGTTTGTACATTCCATAAAGATTTTTGTTGTCTTGATCACATGGCACCATCATTTTTTTCTTTGAGGTATAATACAAAATGGCGACGTACAAAATGTAAGGTTGCTCAATCAAATTATATTAAGTTCCTCATTTGCAGGAATAATTTAAACAGTTAATACTACAATATATTGCATTATTATTGATCAGTTTCGAAGGATGATGAAAGAGTTTTAGGATAAGCAATCTATGGTTCAGAACATTTTATTGTGCCATCATAAAAAAATCAACTCTTCAATGGGTAAGTGAACTGCAACAGTTGTCATCCTGACTATAATGATTACAAATATATGTATACATTATGGTTAACTTCAACAAAAGTCATTCTATTGGCACAAGATTCATATGCATCGGCCATTTGTGAAGCAAATATTAGCCCAAAATAGTTGGAACACAATCATCAATGTTAAAGCCAAAAGAAATACAAAAGTTGTCAACAACACTCTTGACATTCTCTATGTATATCCTAAACAAATGTGCTATCATCAAATGCACTTAATGATGATGTCAACCATTCCAATATGCATGCAGCTTTAATGTTAAATGAAGATAATTCTAATGTAACAATCAATCATTCTAGCGATTCTTTTGGCCACAACTTCTTCCAGGCTAAAATCTCTTCCTCTGTAATTAACTTTCGAATGCCTCCATAAAATCCTTCAACCTCACCTCCTGCTTCATGATGACGTTTCCCATTGATTGGAGCATGTCTCCGTCAAGAACCAAAGGTATATTGATGAAGAGATATTGAATCTTATTAATATAACAACTAACTGCATAGCATTAATATACATTATGGATGAAGAGATATTGAATCTTATTATGGACCTTATCCTTGGTGGCTATGAAATGACATCTAACTTGATAGCATTAATTTTGAAGTTTCTAACTGAATGCCCTAAGGCATTGGAGCATTATTAAAGAAAACATCAAGGGATAATATTTGAACTGTGGATATTTGTAAATTATGTTGGTTTTAGACAGTTATAGTTATAGTTATATATGCGCTCTCATGATGATGTGATTGGGACTGTAAGTTTTTTTGTCACGTTTATCTGTTTGAAAAATAGATGAAATTATTGGCTTTCATTCCTGATAAATAATTATTTCCTAATTTTATTCTTCCCTGCAGGAACCAAAATATAGACACACTGTGCCAATTATTGCAAAGCCTTTGCTCTCATAGGAGCCTTCTAAACTCCACAAAATTTGAGTTGTAAAGCATAATTGCTTGGTGGAAACAGGATAGTGTGCACATTTCTTCCTCCTTCCCATTGTTTTGTCGTCAAATAAATCATTTGATGAACGAAACAATGGGGTGGAGGTAGAAATGTGCATGATACCTTGACTCTCACGCATCAAGCAATTATGCTTTATAATCAAGTTTTGTGTAGTTTTGAATGCTCCTATGAGAGCAAAGCTTTCAAAAAAAATGGGACAGCGCATCTCAATTGCGACACATGTTGGTCTCAATTGTGACCAATATTCGTCGCAATTGAGACACCAAACTGGCACCTTTTACGTCGCGATTATAGCATCGACGTTGAAAGCTAAGGGTTTGTGGTTAGAATTTTGACAAAAAATTGGGCAAGTTTACGTCGGAATTGAGAAAATAACAGTTTAGGTTGACTAGAGAAATTGATGAAATTTGTGTCTGTAAATCCACGTTTATGTAGTCAAAATTTCGAAGTGAAATGAATGTGGCAAAAAATCGACCAAATTTGTGCGACGATGACTTTGGTCACTTTAGCGACCTACTCTTGTCAAAATTGAGACCTTTTCGCGTCGCAAATTAGGTCTAAATTTACTAGTGACTCTCAAGATTGGTGCTCAATTGGTTAAGAGGGGCCTTTTATAGATATGTAAGGAAGGCTTTGAGGTATTGTTTAGGTTTGATGCTTGGGATGCCAACCCTCCATCTTATCCATTTACCCTCATCTTATGACTCTATGTGATTCTTTTCTTGTTGTTGGATGGGATAAAGTGGCTCATTATAAGACTCCTTATTAATTGGGTCTTGTTGTTGGATATAGATGGAAGTGCTTTTCAGATTGGCCTCTTAGGGGCTTAGAGGAAAACTCTCAGGATCTTTCTATGATTTTGGCTACTAGGGAGTGTTATTCTCTACTAGGACTAGATGTTTTGGCTTAGGCTGGTACCTTATTTGGTAAATATTTAGTTTCTGTTGGGCACCTGGATATTACTAAACAACTATTAGGGGATGCTAAGGTTCCTTGGTGGAAACAAGTTTGGAATAAGTTTTCTTGGTTCAGAAGTAATTTCTTCATGTGGCTGGTGGCTCATGACTGATATCTTACATGGAATAATCTTTGTAAACATGGGTTCCAGGGCCCATCTTTTTGTGTGTTATGTGGTAAAGGAGAGGATTTATCTCTCATCTCTTCTTCCATTGTTCCTTTTCTACCCAGTTATGGAATCTTTGGCAGAGTGCTTGTTTCTCTTGTTGGCATGCTTCCTCCTTGCATAACTTTTGGGATCTCTTGGGGTGTACCCCCTCCAAATCTCCACCTCTTCAGGTTGCATGGATTTCTGGCCCCTCTTTTATTCTTTGGCATATCTAGTTGGAGAGTAGTTGATGAATCTTTTAGGATGTCTAGATTGGTGTCATACATCTTTGGTGGAAGATCTCCCACTCTCTTCAGCGAAACTATTCAGGAAAAGTGTGAGTTAGATGGAGGTATGGAACCTGATGATCTTTTTATTTGCAAAAGCTTTAACTTTTATTTTCAAGATGAGTTCTCAGGGGCTACAGGACATTGATATCATAAAGTTCCAAACCATCCTAGATGTCAAGGGAAGATACAGATGAACCATGTGGGTCATTGATCACCTCCTCCATTTGGAGTTCTCAAAGTCAACACTGATGGTTCTTCTCAAGAGAATCCAGGTCTTGCTGGCATTGGGGGTGTGGTCTGATGTAGCTCTGGAGAATTTCAATTTCTTTTTTTAATGCATAAGGGTTGTCATACTAATAATCTCATGGAGGCCTTAGCCATTTTACATGTTGTGGAGCAATGTTGTTTGAGGGGATGACACAAAGCTATCTATGAATTTGACTCTCGAGTGGTGATGAATTTGCTTACTTTATAGTTTCTTGAGGATATTAGTTGGCAATTGGCTTCGATTTTTAATCAAACTCTTCTATTTTGTACTTCTCTAGAGTCTATTAGTTTTAATTATATTCCTCAATAATGGAACAAAGATGTTGGTTATTTGGCCAAATGGGCATCTGATCATGCTCAGGATTGGAAAATTGTGGATAGGGGGTAGCTTCGCTTAAACTTGTCTCTTGAGTTAGATGACCTTATTTATCAGGATAGAGCTCCTTGTTGAGCTCTCCTTTTTGTTTCTCATTTTATCTTAATAAAATTTTACCCCTCAAAAAAGAAATGATGTATTATATAATGAGTTTATGAAGTATAATAAAAAATAATAATAATATTTTCTTATTAATTCAAGTTGAGATGTTATATTGAAATAATAATCATAATTATCATCAAATAATTATAGTTTGCAAGTTATATTACTTTAAATGCATATCTAAATGATTCTATGTGGTATGTGTAACAAGTATCCATCATGACCATTGATTATTAAGTGGTTGGATCACTTCTCTTCAACCATGTTCCCTCCTTTGACTCTACCCATACTTAGTCAAGCATTGATAGGTTAATCTACAAATTGTAGTTGAAGCATAAACATGGCAATTAATCATAGTAATATATCAATTATTCATCATAACTTCATTCACAAAGAAAAATAAAAAGAAAAAGAAAAAACTCTAGTTCTAGTTCATATATAACCATTTACATTTAGAAATAATTAACTAATAATCAAATCGAATTTATCTCAATAATTAATCAAGATGTGGAGATGAGATTGGCATGACTACAACTTCATTAAACTCTAGATTGTATTTCACATTTCTAGAAGATATCAAGCATGTGCATTCCCGAGCTTACATTTTTTTATATCTAACGTGATAAAATGTGAAGAATAGGTACTCTTAATTATTATATTTTTAGTTTTTAATCTATTATTTATTTCTATATTGTATGTGGCATGAGATAGTTGATTGGAAAATTGTGTTTGCCACTTAAATGATATACCAACCTTGAGATTCAACTCATGCAAGTCCTATGGATGCTCAGTATAGGTTTTTCTAACAGAAAAGATGGAGGTAATGGAGAAATGAAACAATGTTCTAAGGAGGTTAGTGTTGGAAAGTCTAGGAGAAGAAGAATCATAGAGGAGTTCACAAAATCTAGAATTAAAGATGATGACCCCACTAGAAAAAAACTAAGTGCTATCAGAGAAATCAAAAGAAACACCACTATTTGAAGACCAAACAACCTTATATCTAGAAGTGCATGGAAAATGGAAGAAGATAAAACTAAGAGAGGACCATAATTAAGAATATGAAATGCACCAATAAAATCAAAGATGGCCACAAACATTGCAAGATCAAAAAATAAATAGTCAAAGAATAGGAGGATTTTCCCTCTGAGGATAAATTAGATTTAAAAAGTGGAGAATATGTTGGAACTTAGATTTAAAAAGTGGAGAAGATGTTGGAACAATAAGAAATATGGATCAAGAAGCTAAATAATGGTGAAAAAGATGGAAGCCCAATAAAATATAAATAAAGAGAAATGTGAAATTACAAGGAGTGGGAAATGCGAAAGAAAAATGAGATCTAAGAAGGAAAGCCCACTTTTCAAGGACCCATGATTCTCCTCACATGGAATATTAGGGGATTAAATGCAACTAATTTTTTTTGCATGACATGGTATCTTTGTTCCTCTAGACAGGGCCTTACGGGATCTAGGAATCCTATATGATCCTTGCAAGGTATCAGTAAAAAAAATTCAAGATAGTAAACTGTGAGAACTTTGTGGGGTCATATTTTTCTCTCAAAATGCTAATTCTTTCTCCAATCAACATTTATAGCCTAGACAAGGTAGTACAAAGGAAACTAGTTTTAAACTAACTCATTTCTATATGAAAGAAAATGTAAAGTAAAATATTTATCATTGATGAAGACTTCAATGTGATTGAACTTGTTAGGAGGAAAAGAAATGTGGAATTCCCAGAAGTGACTAAGCTTAATGAAGAGGTTTCCAAGGACTTTGTTCAAAATGACCATCTAATAGATGTAAAGGTGTAGAATGGAACCTTTATCTAGCCAATTAGGAGAAGGGGTATTATTTATTTCTAGAATTTTGGATATTATTTACTTAATGGAGATTGGATGAGGTTGGTTTAAGTGGAAAAGCATAAAAGTTATTTTGTGTGATTCAAATCATACTATAATATAGTTGTCTTTCTTCACAAACTGTAAGACTATGTGCCACATATTCAAAATTGGAAAAATAGATATACTAACTCCAAGATGGAGGAATGATATAATAACACATCTTATATTAGCGTACCAAATTTATTCATAATATTCAAGAAATATCCTATATAAAAGAGACATTGAAGCAATGGAATAATGTATATTTCAAGACTATTCATGAGGTGGAAGAAGATAAGTTTTAATGAGATAATTAGAGATGAAATGTTCCAATACATATACCTCAAAGAAACATAATTAAAATGAAGTATTCAAAAGTGTTGTAGATAGAAGAATTCTTTTGAAAGCATAAGTATAGAGAAGACTAGTTTGGAGAGGGTAAAAGAAACACCAATACATTCACTCCATCACAAATGTAAAATGATCTCTAAAAAAACCACACACATTACAACTGTGATATATACTCCAATCAATGGAGGATAAATTAGTAGATAAGTTATTATATATTTTGAATTATTAGTTATTTCTAGTGTAGTGATTGGTTTGTCAATTTAAAAGGAGGTTTTGAGCAAGATCTTAAGCATCATAACTAATGAGAAAAATTGAAGGAAAATTTTGTCCTTATGATTGAGGATGAGGTTAAGAAATTTTGATTTTAGTTAGATAGGAATAAAGATGAGCTCAAATGGATTCTCAATTTTCTTTTTTGGTAATTATAGTTATTAGGTTATTGATGATGCAAGGAAAATATTCATCATGTTAGATAGTAGAACAAAAATGTAACTTAACCTTTATTACTAAGAAGTAATAAGTGTTCAAGATGGAGGATTGTAGATGTATCTCACTTTATAATATCATATATGTTAGATATTGATTAAAGTCATAGTCGATTAAAAGAAATTAAAAAAAATCTAAGCTACTAATCATGTCTAATAAGCAAAGTGGATTCACTCCTAGAAGACCATTATAGAAGGCATTATCCTCATGCGTGAAGTATTCAAAGAAATCATAAAAGAAAGTAAGAATTAATGATTCTGAAATTAGATATTTTAAAGGTTTATGATAGGGTAAATAGACAATTCCTCATTAAATTATTTTAAAAGATGGGTTTTCAAGGACAATTAGTGTAATTAAATTCAATACTACAATTTTACATCACAATTTTTATATTATCTTATGGAAGCCCCTGGGCCACCATGATAATGAACTCATATACCAATGAGTTGAGGCAAGAAAATACTACACCTGACTCTTTGAAATTATCATTATGGCTTAAGTGTCACCTCATCTGTGAGGCAAGGTTCAATAGAGATCGGAAAGATTTAAAAGAGGAAAATGATTTGAATCAAGTTACAATTTTTTTTTTAGTGAAACTCTAACTATTTAAAGTGGTTTCTCATAGAGATATATATACTATATATAGCTTATGGATAGAATGCATATTAACAAAAATATGAGCTTTTCTTATTTAATATGACATTAGAGATCAATGAGAAATCATTTTGATCCTTTGTATTTAAATCAACATGATTTCTGAGAATTATTTTTGTTGGGCACTCTTAATTGGGGATTGTAAGGCTAGTCTCTAGGAATCTTTGGTGTACAATTGTTTAACATGATATATTATTGGAGAAGTACATGTTTATCTTCGATTGGAAGAAACATAATGCTAAAATTAGTGATCTTGGTCTTACTCATATATATTATATGTAACTTGAATATGTTAGCAAGTATGTTGGCCAATCTAAAGAAAGGAGTGTGGGACTTCCTTTAGAAGGTGTCTGAGGACACAAAATAATTCCACTTGTGGCATGGGACATGATATTATTATCAAAATACATAAGCTCTATGGGGCTTAAGAACTTAGATCAACACTTAATTGTACTTTAGGTTCCAATTTGGTTTATAATGTATTCAAGTCCTTATATCAAAAGGGTTAGGATTCTTTAGAATAAATATCTAGAAATTTAGGATCCATAAAGGGTTATAGCCACAAAACTCTTCCTAGGGGCTACGTGCTTCATGTTAGATTTCAAGAAAATAATTTCAGCTTATTGCACATGGGATATTAAATCTATGGTAAAATTTATATTAAAAAATTGAGTGGGGTGGTTCATGGGATACCATGTTTGCCAAATTATTTTCATTTTCTTCTATTAGGGTTTTCATTTAATGTGTTGTAGACTTGAAGGTGTAGGGAAAATCCATAAAACTTATCTATAAAACTTGTTTCACCTTTTATTTCAACCAAGCATGACATCAAAGATTTAATTTTAGAGTCTAGACATTAGTAGGATGCCTAAATTTAATATTCAATGCAACACATCAATTTAAGTGTAAGAACTATAAAATAAAATAAAATAAAAATTAAAAATTTATTTCATTGTTCAATGATCTCATTTTGAACAAAGTCCCAAATGATGCAAAATAGAATGTGTGTAAAAAAAGATTAGGTTTCTTACAACTGTATATTCTCACTTGACATATACTATATAGAGTTACAATTTCTCTCAATAAACTCTCATTGAATAATCACTTGATCTTGTACAATTGTATACAGCCATAGAATTATTCATTGATGGAAATATAAATTTAGTTGAGATATATATTTTTTCATTCAATAATTGTAAATTTTCTTACCATAGCTCCATAGTCATGCAACTTATCTCTAATACAAAGAGTAAGAAATGTATGTTGTCATTCCACTTTTATTCTATTATTTTATGCCAGTCATTAAATAGTTGTATAGTTTCATTTTATAAATTATAATTATATTTAGTTATTTGAAAATCTTACACCTTTCCTACAAATATATGCAATCACACATTTATTTTTTGTACAATAGAATGTGTGTTTTTAATGAGATGACTTTGATCACAAGGGTAGTGATTTTTATTATAATTTCATAATCTAATATGTAAAAGTGTTTGTAGTTCCTACCCCTAGTTTAATTTTCATGTTATATTGTCAAATTCTTTTAGGCCAACTTTATGGTTATGTTTTATGATTAGTGGTACTTGATTACTCGATTTGATTGAATGTTATTTCATACTCAGTTGATATATCTGATGAGCTACTTGATACTTGGTTATTTCATATATTCATGATTATTCTTTCGATGGTGATGTTTATGGTGATTTTAGTTATTTCATTATGATAGGTAGATGGATGATTTATATGAATTTTCTATGGATACTTACCCCAAATTTGCATGTGTATGGTGTACATGTATGTTTTACTTTATGTTTGACATTTTTGATGTGGTTGAGGGAGGGAGTCATAGTCACCTGCTAGCCGAGATCTACACGATACACCACTCCCCACAATTGCCTATTTAGTTTATAGTTATATGTATATGTACATGCTCAACTTTTATGTAGATTGCAAGTATCGAGCATCAACTTTCCTAAATTGCCAGGATGAGCATGCCTTATCACAATATCTCAATGGTAAAAGAGGGGAGATAGTTCTTGAGTCCAAATCCTAACCCTAAGCTAATTATCCTAGAAAGTAGGACAAGTGTCTGAGTTATTTACCCTTCTGAATTCATGAAGTGATGAGAATTCAAGATTTTGACCCTTGAGTTTGATTTAGTACTTTGTCTTTAAAATGAGTTTTCTGATTTAGATTGTGGGTCTATTATGATTTTCAATTATAGTTAAATCAAATTAAAAGAGTATTAAATCATTTAATTTAACGAAGATTTTATAAAGAAAAATCAATTTTTAGTTATATTTAATTAATTGAGAAATTAATTAAATAGAAGAATTAAATTTAAAAGAATGAATTAAAGTTCCAAATTTGGCATAATTACATTTATTTAATTTAATAATATTTTATTTAGGCATTTCATTTTAATAATAAATTTTAAATATTATTATTAGCTAAATTAATAAATATATTATTAAAGACATCTTATGATTTAATAAGAGAGAGAGAGAGAGATAATAAATTTAATGAAGTTTATTTTAATTAACATGTAAAAAGTTTGCACATGAAATTAACTAAAATAAATTAATAAAGAAAAAGAGTTTGTGTGTTTGTAAAACCAAAACGTGCTAACCATATTTACATCCCCACCAAATATTTGAATTTAAATGTCTTGGCCCACCCAATGGTCACTTCCCATTTTAAAATTTTTTTAAGTCCATTGTAATACAAAAATAAATGAAATAAAACTTTAACGTATTTCCTTATTCCTAAGTTGCTACACAGTTTAATGTTTCCACAGGCCCACAACTTCCTCACCATCAGATCCTTCATGATCTATGTTGGGTGCTTTTCTACTTCTTCAAAATGCATGACCTTTACATAATGCAGGCAACCACCTCGCTGCCATGTGGCATGTGGGTCTATTTTCTCTTATGAGCCACAAACAGGGAGCTATTGGTCAAGTTGTCAATCTCATTAGCTGGCGCTTTCCTGCATTATGTGTTTTGTCAAACCCTCTAACAATGTGGGCAAGCACCATCGTGCCATGTGGATTAGTGGGGTTAGATTTCATCCTATGGGTTGTGATGTGATTATATCAATGTACCCGATGAGCTAGTGTACAAGAGGCACCTCATTGGTTGAGCTCTGACAACATGCACAAAGGGTAGTCCATGTTTCATCTATCGTCAGATTGAATATGATCTATGATGGGTGCTTCCCAACTTTATTAAGATGTGAGGATGTTAATGAATGTGGGGAAGTGCCTGAAGGACACATGTCCTTGTGAGACCAAGAAGATAATGCTACAATTAGCGTTGGCAGTTGGGACTGACAATTATGTGACATCGTAGTTAAATTGGAAGTTGGCAAAGTTATGATGGTTATGTAGTCAAACTTGAGAAGACCTTATGTAGAATGATTGGCCCATGTGGCCCATCTTGGTTGCAGGAAGTTGACCTACTAACTTTGTTGATTCATGAGCCAAAAACAAAGGGAATCAAGTTTTATTTGCACAATCTAATCTTCTTCATCGATTCCAACTACTCTACAATGAATCTTGCATCTAGTGAATGAAGAAAAGCACTCCACCATCTCTGGTTTTATCCATCTACTCAGTCAAAGTGTTTTAATGGTGCCATTTCTGTCTTCTCAGGGTCTTTTTTTCACAAGATATTAGATTTCAATACATCTAAACTTGTGCCAAGATAGGGTTTCCTCTAGATTTGCATGATTGTTCTCTGTAAGACTTAATGAAAGTGGTTGTAAAGTAACTCCAAAGAAAAATATCTTAGTTATGCCTAAGCTATAAAGGTAGATTTTGTAAATTTTGTTAAGGTCAAACCCTCTCTATTTGTTTGGCATTGCTCTAGCTTGCTACTATAAATCCCCTTTGCCTCTTAACTATATGACATTTTGCCTTATCTCCTTCAGCCATTGATGTGCAGTTCAAGAATTATTTTCCTCTCATTGGTGTATTGTGGATATTTGCAATCTTTATGGTTGTATCTCTTTTGGCCTATGAATGATATATAAGTGAATTCCCTTCTTCCTTGTGTCATTTATTTGGGTTTTCTGATCTACATGTGATTGTTAGATTAAAACAAGTCTGGATGTGTGTATCTTTGGATGGTTCAATAGTGCATATATGGGCAGAGATTGGTTTGAACACCCTATTTTGGTGCATCACGTCCTTAGAATAGATCAAGTAGATTTTTCTTCTTACATCTCTTTCTCCCTTTTCCTCTCCAAGAGTAGTTAGGTGCATCCTGATAGTAAAGGAAGCCAACCTTCTCTAGAGATCCAACCTCATAGTTCAAGTCCCACAGCTTGGAGGTTGTTTCCATGTTTCACAATGTTTTTCTTAGGTAAAATCTTTGGACAAGGGTGCAAACTTTTGAGACAATAGTTTTTGGCACGCCCGATGGGACAATATTCAAAAAAATTCAGAAGGTTTTAAGATTAATGTTGAGAAGATAGTGCTACTCTCAGTGTTGTGGGCCTTCAAGAGGCTCATTTTCTATAAGAACTTGGCAACTCTACACCTTCACATCTAGTTCAGACCAAGTTGCAGTGATTCATGTCCAAAGCTAAAACAAGGGCATCTTCTAGATCAAGTAAATTTTAATACCAGGAGCTTGTTGGAATGTTCAAAATGGGAAGAGTACTTCTAAGAGGGGGAGTGAATCAAAAGTATCACACTTTTAACCTTTTCTAATACTTTAAATCAAATAACTAAAAGGTAAACTACATGCATGTAAACATATAAATGAATCATAAATTAAACACATGCAATAACACATAATACTAGATTTGGTAACCCAGAAACCCTCCAGGAATAAGAAGGTAAAACTAGGGTGGGGATGATACCCACAAAAATTATTGCAGCAATAAATGTTTGACCACTTCTGATGGTCTGCCCTATAAAAGGCCTACCTTGTTAAAGGCTTTACACTATTTCAATAGTGACCTAGTTAGAGGATTTACAAACACTTTAAGTGGCACCCTGTTAAAGGATTTAGTCACCTCTTCAAAGGATCTACAAAGTAGATGTTAAGCTAACCTATCAACATAGGATTTTCACTTATTTAATACAATGGCTAGAAAGTATTAGGAATCTTTGACCTAACTACTTACAATCTTCAATTGCTAATTTTAGGCATTTGATCTACTCCTTCTAATCTTGATCCTCTGAGATATGATATCTGATCATGTTCCTTGTCCCTTGTACTATTCTGATCAACTGGATATGTAATTGCTACTCTATCCCTCTAAGTCTTTCTTCCTTCACACTAAATTTCACTATAGTTTTCCCATACACTTTTCTCTTCCACACATGCAATGGGGTTTTTTACCTTCTTTTAAAGATTGTGAAGACTTAGGGTTAGGTATGGATCTACGATTCACAATGAATCTTGAGTTCCCACTCATTCCTTGCATTTTTCTCATTGGTTGCATGCCTTCTCCATTTTTTTAATTGGCTGCATGCTGATTGCATAAGAAATGTAAAAGATTCATCCTTATCCTTTTTCTCCTTTGAAATCTTTCTATGTTAGCTCCAAAAATGGTTTACATCTGAGTTTGTGAGGGCACAAACTCACATGCTGATTTGGTGTTACTCGACACATACTGGACTACTAATGCTTGGCACATATACTATCCTAGATTGCTTGGCACATATATGATTCTGGCTCACTCAGCATATGAAGCATTCTGACTTGCTCGACATCAACTGTGACTTGGCACCTAAAGATCACTCAACACTTATATACTGCTTGACACTTGTTGAAAATTTGACTCAGCACACACTGTGGCTCGTGTACTTGGCTTCAATGTAGAAAGTGGTTAAGTGTATTGACACTCAAATGTCAAAACCATCTAAGACCAACAATCTCCCCCTTTGACATGAGTGTCAAAAACACTTAACTAAACATTACTAATATGTCCTTATGAGTACCTTATCCTCAAAATTTTAAAATTTGTTCAAAAAAATTGTTCAAAATGCCTTATAACTCCCCTTGATTTGATTGTGCCTTGACATTCTTGCAACCAAAATTCTATGTTGAATGTGCCTAATACTCTCTTTTGCCTTGTTCCTGTATTCTGTACCTGTGTGCTGATTTAGTCATGTCTCCCCCAAAACATTATTTCTCCTCATGAAAGAATGTAATCAAAATTTATAGTATTCTCCCCCTTGGTTATATCTTCATCCAAATATTATATCTCCCTTATATCTCCCCTAAAACATATATCTCCCCCTTTTTGACACTAATGTCAAAGGGTTCTAAGGAGTAATACCATACTTAGCCAAAAAGTTACTATTTACCTCCATTATTATTTTCAAAGTTGCATCCTAATTCTCCAAAGCAATGTCAAGTGACTTGTGTCAGATGGTAGTCTCTACAGCAAGGTGTATAAGTCCATCAAGTGTACAAAGATTTGGATCTTTCTTTAAAACTATTTTAGCATACACTTTCTCCTTGCAAAGGACTTCTAAATGTGGGGTTATGGAGGATTAGATTTGCATCAATTTAGCCTTAATATTGACTTCCTCTACTGTAAGTATAGCTAACTCCCTTTGAGTGTGAAGTGTTTGTGCAAAATGCTTCTCACTTTGAGCTGGATCTCTAGGTAGTTGCATGCTAGAAATTTTCAAATTTCTTTCCAAGCTCATTATTCTCTGATTTGTTTCTTGTGTGAAATTGGAAAAATCACACAACTTCCTATATAATGAGAAAATGTTCTCAAGTACAACTTTGACCTTGTCTATTTTCTTGGCCAATTCTACCTATTCAAGTGCTATTCCACTTGATATCTTCTCATTTACTTTTCCTTGAAATTTTCTCTCTGACCATTACATGAGTTTAACATTAGTATCCCAGTCTTCATCGGTCACCTACTCAACTATATCTAATAGTTTCTCTATTATTGGCTTTGCTTCATTTGGTGATTGCAACCTGAAGGCATCCATAAAGATTTCATTAATGTCATGAAGTGCTTGCTTATGTTTGAACTCTTTCCTTAGTATTTCCTACCTCATCCTTCTATCTAATGTAGTTTGCATTTCATTGATTTATGCCATTGTGATGGTCTTGGAATCATAGGAAGGTATCACAATATCTTCATCTAATTCAGGGTCTCCATAGTGAAGCACCCTTGTCACTCTAGTTGAACTCGAGCTTGGAGTTGAGAATTGCAAAGGAATGGCTTAAATGCTTGGCTTTTGAATGGTCTTTGTAGGAGTGTCAGTCTTTGGTAGTTCTATCAATGTTTGTATGGTGGCCTACTCCTTTTCTTTTGAGGTATCCTCCTTCTCATCTGATTTCCCTTCCACTGCACTTGGCATCTAAACAGTATCACTTGTTGCACTTGGTGGAGGTGGTGGTGGAAACATCAAAATCTTAGTGCAAGTAGTTGTATATGTGAAAGGTGGTTCCTTTGTTTTCACCTTTTCTTTTTGTGGTGCTGCTACTACATTTTGTAACTCATCTACACTAACTAATATAGGGCTTGTGCATAACTATGCCTATAAAGTAGATTGGTGAAGGATCTTAGAGAAATCCTCTACAGTAAGGGGATTGATGTTCTGAGTTGACTTGTCAAGAACATCCTTGATAATTATTGTCTCTGCAGGTGTAAAGGTTACATGAGGTGGACTAGGAGGTGGCATTTGTGTGTCTTGCACACTCTATTCTTCTTGTTGTTGTTGATCAATTGTTGCCATAGGTTCTTCCTCCTTACCTTTTCTTTATCCTCCTCAACTTTCTTATTTTCCTCTTCTTTCTTCTTTTCTTCTTCAACTCTTGATGTTGCTTCCTTCTCCTCCTCTTGCTTCTCTTCTTCTCCTTTCTTCTCCTCTATCTTTTCCTTGGCACTAGTTTTTGCCTTATTTGCTTCCTCTACCTTGTCATTAGTTATCTTATAATTATTTTTCCACAATTGTGTGGATTTATTCACAACATCCTCAATCTTGTTTTGAAGGATGTTGAAGGCTCTATACTTAGGTGCAAACTTACCGCCATGTTTCTTGTTTTCCTTTGTTATTTGAGCCTTTGTCATGTCAGGCTTTATTTGAGCCAAGGTGGATTCTCTGATCTCCCTTTCCATTTTTAGACAATAATGCCATTTATTCTCAATTATTTCATATAGTTCCTTAGGGATGGTATTGTCAAGTTCTAGAGGTGTGTTTTTAAATTCTACTATCATGGCATACACAAATTCATCTCCTTTATTCTGATCTTCCCTACTAAGCTTATTGAAATTAAGAGTCTTTAAATCATTCAAATTTGCATTTTTAATCTTATCTCAAAGTTTATCAATTGCAGTCTTAGGAGGATGACTTACCACTTTAAATTGGCTAATATTGTAGACACCTAAATTTGTCCAAAACCCATTTCCTGACCAATTAAATAAATATTAATTATTTATTTAATTTCCCTACCTTTAATTAAATAAATTTACATTTATTTAATTATGTTCACCTTTTCTTGATTTAAATAAACTAAGGTTTATCTAAATCCTAGCCTTTCCTTGATTTAAATAAACTAAGGTTTATTTAAATCCTAACCCATTAACTTTAATTAAGTACTTCATTTACTTAATTAATCCTTGCTTAACCCACTTGGAATTAAATATTACATTTAATCCTATTGGAGCACATGGCTCCTAACTTTAACCCTCACCTAACCCATCATGCTAAACCTACCCACTTCCTAATCATACTTGCTTTGCATAATCACCTAGCTAATTACCTTTTAATCCTAAGTGTGTGCTCACACATGTGTGAGGGACACTTACACTTTCACACCCCTCATGCCTTCCACACCTCTTGCACACTTGTCCTCTTGCATGAGAGTCAAGGTGTCTCACACCCCTTGTACACTTGTCCTCTTGCATGAGAATCAAGTTATCTCATACATGTGTGAGAAGCCATGCTTCTCACACCTCTTCCACTTGTCATGAACATGTCACCATCAAAGGTTGTGAACACATGTGTGAGCATATTGCCCCCTTTGAATTGGTCAAAACTCTAATCCACATGTAGTCTACTTGGCCTCCACCTCATTGACACCTCATCAATCCTGAGGGATCCTAGCCCTTTATCTTGCATTCAATCTTAGTCATCCATTGCATCTCATTTCCTATAAATGGAGAGCCCTCTCCTCATTTAAAAAATCACTATCTACCTCATTGTTATGCTACAGGAATAGTGAGCAACCACATCCCACAACAATGAAATCATCTACACTTGATGATTTCATGAGATTGGAGCATTTTAAACACCTAACCATATTTTCTTGTAGGTTTTTCTTAATGTTTTATTGCTCTTGAGAATTGACCTTGAAAGACATAAAACAAACCAATAGTGATTTTTATCACTAAGGGAATTTGAAGTGATTTTTATCACTTAGACTCAAAAGTTAATGAACTTGTATGGCTTAATCACTTTCATTTGAATAAATGAATCTTAGTATAGAAAAAATTTGGACTTGGTGTTTAAAATTGACATGAATGTTTAAGCTAACACACATTTGGAATTGGTTCTTAAAATTGACATGTATGCCTAGGCTAGAACACATTTGGATTTGGTGCTTAAAATGAAGTCACACACTCTTGAATGCCCTAAAGTAAATTGACTTTATTTTCAACATCTTTAATTTTCAGCATTTCATTTACACACGCTCGCTTTACTTTCTTGTTGACAAATCCATATTTTTCATTTACATTGGCACCATTTCAAGTTGGAAAGAACATTGTATGCTTTAAACACGTGTGTCTTCAAAGTAGATTACAAAACCTAAAGCTTCATTGGGAAACAATGCATGTCTTTTTAAACCTTGAGGCCACTTACGTATTCTCTCCCCTCGCGCCTTCGGGTGATCTTGGGTGCACAAGAAATAAGTGGTCTTGTTTTTCTTTTTTAGGAGGCCTGTTTGGGGATTTCATCACCCCTTGGGATGACCTCAACTCTAGTCTTCTGGCGGAGTATAAATAGTGGGACGTGAATCAAAAGACACCTCTCTTGGAAGAAAAATATTGTCACTCTTGGCTAAGACCCAAAGAAATTTATACCTTTCAAAACTGAAGGAGGATATTTGGGTTACCGTCTCCCCTCGATTGTGTGGCAGTATTTTCTTTCATCTACAGATTTGGGCCTCACGTACCTTGCGTATATCAAGGATGCCCTCTCGTTGATCCTTGTACATCCTAGTTGCAACCTTATAGGTTTTTTGGTGTGTTCTACGTGCTTGAATGTTCAAAAACCTTCCCATTCAAAGGGGAAAAACACCATCTAAACTTGTCTTGTATATATTTCCTTGTTTGATTTTGCATTCCAAATTTGAAAAACCCAAAAACATTGTAAAACATAAAAATCCAAAAAAATTGTAAAAGTTCCAAAATCCAAAAAAAATTTAAAAAATTTCAAAAACAACAAAAAAAACAAAAATAAGCTCTCATTTTCTCCATCACTTCTTCTATCCATCCATCTCATCATCATCATGCATCTCTTGTCTTAATCACATTCTTAATCATTCAAATCTTTCCTCAAAACCTTAATCATCTCTATTCATCCAAATCATTTCCTTATTTTCTTAATCATTTAATCTCATCCATAATCTTCATCCTAATCATGGTTCATAATCCACATCAAGATCCAATTCTCTCATTCAATGATTCACACTTATGATTCTTAATCTAATCCCTTGTCAAATTCATTCTTTTCTAATCAATTCTTAATTCAATCCATTTACATCTTTCTCCATAATCAATCTTTATAATTTCATTCACGTCTCCTTCTAATTCAACTTTGCATCACATCTTCTACTTTGGACATAGGAGCATTGTCATCACCCTTGGACTTTCATTCAAATCTCGCATTCGCTTATTTGCAATATCATAGGGTTTTTATCAATATCAAATCAAACCCTCATCAATATCAATATCATATCAAATCAAATTCAAATCAAATAAACACAAAGTCCAAAGATCCTTGTCCTAAGTTTATCTTCCATCCATCGTCAAATCTTTCATCACTCTTCATCTAACATCCATGGATCCAAATTGGCTTCAGCAAAGGGTTGATGATCTTACACGACAATATGGAGTTCTACCTCCTATTCAACTTGCATATCAAATCCATCCCCAACACTTCACATCCAATTTTAATCCATCTCATGTGTATTATTCTTCTACCTTTGACAAGGGAAATCCACCTCATTACCCTTCCACTACATACGATTCCATTCATAGCCCATAGAATTCCTCCAACACAAATGCCCTTGCCATGGAAATGGAACATCTAAAGAATTATCTCTTAGCAAGTCAACAGAAAGAGTCCACCTTCCATGCCATGTGTCCTCTTCCCCCATGTTTCGAAGACCATAGTACTCATGTCCCATCCAACCCCAACCCTCCATGCAATCCTCTACCCATAGTTACACCTTCACACACTCCTAATCCTCCAAAAACATCATCCCCACCTCGTAAGGGGTATTTTGCATCACTCTTGGCTAAGTGTAAAGAACAAGATAAAGTGAGCCAATCACCCACAGTCATACACCCAATTCCATCTCAAGACCTTCCTCCAAAGCATGTCATTATAGATTCCTCTTCTCCTCTAGATCCAATCATTTCTCCATCCCATCGTTCCCCTATCCCTCAAGACCCATCTATCCATCCTAGTCCATCTCATGATTCCCTTCCTAATCAAGATCAAGGCATTCCATGTGTCATACACCTTACCACTTCCATTCCATCTCAAGAATTAGCCTCCATAGATCCTCCACTTCATGAAGAACTTCCTTCCATTCCATTCACTAGCTCTCCTCCATGTCAAGATCAAATCACCCTATCGCATGGCTCCATTACCTCCACTCCATTCAATGATCCTATTCCATCTCATGATCCATGCATTCCACTCCATGATCCTCTTCCAAGTCAAGATCAAAGCACCCTTTCATTTGCCTTTCATGATCCCACTCCATCACAAGATCCTATTATCCCTCATACTCCCCCTTGAAATCCTAATCTTCCACATTATCCTATCACACCTATCCAATCCACTCATGAACCCCATATACCTAGACTCGCATCTTGTATTAAAAATGATAAATATCCCATTAACAAAATAATGTCTCAAGATGTTGGTATGCTTTCCACTCCTTCCAAATCCAAACTTCCTCCATCCAAACCTAAAGCTTCCTATCCTCCATATTCCAAGTCTATTTTGGGACCTTATATCCATATTTCACTTCTTTCCTCACTTTCGTCCATTCTAGGTCCTTATGTTCCACCGTCAAATCCTTCATCCCTTCCTTCCATTTTGGGTCCTTACATACACCTATCCACCTTATCCATGTTTTCCCCTTCATCCCCTCATGTTCCTAGTAAAGATCAACAAAGGCACACATCATTGAATTCCTTACAACATTCACCATCCATAAGCTCTCCACCCCATTTATCTTCATGCACCCATACCATGGCCAATGGAAGCAATTTGGATGCTAAAGAAAAAGTGAATAAGGCCAAAAATCCACAAAATCCCAAGGATCAACATGTCCCTTCTAAACAACATGTTCAAGAAAAGAAAAATATGATCCAAAGCAAAAATCAAAAAGCCACAAAGGCTAAAAATCAAAAATGTAAAAAAAATTTGGATACCAAAGCTACTTAATGTAGTAATGAATCTCAAAGAAAGATTCACAATGACATCCAATTCTGCTAATCCAAAGGCTTCCCTGATTCATAAATCATCCCAACTTCCATTTTCTAAATCCATTTTGGGTCCTTATGCTCCAAAATCCACCATCCTAAATCCATCGTCTCCTTCATCTATTTTGGGTCCCTATATCCCAAAATCCACACTTGCCCATCCATATCCTCCACAATTTCCTCCTTTCCATCACCCTTCAAGGTGTGTGCCAATGATGATCTTTCCACCTCCTTCATCCACTCACTCACAAGCCTTCCAACCTAGCATCCATCAACCATGTCTTCCTCCCACCCACTCCACCACCTTACTCCAAACCCTTTCATAAGTCATTATCCTCCATTCCCCAATCCACCTCATCCTTCTTTTCCCTATCCTATCAACATCTATGAGAAAATAGTAAAAATTCCTTAAAAATAAAAAAGAAAAGCGAAAAATATCAAAGGATACCATCCATGAAAAATAGATGCTTGAGTCCTCCCTTCATTCTCCTATCATGTATCCATTGTCTTCCAATTCCACTTATCCCTCCATTCACTTTTCCTCTTCCACTTGCACTCTACACTAGGGGCAAGCTCCAACCATACTACACTTACATACATATCTTCCATGCTTCCATCCACTGTTCATTATCCTTTTCCATCTTTGATCTTGACTTTCACTTTCCTTTCATCCATCCACATGCTCACTTTCCATATCCCTTGTGCAATATCCATATATTATCCTATATACTTCCATAATCCTTCCATACATTTGATCTTGACATACTATCCATCCCTGGCATTCCATACTCCTTGTCATGTTCATTTCATCCATTTTCCATCCATACTCCTACATACTTCCATCCTTTTTTCATATGTTCTTGATCTTGGTCATCCCTTCCATCCCATCCTCTTCATATCGCACACTTCATCCATACCCTTCATATCATTACCCCTTTTCCATACCCTCCCTCCCATATCCCTTGTTCATTCCACTTTCATACCCATGCTCATGATCACTATTAGAGGCACACTACCAAAAGGTTTATACATGCTTTGGAAAAAGACATGCCTTCTCGTCCTCCACACGCTAGCCTTCGTACCATCTTTCCATTTTCATAAATCCTTTCCCACCATATTTCCTTCTATTTTCCTATCCTTGGTATGGGGCATTTGGACTCCTTCGAAACATGGTCCTTGGCTCCAAATTTTTTCGATACCATATCATGTTGCCCCTTATATTGCTATTCCTCCATTTACCATACCTTGGTTCTCCCTTGTCATTGGTCCCAATCCATTCTATCCCATCTTTGTTCAATCAATTCATTTCTATCCATTTTATCCTCTATTCTATCCATTCACATTCGATCTACTTCTTCCAACTCGCTTCAATCAAATTCATTTCTCCTCTATTTCCATCAATTTTCCCTTCTTCTACTTCTTTCACATCAAATCAATTCTACTTTCATCATTCTTCATCCTATCAATATCTATTCTTCCAATCTCATCCACATTCATTCTTCTATCTGCCATAAAATCAAAAAATAAAAATAAAATCACTTGTGCAATCAATACTAATCTAATCAATCTAATCTTGCAATCTTGTACATCAATCCCTAATCAACTCATCAATTTGACCCACTCAGCTGATAATCCATTACTCATATTCAAACATTATCATGGGATGAATCCTTCCCAATCCTTGGATGTGCATTATGCTTATCGTTAGCTTTGCCATCCTTAATCAATCATTATCAATCAATCCATTAAATCATTTTCAGCTTGACTAGGGGCAAATTTTGCTTTGCTTTTGGTTTTTTGTGCATGATTGCTTGTTACTTGTTTGCATTAGTAATTTTTGCATTTATCATGGTCTTTGCATCTTATTGTCCCCAGGAATCATGGTCTTCCATATCATGGTTTTATAAGGCATACGGCTGTATTAGGCCCCTTTTTTCATGTACTTGACACATTGCCATCTTGGTTCCTCATACCTTGGTGCATAGTGTTAAGTACAATATCAAACTTAGGTTGTTCACACCATTGCAGCATAACTTTATCACTCTTATCATTTTTCCACTCCCTTCCATCCTCCCATCCATTTCGAGAGAACATCTGTGTTCTCCTAACCCACATGTCCTCTCAAGGGGGCATACCATTCCTTCCTCATCATCCTTCCTCATCCTTCCATGACTGGGGCATCATGCTACTAGTCTTATCCTCCCAGCCACTATATTTTATTCTTCTTTGATATAACATTACTAATGCTATATCAAAGAGGAGCAAAATGTAGACACCTAAATTTGTCCAAAACTCATTTTTTGACCAATTAAATAAATATTTATTACTTATTTAATTCCCCTACCTTTAATTAAATAAATTTACATTTATTTAATTATGTTCACCTTTTCTTGATTTAAATAAACTAAGGTTTATTTAAATCCTAACCCATTAACTTTAATTAAGTACTTCATTTACTTAATTAATCCTTGCCTAACCCACTTGGAATTAAATATTACATTTAATCCTATTGGAGCACATGGCTCCTAACTTTAACCCTCACCTAACCCATCATGCTAAACCTACCCACTTCCTAATCATACTTGCTTTGCATAATCACCTAGCTAATTACCTTTTAATCCTAAGTGTGTGCTCACACATGTGTGAGGGACACTCACAATTTCACACCCCTCATGCCTTCCACACCTCTTGCACACTTGTCCTCTTGCATGAGAGTCAAGGTGTCTCACACATGTGTGAGAAGCTATGCTTCTCACACCTCTTGCACACTTGTCCTCTTGCATGAGAATCAAGTTGTCTCACACATGTGTGAGAAGCCATGCTTCTCACACCTCTTCTACTTGTCATGAACATGCCACCATCAAAGGTTTCTCACACATGTGTGAGCATATTGCCCCTTTTGAATTGGTCAAAACCTTAATCCACATGGAATCTACTTGGCCTCCACCTCATTGACACCTCATCAATCCTGAGGGATCCTAGCCCTTCATTTTGCATTCAATCTTAGTCGTCCATTGTATCTCATTTCCTATAAAAGGAGAGCCCTCTCCTCATTTCAAAAAGTACTATCTACCTCATTGTTATGCTGCAGGAATAGTGAGCAACCACATCCCACAATAATGAAATCATCTACACTTGATGATTTAATGAGGTTTGCATATGTGCTATTTTGAATAGTTTATACTTTTTTGATTTCATATTATGTTTATTTTCATGTTCTTTTTCATATTTTGAGGTTTACATAATCATGTAGGAATATGCATTAGTTGCTTAGTGTTTATTCTATTTATTACATTTTTATGCAATACAAATATCCTTTGATTCTATTCTTTCTTCATCATCTATATTTGGTTGTGCCACATACCTTCTTCTCTTCTTTGGCTCTTCAGTAGGCTATTCAATGGCTTTCTTCTTCTCTTTTGATGCCTCTTTGGCCTTTTTCAGTGGATGCTCTTGTAGTAGCCCTTGTTGCTAGAGCTGGCTTAGTGACCTTCTTAGGCTTGGGCTAAGCTATAGGCTGAGTTTTTTCCTTTCTCTTCTTTTGCTTGGTAGGTGTAGGTGCTTCCTTGGCTTCTTCTCCCTTGACACCTTCCTCCTTGTCTTCTCCTAAGCCTTGTGTCAGCTCTACTGGCCCTTGCCCTTGCTCTTCTTCTTCTTCACTATCTCCTTCTACTTCTACTTCTTCTTCTGCACCTATTTCACCTTGAATGCTTGCTCCAAATTTCTTCTTTATTTTCTTTACTAACATGTCTTTCTTCATGATAACAGTGGCTATTTTTAATTCAGTCTCAACTTTGGATTTGACAACATCATATGTACCAAAGTGAGGAGCCTTCTTGTCTATCTCTTCTGCTAGCCATGGTGTGATAGCTGCTCAGGCTTCATCTACATCAAGCTCATATCCTAATGGCCTTAGCCATCTTACTCTTGGTATTGTTGCCTATATATAAGTGTAGTCAATGTTAACCAAGAAGCATATGTCATTGACATGTTTCTCTACCAATGAAATTGGTATTCTCATTCTCTGCTTCATGGATTTCTTAAATTCTTCAAAATAACTTGTCATTTGAGCTTCAAAATTATCTCCCATCTGATCAATGAACTCATTGATTTGTGTGATTGCAGACTTGTTGGAATTCCAATTTACCTTACCAATTGAAGGGAATTCTTCCATCACATAAAAGAATATGCAAACTAATACTAATCCAAATTTGCATTGTGCTCCCTTGGATCTTCTTATAACTCCCAAATTTTCATTTATTTGCTGAAGCATTAGTTCTGCCAGATCATAGGTATGATCTTTCTTCACCAACTTGTAAGCTACATCAACAGCTATACAGGGTACATTGTTCAGTCTACTTGATTGGTCAAATTTGTGTGAAATTATTCTCATAGCAAAGTCAAGTAGGGGTTTAGTTATAGTGTCCATTGTCATTCCCCTACTGTCCATTTTGCTCCTGTATTTTTCTCAATGACCTCCTTTCTATCATTCTCAAGGTTTTTGGCCGATCTAGTGTTGGGAGTCCTGTAACCCTATGCACTATCCCTTTTGTAATCTTTATAGGTTCTGTCTCCAACCACAGATAGCCATCATGAATTCGAATCAAAACAATGTGAATCCATTTAGTCTTAAACACCATAGGAAAACCTAAGGTTTTTGTCAAACCCTTTTTCTCAACTATCTCGAATTCATTTTTCAATATCCCATTGTCACATAAATTGTCATAGGCATGGAAGATTTCAAGACCACCTATGGTGCCAATTTTGCAGTTATATCATTTTCTCACATCTTGAACCATGACAACTTTAGGTGGGATAATGGATAATGCACCAACTGGATCATTTCTGTAGGTAACTTTAGGGATTGGCCTAAATTCGGGTTGCTTTACCTCATTGCTCACTAATTGAATCTTATTACCTTCCTTTGCTTTGGGGTTTCTTGAACTAGAGGCCATTTATCAAACTAGAGTTTAAATGTATTAACGACTTTAACTCTACGTAGCTTGGCACTTGATAAATACCTTTAAATCAATGAGTTCATGCTAAATTATTATTGGAATCTATGCAAATGGTTGTTAGGTTGTTGATTGATTACTTCTTCACTCTTATCAACTCTTGTCTGTGCTCTAATGGCATGAAAAATGAGCAAAATTCAACCTTATACTTGTCAAAACCTAGCATTAAATGCTTAGTGCATAGAGCTATCAACTCGACACTTGAAGGTTTCACCATGACTCGACTCTCATTGTATTTCATTTACACAACTTCCACTAGTTCACCACCTCAGTCGGCTTCTATTGTCAACTTAGTATCCATTAGAGCTTTTACTTGGCATCTGAGGACAACTAGACAGTATTGTAGAAACTTCAAATTTTGACTTGGCATCTTTTCTCATGTTGATTTCTTCTTTGCAATACTCCTTTGTTTTGGAACTGATGTATGATATAACTTTCTATATCAGTTCCATACACCTTTCTTTTGCTTAGTTGGATGAAATATGATCACTTGACCTCTTGGGTGAAGTAATCTCTCCATTTGATGTGTTGCACTCATCTTTCTTCTTCTAAGTCTTGTTTATTTGTCCTCTTATTTGTTCAACATAAACCTTCTCTTTTCCTTTTTTGACTTCTTTCTTGTGTGCTTTTGACTTTTTTGGGCAATTACTGTTGATATGACCAGTTTTTAGGCAATTGAAACATGTAGTTTTACTTAACCACCTGTTGTAACTCCCTCTAAAATGTTTCCTTATGCAATTTTCAGGAATGTGTCCATACTCCTAACAATAGTGACAGCTATACCTGGTGTTGTAATCCCAATTGTAGTGATGTGCATGGTTGGTTACTCTTATATGTTGATTAGGTGTCCACATAGGCTTTGATCTGTACTCAAATGCTCTATGTCTGTATTTGTTGTAGTTATAGTAGTGACCTTCAAATCTTGGTGTCCCCATGGTCTTGGTTCTACATTCATTTCCTTGATGTACTTTCTTTTTGCACTTGTGACAAAAGCTTGCATTCATAGGCTTATCATACTGATGATTTTTCTTGCTCCTCCACACATTAGAGGTATGTCCCTTTTTACCATAGAAATGACAAGTAGGTTTAGTGTTCTTACCTTTGTTACTCCTTTCTTCTACAATCTTGGATGATTCTCCTTGTTTAGTGCTGGTGTAACCAAGTCTTGAAGTATCATTACTAGCCCTTGGTGATTTCAATAGTTGCTCAAAGTACTTGATAACCTCATTGGGTTTGTTGAAGCTTCCTACTATCTACTTCTCTCTTTTCAACTCATTCTGCAATTGTTCATTCTACATTCTTAAGCTGGAAATCTTAATGTCCTTCATGTTAAGCTCATGATGAGCATTCATCATCTGACTTAAGGTGTTTAACTGTAGGTTTGAGATCCTTTAAAACTCAATTGTCTTCTCTTCTAGTCTATTGGTAAGATCTCTCTTGTCTTCTTCTATCATGGCCTTGTCTTTAATGGCTCTCTTCTTTTGTTCACTCACTTCACAAAGCATTATGGCTTGTGATTCTTGTTCAAGTTTGAGTAATCTAGTTTCTTCAACTTGTGCTCTATTTTTCTCCATCACTTCTGCTACTGCTACATCAAATTCCTTAGAATCTCCATTGGAAAACACTTTTGTGGTATCAATCTCCTTATAATGTATGTCATTTTCAGCTATGGCTATATCCTTCCTTCTTTTTAAGGATTTTCTCAATTCTTCTATGGCTTCTTCCAATTTGAGTAGAGCAAGGTGCACATCAATCACCTAATTGTCTATGATCTTCCCAAGTTTGAAGACTTCCATCTTCAGACTTTTTCTCTAAGTTGTTAGGCTTCTCCTTGTGAGAATGTTCACTTTGATAACAATTGTTGGAATGTTCAAAATGGGAAGAGTACTTCTGAGAGGGGGGGTGAATCAGAAGTATCACACTTTTAACCTTTTCTAATCCTTTAAATCAAATAACTGAAAGGTAAACTGCATGCATGTAAACATATAAATGAATCATATAGTAAACACATGCAATAAAACATAACACTAGATTTGGTAACCCAGAAACCCTCCAGGAATAAGAAGGTAAAACTAGGGTGGGGATGATACCCACAAAAATGACTATAGCAATACATATTTGACCACTTCTGATGGTTTTCCCTATGAAAGGCTTGCCTTGTTAAAGGCTTTACACAGTGTCAATAGTGACCTGGTTAGAGGATTTACAAAAACTTTACATGAAATGTCACCTTGTTAAAGGATTTAGTCACCTCTTCAAAGGATCTACAAAGTAGTTGTTAAGCTAACCTATCAACATAGGATTTTCACTTATCTAATAAAATGGCTAGAGAGTATTAGGAATCTTTGACCTGATTGCTTACAATCTTCAATTGCTGATTTCAGGCACTTGATCTGCTCCTTCTAATCTCGATTCTCTAAGATCTAATATATGATCATGTTCCTTATCTCTTGTACTATTCTGATCAACTGGATATGTAATTTCTACTTTGTCCCTCTAAGTCTTTCTTCCTTCACACTGAATTTCACTATAGTTTTCCCATACACTATTCTTTTCCACACATGGAATAGGGTTTTTTACCTCCTTTTAAAGATTATGAAGAGTTAGGGTTAGGTATGGATCTACGATCCATATTGAATCTTGAGTTCTCACTCATTCCTTGCATTTTCCTCATTAGTTGCATGCCTTCTCCATTTTTCTAACTAGCTGCATGTTGATTGCATAGGAAATGTAAAAGATTCATCCTTATCTTTTTTCTCCTTTGAAATCCTTCTATGTTGGCTCCAAAAATGGTTTACATCTAAGTTTGTGAGAGCACAAACTCACATGTTGATTCTATGTTACTCGGCACATAATGGACTAGTGGTGCTTGGCACATATACTATCCTGGACTGCTCGGCACCTATTACACTATGTCCTACTCGGCACATATATGATTCTGGCTCACTCAACATATGAAGCATTCTAACCTTCTCGGCATCAACTATGACTCAACACCTATATATCACTCGGCACTTATATACTACTCGACACCTATTGAAAATTTGACTCAGCACACACTATCGCTCGGCATACATAGTGTACTTGGCTTCAATGTAGAAAGTGGTTATGTGTATTGACACTCAAATGTCAAAACCATCTAAGACCAACAGAGCTTTCATTTTCAAATCCTAGAAGGAAAAAGACTAGAGTATCCTTATCACTAGTTAGGAGTACACCAGTAAAAAATACACCTAAAAAAGCCATCTCTATTCCTCTTGTTGTTAAATCTCAGCCTAGATTGTCATCTACTCATATAAATAGACCATTAGTACATATGGAACATCCTAGAGCTCATGTTTTTCCCACCTTTAATGGTGGAATTCCTCTTTTATTGGCTCAAAGACATGACATACCAATAGCTGCACTTAAAAGTATACCTGGATTTACTGGTGAAACCTCTATATCTCCCTTAGAACTCATTCAAGAAGTTACAAATGTCTACAATATCCATGGTATTACAAAAGATGATGTTGTAGTTAGGCTTCTAGCCTCACCCTTGAAAGGAAAAGCACTACAATGGTATAGAGGTTTGGCTCATGGTTCTATAACAGATTGGGATGGATTAGGAGCAGGACCATGTAGACACTTTGAGGACAAAAGAGACCATTTGTCACTTTTACAACAGTTGACTACTATAAAAAGAGCCCCCATGAATATATGACCAATTTAAACTATAGATTTCAAAAGACATGGGATAGAATACCTACTTCAGTAAAGCCTACCCCTGGTAATGCCTTCTGGCATTATCTTAGAGTTGTCAACAGTGACATTGCCACCACAATCCAAACTATGGGAGGAGACACTTCACGTAATGATTATGACATAGCAATAAAAGAAAAGAATATCCTAATACAAGGAGGTAAGTTAGCCCCAAGGCCTCCTATTCCCTTCTTCCTTGATGTCCCACATCACCAACCAACAATGGCCCCTAGTCCCATAAATTCCACATCATGATCCCTTTCTCTAGTCCCTCAAGATTCCACATCTTCAAGTGGAATAAATGAAATCAAGGAAATGATGTAGTCTATGATGTTAAACATAGATAAAAGGTTGCAAGGCCAAGAGAAGAAATTGGAAGATAACTTATTTGTGATGCAGAAGGTGAGCAATAAAGTGGTAACTTTGGAAAGGCAGGAAGCTCAAGGTAGTAAGGATCATCAATTGCAATATCAAACTCTAAACAATGGTAGGCCTCCAAATTATAATTATGGGAACAACTCTTTGGATCAAAGTAAGCAGAATAGTCATGCCTCTACTTCAAATAAAAATCAAAGCAAGGCTTTAGTTCCTCAAAACAATATGGCTCAAGATCAAGATTTTTGTCCCTCCTGCAACTACTCCTCTTCTTATTGCATGTGTCAAAGGGCTGAATCTTATTTGTCTTTAATCACTCGAGAGCCCACAGTAGGACAATCATAAAAGGAAAGATACCTCATATATGCAAAGACAAGGTGATTACTCCTTTATGAATCATGAGGTGGAGGAACATTGTAATGTAAACTAGGATTCCATTGCTCACAAAACTAGGAGCAAAAGAAGAGCTATCGAAGATGCTACCCCTCCTCCTCCTAATTAGACTTCAACTTCAAATGAAATACCTCATGTACAAGAAGTAAATGATTGATCAAATATTCTTCAATAGAAAAAATAAAAAAGTTCTAGAGGAGATGTGAATAGTACCCAAGTTGTCCCATCTCAACCTCCTACACATACAACTCCCAAGGCTTCTACCAGAGCACATAATGCATCATTCAATTTAGTAGATTAGATGAAGAAGAAAAATGTAAATATTTCCATGTGGGATGTTGTTGCTGCTATACCCACACAAAAGAGGTTGTTGTAGTAGGAATTGGAAAGCATTGAACCAAAGGATCAACCATCTAAAGAAGAAAGTACCACAAGTCTAATACAACCATCAAGGGAGGTGGAAACAAGTAAAAATGTTAGACCCCCTCCATTTTATGTTTCTCTAATTATAGGGGATAAAATAGTCCACAACTGCATGATTGAGTCAAGGGCTAGTAGTTCAATGATGCCAAAGTGTGTTGTTGATGCTTTAAAAATGAAATATGAACCCATTATTAGGGATGTATTACAATTGGATGGTACTACTATCAAGACTGTAGGGATCCTTAGGAATGTGTAAATTGTCCTACATGCATGCCTTGGTTGTACTATAACTCAAGATATATCAATTGCTGAAGTCAAACCACACTTTGCCATTTGTCTTTCAAGAGACTTCACTGCACAAATAGGCGGTTACATATCTTTTGATTGGTCATACATGTTTTTTAGAACAAGATAGGGACCAAAGCTTCAATCATCGCAGACCCTCTAGCCCTCCATCATATTGAACCCTACACCCCTAATCTCATCAATATGAATTGCATTATCCTAGAAGTGCATGAGAATGACATAGTGAATGAGTCTACCACTTCTCTAGTAGAAATACTTAATTTTCTCTTAGATGAATGGGCTAATGCATTCCTTTTTTATCCTATGTTAGAAACCCTTGAGATAGGCCTCAGTACATATTGTATATCAGAGAAAGATGCTCTAGTTCCCAATCTGATGAAAATCAAAGATAATATGAGTGGGATATGGAGTATGTACTTTTATGAATCAATAAATAAGATCACATCAGGGGTTGGTCTGATGTTGATTTCTCTTGCACAAGTAAGGTACTACTTTTCCTTTAGGTTCTAATTCAGTTGTACCAATAATGTGGCAGAATACAAAGCTCTAATCAAGGTCTCCAATAAGCACATAGGAGAGGCATCAAACTCTTAAATGTATATGGAGATAGTGTGCTAGTTGTTAACCAAGTTAGAAATTAGAATATCATGAAGAACAACCTTCTCAAATCATACAAACATAGAGTTTGGGATCTACTTGAAGGCTTTCAAGCTTTCAATAGTCAAAGTCTCCCAAGAAACAAAAACAAACATGTTGATAGGCTTACAACCATTGGTGCCCATTATGATATACCAAAGCATGTTACTGATGCAAAGAAGAAACAAATTAGAATTTTTCTAAGGCCTTTCATCACAAATAATTGCACAAATTGGAAAGTATTTGATTCTGCTTTACAAATTGTTAATTTCTTGCAAAATGAGTAGAGTTCTCTGCTAGAAATTAGTCCAAACTACAAAGTCAATATGGGGACCAGATTATGAACCTAAACTCCAACAAATTGCCTAAAGGTCTAGTCACCTTAGAGGACATTTTCAACTCTAATGATCAAGTAAAAGGTAAAGGTTCAAACCTAACCACAAAGAAAGATGACTTTGTACATGCCACAGTTGCTAATGGAAAAACTCTTAACTTGGGAAAGGTATGCACTAATGCTGAACAACAAGTTTTAATTAATTTATGTCAAGAATTCAAGGATTTTATTGCTTGGACATATGAAGACTTAAAGGGTTTTGACCCAAATTTATTTCAGCATACCATAGATTTAAGCCATGATGCTAAGCCTATTAGACAAAAGAAAAGGCTAGTCAATCCAAAGATTGAACCTTTAACGAGAAAGGAACTATCCAAACTTATAGAGACCAATATCATTTTTCCTATTAACCACTCTTCATGGGTAGCCAATCTTGTTCTCGTTAGAAAGAAGAATGGAGAAATCAGATTTTAGGGATCTTAATAAGGCTTCTCTTAAAGATCACCATCTGCTTCCTTCTATGGAATAAATTCTATCCAACATTAGTGGCTCAGAAAGGTTTTAGTTCTTAGATAGTTTTTCAGGCTATAATTAGATGCTAATCCAAGATTCAAACAGATGTAAGACCGCATACACCACTAAATGCGGTACTTATGCTTATTGTAAGATGTCATCCAGACTAACCAATGTAGGTGCCACGTTTCAAAAGGCAATGGAAATGGCCTTCAAGGGCGTCTTGGAAAATTTTGTATTAGTCTATCTTGATGATATAATTGTTTTCTCAAAAGATGTAGCAGATCATTTTGATCATTTGAGATAGATGTTTGAAAGATGCAGAGAGTATGGTGTGTCCCTAAATCCCAAGAAGTGTTTGTTTGCCACTACCAAGGAAAGCTCTTAGGACATATTGTGTCAAGAGATGGGCTAAAAATAGATCTAGAGAGAGTAGAAACAATTATCTCTCTCCCACTTCCCAGTCATAAGAAAGGATTAAAAAGCTTTCTTGGTAGGATCAACTTCGTAAGAAGGTTCATCCTTGACCTTGCCTCCATGGTGAAGCCTCTCACAGTTATGTTGAAGAAGAATATGTTGTTTACTTGGACCAAGGAGGGGAAAGCTAGTTTTGAAGAGATCAAGAAATTGATTGCATTAGCTCCCACTCTTGTCAATCCCAATTTTGATAGATACTTCATCCTTTACTCCCTTGGAGGAGAATCAAGTATATCGGTTGTTATAACATAGCTAAATGATGAGAATTTGGAGCATCCCATTGCCTTCTTTAGTGAAGGGCTTAAGGAATATAAGGACAAATACAATTATGTAGAGAAGCAAGCCCCTTGTAGTCATCAAAGCCTTGAAGAAATTTAGGCACCTTTTGTCTCATAACAAGATCCATTTGTTAATACCCCATGCTAGTGTGAAGGAATTCTTGTTGAACAAGGATATCAATCAAAAAAGAGCTAGATGGATCACAAAAGTCATGGAATATGACATTGATATCAAGATCACCAAACTTGTGAGAGGAAAGGGATTGTGTGAGAAAATGGTCTCTTCTTTTGAGACACCAGAGGAAGCTATCCTCTTAATATAGAATGAGAAACTAGTAGGGAATGAAGATCAGAATGATTGGTGGCATAATATGACTACTTTCTTGGTAGAGGGAAGATATCCACATGGCCTGAAGAAGACAATTTAGATTGTATTCTATCCCTTATTTTTTGGTGGATGGAATACTATTTAGGAAGGATTCTAATTGAGTCCTATTAAGATGTATCAAAATAAATCAGATTGGCAGGCTATTAAAAGAGTTCCATGATGGGCCTACTAGTGGACACTTCTTAGCAAGGGTTACAACAATGAAGATAATGAGGGCTAGTTATTATTGGCCAACTCTTTTCAATGATTGCTACAAACATGTGAGGAAATGTGTCTTCTTCTTTGGTAAGAAAAAGCTTATAGCCCTTCCTCTTCATCCCATTTAGGTGGACTAGCCTTTTGCTCAATGGGGACTGGATTTCATATGCCCTATCAATCCTCCTTCCAGCTTTGGTCACAAATTATCTTGGTAGCCATGGATTATTTCACAAGATGGACAGAGGTAGTAGCTTTGAGAGATGTAACAAAAGCTTTAATGGTTGAGTTCCTTGATGGAATAGTGACCAGATTTGGCATTCCATCAACCATCATATCACATAACACCAAATCTTTTACTAGAAATCATATGTGCTCATGGGCTCTAGAATACAAGATATATTTGATCACTTCCTCAAATTATTATCCCTAAGGGAATAGCTTGGTAGAATCCTCTAATAAGAACCTCATCAGAATAATGAAGAGGACAATTGAAGACAATCAGAGGTGTTGGCATGCTAAATTGAAAACTACCCTTTGAGCTGACAGAATCACACCCAAGAGAGCAATTAAGAACTCACCTTTCATGCTAGTATATGAAAGGGAAGTAAGGATTCCTATTTCACTTGAATTTCCTTCTTTTAAACTAGCTCATCAATTGGAGCTAGCTAAATGTGATGCTATGATAGTAAGGATGGCTAAAATAATGGAACTGGAGGAAAAAAGATAGCAAGCTATGCATACACTTGAGGTACATCAGTAATAGGTCAAAAGAAATTTTGACAAGAAGGCTATAGCTAGAATCTTCAAAGAAGGAGACCTTGTCCTCAAATGGAATGTTGATAGGGCTAAGCTAGGTAGGCACTCCAAATTTGATGTGATGCAGAGTGGCCCATTTATTATCACCAACTACAAAGAGGCCAATGGTTTTCAGCTATCTAGGCCTAATGGTGAAGTTCTCCTAATCTCATTCAATGGGATTCATCTTAAACGTTTCTTTTAGAGGAGGTTAAAGGTTCTTTGTACATATTATATTTTCTTTCTTTCCAATAAGTGCATGAGCATAGGTTGTCCCTCTAGAGGATATCAAGTCTTAAAGTTTTGAAGGTTGTAGAGAAACAGGGGTAGGGTTATGGTATTTTACTATGTTTAGATCTTCATATTATGACTCCATAGCCCAATGGATGCTTCAAGCCACTGGTCTTATGCATAGCAAGCTTGCATCTCCTTTGAGTCACTAGAAATGTTAACAATATTTGCCTCCCTACCAAATATTTGAATTCAAATGTCTAGGCCCACCCAATAGTCACCTCCCATTTTTTAATTATTTAAAGTCCATGGAAATACAAAAATAAATGAAATAAAAATTTCATGTATTTCGTTATTCCTAAGTGACTATCACTTTAATGTTTCCACGAGCCCACAACTTCCTCACCATCAAATCCTTCATGATCTACAATGTGCACTTTCCCACTTCTTCAAAATGCACAACCTTTACATAATATGGGCAAGCTCCTCACTGCCATGTGGCATGTGTGTTTGTTTTCTCTTGTGAGCCACAAACAGGGAGCTATCGTTCAAGTTGACAATTTCATTGGCTAGCACTTTCCTATATTTTGTGTTTTGTCAGAACCTCTAACAATGCAGGCAAGCACCGGTGTGCCATGCAGATTGGTGGGGTCAGATGTTATCCTATGGGTCATGATGTGAGTGTGCTGATATACTTGATGAGCTAGCATACAGAAGGCACTTCATTGGTCAAGCTCTAACAACATGCACAGAGGGTAGTCCATGTTTCATCTGTCGTCAGATTGAATATGATCTACGGTGGGCACTTCCACGCTTTATTAAGATGTGAGGATGTTAATGAATGTGGGGAAGCACCCAAAGGACATGTGTCCTTGTGGGCCTAAGAAGATAATTTTATAGTTAGCATTAGTAGTTGGGACTGACAATTATGTGACATCGCAATTAAATTGGAAAGTTGGCACAGTTATGATGGTTATGTAGTCAAACTTAGGAAGACCTTGTGAGGTGGCAGAAGGAAGTAGAATAATTGGCCCATAGGGCCCATCTTGGTTGCAGGATTGAATTGACCTACTGACTTTGTTGATTCATGAGCCAGAGACATAGAAAATCATTTTTTTTTTACACAATCCAATCTTCTTCATCGATTCCAATCACTCTCCAATGAATGCTATGCCCAGTGAACAAAGAAAAGCACTCAACCATCTACTTGGTCAGAGTGGTTTAATGACACTATTTCTATCTTCTCAAGGTCCTATTTCAACAAGATATTGGATTTCATTACATTTGAATCTGTGCCAAGATAGGGTTTTCTCTAGATCCACATGTTTTTTCTCTGTAAGACTTAATGACAGTGGTTCTAGAGTAACTCCAGAGAGAAATATCTCAGTTATGCTTGAGCTATAAAGGCATATTTTGTAAATTTTGTTAAGGTCAGACCCTCTCTATTTCACTAGCATTGCTCTAGCTTGCTACTATAAATCCCCTTTTCCTCTTAACTATATGGCATTTTTCCTTTTGTCCTTTAGCCATTGATGTGTAGTGCAAGAATTATTTGCCTCTCATTGGTGTATTGTGGATATCTGCAATCTTTATGACTATATCTCTTTTGGCCTATGAATGATATATAAGTGAATTCCCTTCTTCCTTGTGTCATTTATTTGGGTTTTCTAATCTGCATGTGATTGTTAGATTAAAACAAGTCTGGATGTGTATATCTTTTGATGGTTCAATAGTGCATATATGGGAAAAGATTGGTTTGAACACTCTATTTTGGTACATCACCTCCTTAGAATAGATTGGATAGATTTTTCTTCTTGCATCTCTTTCTCCCTTTTCCTCTCCAAGATTAGATAGGTGCATCCTCATAGTAAAGGAAGTCGGCCTTCTCTGGAGATCCAACCTCATAGTTCAAGTCCCAGAGCTTGGAGGTTGTTTCCATGTTTCACAAGGTTTTCCTTAGGTAAAAACTTTGGACAAGGGTGAAAATGTTTGTGACAACAAAACCCTTAAGAGAGAAAGCTCTTTATTAAAAAATTAGAGCTCATTTCTCCACACATAGGTTTGGAGGAGAAAATTTTAGGAAAGAGGGTTTTTGAGAAGACATGAATTCTTGTGAGCTTCAAGCATTCATCTGGTTAGCATCAGATCAAGGTAGGATCTTGTTCAAATTTGCATAGTAATTTCCCTTCAAAAAATTTATGTCTTCTCCATGTTTTTTATGGATCTATATTCATAAATAATTTGGTTGAAACCCTTGTTAAAATTTATTGGTCTTCTTTTTTTGAAAATTTCTATGAATGAAATCAAATTGGAAACCCTTGTTTGAAAATCTTATTATTAGTAAGTAGATTCTTTTAGAAAAATTATGAATTTGGGATTGGGTTTGGAAAAGAATACCAGAATTAAGTTTACAAATTTGATGAGTTTACCTATCAAGTTTATACTGAATTTTGTTTTAAAAAATATATATCTTATATAAAATTACCATAGTAAATAAATTACTATGGTAATGTTTATATTGAAATGGGAAGTTTACAATACTAGAAAAATCATTTCTTTTATGTGTGTTTTTTTTTTCTTTTTGGGGGTGGGGATAGGTGGGGGTCTGCGATTTCTATTTCACGTTTTTTATATAAATTAAAAAAAAAAAATTGAAAGGGTAATCAGGGGCCATTACCACTCGCATCCCCATGCTACATTGTAGATTGGTTGCCGATAGGAGTTGTAACTGCTATGGTTGCCAAGGCTGCCTAAGAAGCCAAGGTTGTTCGAAGCAGTCGATGGGCCTTAAACGTATTGACATGGGTTTTTTTTTAAATAGTTAAAAAAAATTAATTAATATAATTAACATTAAATATTATTATTACTTATTAATAATAATTATTATAGTATTTAATTAATAATAATTATTATTAATAACTTAATAATAAATATTATAATAATTTAATATTTTATTATTTAATTTTAATAATATTTATTAAACATACTTAGTTTATAGTCATCATTAAGTTGTTTTATAATCCAATTTTTTTAAATTGAATTTTTTTAATGATGTTGGGTTTTATTAAAAACGGCAGTTCATTTTATATTAAAGAAAAATATGTTTTTTAAAAATATTTAGATGGCTTTTTATGAATTGTTGAGTCTTTTGAGATTCCTGTGAACTCGAGAACCTTATTAAATATGATACTTGAAAACAAAAACTGTAGCCCTTTTTAAATCAAATTCTTATGGTTTCAAAACCAAACAAATTATGAAACTACACTTGTTGTGATGTATGTTTTACTTTGTGTTGGGATTTGGGGTTGACTTAGTCTGTTGACCAATTTTGGATGTTTACCAAAGGCCTAGGAGTTAATATTTTTTTATGTTATATGAGATGTCATGGTTATATGTTTTGATTTCTAAATTATGGATCAGTGGTTATATGGTGATTTTTTGGGTGAAATCTATAAGTTTTCATCAGTGATCTTTCGGTGCTTTCCAATTACTTTTATAGAACTGATGTGGTCATTGTGACCTTATGAGACCTTGTGCTATTTTGAGCTTAGGTTAGGTTGTCTTTATGTATGTTGGGAAGTGGGTTATGATGGAGGCCAAAGCCCTAAACGAGCTTCCTGGGTAACCCATGTTGTAGGTTGTTGTAATAAGTGATAGCATTTCATTAAATTGGTTTAAATTGAATTAAAAAGAGCTAGTGGTTTTTCCTTGCCCATGCCTCGAGCACTAGTATAGGCTAGGATGGGAGTAGAGAGGATGCTTAGTTGCAACCTTGCCTCATTAGTATGCCTTGTCTATACAAAAGGATACTAATGCCACATAGAGTCACTAGGGGGCCAAAGTTCAAAGAGGCTGCTAGGGTAACCTTAGGGTTGACTCATGCAATGACACTTGCCTACTTACATAGTAGATTTCCTACATGTCTTTGTTGCCTCTAGGTTTAGATGTTATTGTGTCTTGCTACCCTTTGAGATAGATTGCTACTAGGTTTTCCTTGACCTAGATGTTAGTTATGACTTTTGAGATTGATATCCATATGGGACTTGAGGTTATCTCCTTAGCATGGTGGGAGTGGACCATTTAGGTTCCATGAGGTTAGGTGGTAGTGTTTTTTATACCATTGAGATCTGACAGTTGGATGTCGTAGCTGGATGTACTTGTGCAGTTGTTCCTTTCATTCTCATCTTGTGTTTCTATTGGATGGTTATATTCTATTATACCATACTTAATTATCTAGAGATCTTATGAGATGTTGTATTTATTCATGATGTATATTTTTTGAGCTTTTCATACCCTATGACTTGTACAACAAATGATTATGCATTTTAGTTATGCCATGTGGCATCTTATGTAATTGTATATTATTTAATTGGATTCATACTTGTGGTTATTCTATGATATAGATTTGTTGTGTATCAAATTTAGTATTAATAGAACTTATGAATGTGATTCAACATCATGGAACCTATAAGAGATGTAATTTGTTTATGGTTTGTTTATATGTATGTGAGTTATTGCTTCCACTGTATTACCTATTGTTTTTATAATCATTCAAAAAAAATGTTTGCAAAATTTAGTGAAACTTTAGGTTGATTTCTTTTGGGTTCCCTGACAAGGCATTACATCTGGTATCAAAGCTCGAGTTTCTACATTAGGAGCTCTGGTTATATTGCAATGCTGCTAGATGATAACTAGTTAACTGAAAATGAAACTTAAACTATTATATGTATCTATTACAACTTGAACACTTTGAATTTCAAACACAAAAACTTAAACCTAAAATTGGCAAAAAATTGGAATAGACCTTGAAAAGTATTCAAAACATGTTTCTTATGTTTATGCTTTATAGTAGTACACCCTTGCTGATATTATTGGAATTTCGTTATTCTTTCTTGGATATTTTTATAGGATTGTATCTGGGACTAGATTGATAGTTTGAGGTCGTAGCTCAAGTCGTAGCAGAGGCAATGGGTGAGACAGGGATATCAAATTACATAAGCCTAGTCATGAGAGTCTTGTTGAGGAGGAGAACAAGGTGGAACACCATGGAGAGCATTAGGATAATTTAGAGGAGGTTGACTTGAGACAAACAATGAGGAATATTACAGAGTGCCTACCTCCTCCTTGGGGTGTTGATCATGAGGAATTAAATCATGCAAGGAATGAGAAGACGTAGAGGTCTAGGAGTCCTCGGGGAGAATTCCATGGTGATAAATAGAGGCCGGCTAAGACCCCTCAGATGAGGGACCTACAGAGGTCCAAGATCAAACCTTTCACTAGGGTTGGTTTAGGATATGTGGTAGAGTAGTGGTTAATTGGTTTGGATAGATGTTTTTCTATGCAAGACTTTGACTCTAATATGAAAGTGAGGTATGCCATCACCCACCAAGAACTCTTTGGGGCTACATGGTGGAACATTGAATACAAGAAATTGGGTGTGAACATGAACACTATTACATGGGATTTATTCCTTGAGAACTCTTGTGATCACTTCCTACTAGGGAATGGCATCAGTAGAGAGCAAATGAATTTCATAATTTGAGACAGTATACTATGATCATGGTAGAGTATGAGTGGAAGTTCTATGAGATCATGCATTATGTAGGGATTAGTGGAATCTCACCACTGATGGTACAACATTTCATTTTAGGTCTAAATAACTATTTCACTAGGGGTGTTAAGGTATTCTAGCCTAAGACCCTCAAAGATGTAGTACATCAAGCTATTCTTGTAGAGAAGAATAGTACTTTAGGATATGGTGGTTTTGTGGGAGCACTTGCAACATTAGGGTCCATAGGTAACTAGAGCACAGGTGGAAATAGGAAGTCTCCTTATCCCAAGGGAAACTAGGGCCAATAGCAGCAACAACTGCAACAACAACAAGAATAGAAAGGATCCTATCCTCAGGCACAAAGTGGAAGTAATAGTTCCAACTCTCAAAACTTTCATAACTCATAGCGCAATAGGCAAAATTATAATACTCAACCTATGTAGATTAATCACTCTTTTGTTAGTAGAGATAACTACTAGCAATCTAGTGCACCTCCAGTAGGGAGAGGTTTTGGAAGAGGCACATGGTGTTTCTCTTGTGGACAGTTTTGGCATATTGTAGCTAACTACCCACAACCTACATCTCACTATTCAGGACCTAGGCCAACAACATCTGAGCCTACAGTTGGCGATGAAGGTAGATCATACAGAGTCTTTGTGGTAGATCACTAGCAAGAATATCACCAGGATACCATACTTGAGACTATGAAAGTGATCAAAGGTACACCCCTTTCCATCTTGTTTGATGAATGTGCTACAAATTCTTTCATATCACCTTCCATAGTTGTTAAGTGTAAGCTTGAGGTAGTTAAGCAAGGCTTAGGCTAGCAAGTGGAACTAGCCCTAGGAGCTAAGATTCCCACATATTATTTAGTGCAATAGTGTGAATTGAACTTAGGAGATTTTGTTCCTTTAGTAGACCTTTGAGTTATTCCCCTTGGTTCTTATGACGTAGTGTTGGGTATGGAATGGCTTGGCTCTCATAGAGCTAGTATTGATTGCAAAAAGAAAACCATTTAGTGTAAGGATGATGAGGGTAGGGATTCCGAGATTGTGGACATTCAAAGACCTATATCCCTTGGGATAATCTTTGCTATACAATTGAAGAAAATCTTTCATAAGGATTTTTAGGTATTCCCTATCATTGTGAGTGAACTTGAAGAAGAAGACGATGTAGGGAAGACCCTAGATCATTCTATCTTATAGGAGTATGTTGATGTCTTTCCTAGCAAGATTCTAGGTATGCCACCTAAGAGGGCCATTGGTTTTGGCATTGACCTCATCTTAGGAGTAGAGCCCATATCTAGAGCTCCTTATCAGATGTTCACTTAGGATTTGAGTGAACTATGCCTACAAATTGAGAACCTTTTAGCCAAAGGTTGTATTAGACTGAGTGTTTCTCTATGGGAAGCACTAGTGCTCTTTGTGAAGAATAAGGATGGATCATTACGCTTGTGCATTGATTACAGACAGTTAAACAAAGTAACAATTAAGAACATGTATCCTTTACCAAGGATCGATGATTTATTTGACCAGATCAAGGGAGCCAAAGTGTTCTCTAAGATAGATCTAAACTTAGGATACCATCAGCTTCGCATACAAGATGTTGACATGCATAAGAGAACCTTTCGCACTCACCATGGACACTATGATTTTATAGTGGTTCTATTTGGTTTGACGAATGCTCCATCGGTTTTCATGTGCTTGATGAATGGAGTATTTTGTTCTTACCTAGACCGATTTGTACTTGTGTTCTTGGATGACATTTTGATATATTCTAGTTCCTAGGAAGAACATGGGGAGCATCTATAGTTAGTTCTTGAGTGCCTAAGAGACAATCAACTTAATGCTAATTCGACAACATGTGATTTCTTATAGTCTGAGATATAATATTTATGACATATCATTTCAGGAGATGGTACCTTAGTGGACCCTGTGAAGATCTAGGCAATGGTAGATTCACCTACACCTACTACTATGTCTGAGATTCGTAGCTTTGTGGGTTTGGCCAGTTATTACCCCAAATTCATTCAGAATTTCTCCAAACTAGCATATCCCATCACTTCCCTCTAGATAAAGGGGAAGAAGTTCATTTGGATGGGAAAATGCGAGGAAGCATTCTAGAAGTCCAAGGAGCTTTTGAATTTAGTGCACTTTTTCTAGCAGTACCTAATCTAATAGGTGACTTTATGATGTGTCCAGATGCCTCCCTAGAAGGGATTGGAGCAAACTTGATGTAGGATGGACATGTGATTTCCTATGAGTCTCGCAAGCTCAAGGATCATGAGTTGAGCTATCCCACACATGATCTTGAGCCAGCTGCAGTTGTTCATGCTCTAGTGAGATGGAGACACTTCTTGTTGGGGCACTATTTTGAGCTTCATAGTGATCGTCACAGTTTAAAGTATATATTCATGCAACCTAATCTAAATGCTAGGTAGAGGTGTTGGATGGAATTTCTTTGCAATTATGACTTCAAGGTGAAGTATATTCAGTAGAAGGAAAATGTGGTGGTTGATGCTTTGAGTCATAGAGACCTAAGATGCTAGCTTTGACTCTTAGTGTGGATTTAAGGAGTCATATACTTTAGGTGCTACCTACAGATCCTTGGTATCAAGAGGTGAGCATGGAGATAGATTCAAGGAGACCTTTAGAGGGAAGATTTTTAGGTTATGTCCTAGAGTTAGATGGTCTTTTGCACTATATAGGGAGGATTTATGTACCACTATTGAATGTGCTTCATATATTGATTCCATCAGAGGCCCATTGTGCACCTTACTTGACACATCCAACTGTTAATAAGATTTGTGTAGATTTTTAAAGTTTATCCTTTTGGACAGGATGGAATATGATATCGCTAATTTTGTGGCTAGGTGTCTTGAGTGCTTAAGAGTTAAGGTAGAGCACTGGCATCTAGCAGGGCTTTTACAACCTAACCTCATTCCTTCATGGAAGTGGGATATTATTTTTATGGATTTCATTGTGGGATTGCGTATGACTACTCATCGACATGATGCTATCATGGTCATTGTTGATCGGTTGACTAAGGTAGCACACTTTTCATTGATGAGGTCATCCTACATAATAGTTTTAGTAGCTAATGTCTTCATGTGTGATATTGTGAGATTATATGGTATTCCCCAATTTTTATGATAACCTAGCCTTATGGTTATGTTTTATGATTAGTGGTACTTGGTTACCTGATTTGATTGGATGTTATTTTATACTCAGTTGATATACATGATGAGCTACTTGATACTCAGTTATTTCATGTGTTCATGATTATTCTTTCGACGGTGATGTTTATAGTGATTTTAGTTATTTCATGATGATAGCTAGATGGATGATTTCTATGCAGTTTTTATGAATACTTACCCCATACTTGTATGTGTATGGTGTACATGATGTATGTTTTACTTTATGTTTGATGTTTATAATGTGGTAGATGGAGGGAGTCGTAGTCACCTGCTAGTCAGGATCTACACAATGCACCACTCCCTGCCATTGTCTATTTAGTTTAAATTTATATGTATATGTACATGCTCAACTTTTATGCCCTATCACAGTATCTCAATAGTAAAAGAGGGGAGATAGTTATTGAGTTTGAATCCTAACCCTAAGCCAATTGTCCTAGAAAGTAGGACAAGTATCTGAGTTATTTGCCCTTCTGAATTTGTCAAGTGACAAGAATTCAAGATTTTGACCCTTGAGTTTGATTTAGTACTTTGTCTTTAAAATGAGTTTTCTGATTTAGATTGTGAGTCTATTGTAATTTTCAATTATTATTAAATCAAATTAAAAGATTATTAAATGATTTAATTTAATGAAAATTTTATAAAGAAAAATTAAATTTTAATTATATTTAATTAATTGAGAAATTAATCAAATAGAAGAATTAAATTTAAAAGATCTAATTAAAGTCCCAAATTTGGTGTAATTATATTTATTTAATTTGATAATAATTTATTTAGGAGTTTCATTTTAATAATAATATTTAAATATTATTAATAGTTAAAGTAATAAATATATTATTAAAGACGTCTTATGATTTAATAAAAGAGAGAGATAATAAATTCAATAAAGTTCATTTTAATTAAAATGCAAAAATTTGCACATGAAATTAAAATAAAATAAATTAATAAAGAAAAAGGGTTTGTGTGTTTGTAAAACCGAAACCCTAAATAGGGAAAGCTATTTATTAAGAAATTAGAGCTCATTACTCCACACATAGATTTGGAAGAGCAAACTTCGGGAAAGAGGGTTTTTGAGAAGACGTGAATTCTTGTGAACTTCGAGCATTCATCTAGTTAGCATCAGATCGAGGTAGGATCTTGTTGAGATTTGTGCAGTAGTTTCCCTTCAAAATTTCTATGTCCTCTCTATGTTTGTTATGGATCTTTTTTTAGAAATAATTCTGGTTGAAACCCTTACACTGTTAAAATATATTGTTCTTCACTTTTTGTAAATGTCTATGAATGAAATCAATTGGAAACTCTTGTTTGAGAATCTTGTTATTCGTAAGTAGATTATTTTGGGAAAAATATGAATTCAAGATGGAGTTTGGAAAAGAATACTAGAATTAAATTTACAAATTTGATATGTTTACAATTGTTTCCCTATAAGATTTATACTAAATTTTGTTTTAAAAAATATATCTTATATAAAATTACCATGGTAAATAAATTATTATGGTAATATTTATATTGAAATGAGAATTTTACAATACTAGAAAAATCCTTTTTTATATTCATTTGGAAAAGGGGGGCTGTGATTTCTGTTTCACATTTTTTAATTAATTTTTTATTAATAAATTAATTAATATTAATTTATGAATAATTTAATAATTATTATTGTAATAGTTTAATAATTTATTATTTAATTTTAATAATATTTATTAAACATACTTAGTTTATAGTTATCAATAAGTTGTTTTATAATCCAATTTTTTTGAAATTGAAGAATTTTTTTAATGATGTTGGATTTTATTAAAAAAGGTAGTTCATTTTTATATAAAAGAAAAATATAGTTTTTTTAATATTTAGATGACTTTTTTTATGAATTGTTGAGTCTTTTGAGATTCTTGTGAACTCAAGAACCTTAGCAAATATGATACGTGAAAACGAAAACTTGAGCCTTTTTTAAATCAAAATCTTATGTTTTCAAAACCAAACAAATTATGAAACTACACTTGTGTGATGTATATTTTACTTTGTGTTGGGATTTGGGGTTGACTTAGTATGTTGATCAGTTTTAGATCTTTACCAGAGGCCTTAGAGTTAATGCTTTATGATGTTATATGAAATGTCATGGTTATATGTTTTGATTTCTGAATTATGGATCGGTGATTATATGGTGATTTTCTCGATGATGTCTATAAGTTTTCATCAGTGATCTTTTGGTGTTTTCCAGTTACTTGTATAGAACTGATTTGGTCATTGTGACCTTATGAGACTTTCTGCTATTTTGATCTTAGGGTAGGTTGTCTTTATGTATGTTGGGAAGTGGCTTACAATGGAGATCGGAGCCCTAAAGAGGTTGCCTGGGTAAACCATTGTAGGTTGTTTTAATAAGTGATAACATTTCATTAAATGGGTTTAAAATGAATTAAAAATAGTTAGTGGTTTTTCCTCTCCCATGCCTCAAGTGTTAGTATAGGCTAGGATGGTAGTAGAGAGGATGCTTGGTTGTGACCTTGCCTCGTTAGTATGCCTTGTCTCTACGAAAGGATGTTGATGTCGTATAGAGTCACTAGGGGGGTGAAGTCTATAGAGGTTGTCAGGGTAACCTTAGAGTTGACTCATGCAATGATACTTTCCCACTTACATAGTATATTTCCTACATGTCTTTGTTGCCTCTGGGTTTAGATGTTATTGTATCTTGGTACCCTTTGAGATAGATTGCTATCAGGTTTTCCTTGACCTAGATGTTAGTTATGACTTTTGGGATTGATATTCGTATGGGACTTGAGATTTTCTCCTCAGTACGGTGGGAGTGGGCCATTTAGGTTCCACGAGGTTGGGTGGTACTGTTTCTTATACCATTGAGATCTGACAACTGGATGTCATTGCTAGATGTACATGTGTAGTTGTTCCTTTCATTCTCATCTTGTGTTTCTACTGGATGGTTACATTCTGTTGTACTGTACTTGATTATCTAGAGATCTTATGAGATGTTGTGTTTATTCATGATGTATATTCTTTGAGCTTTTCATACCCTGTGACTTGTACACCAGATGATTATGCATTCTGGTTATGCCATGTGGCATCTTATGTAATTGTATATTTATTTAATTAGATTTGTACTTGTGGTTATTCTATGATGTGGATTTGTTGTGTATCAAATTTAGTATTAATAAAACTTATGAATGTGATTCAATGTCATGGAACCCTTAAGAGATGTAATATGTCTATGGTTTGTTTGTATGTATGTGATTTATTGTTTCCACCATAATATCTCTTGTTATAATCTTTATATAAAACAAATGTTTGGCAAACTTAGTGAAACTTTAGGTTAATTTCTTGTGGGTTCCCTGGCGGGGTGTTACAACGTTAATCGACATGTTTGGAAAGTCTTACATTCTCTTCTATTAGAGTTTATATTTAATATATTGTAGAGAAATGTACTGCATAAAGCCAAAATCCTTATCTATAAAGTTTATTAGGTCTTTTATATCAAGAAAGACCTTGATAAGATTTGCAACTACAATATCGTTCGATTTTAAAATTATGCAATAGTGTCTACAATTAGTAATTGAAATTTTATGACATCTATATATTTTTGAAATCCCACAATATTCGATTCCACGTGATAGTTAAAAGTAGTTATTATGATCTATAAATTGGAAATGTATCCATCTACTAATTTCATCTAATTTTTGGTAATTACCCATTTTTTCTCTAGTAAACTATGATCCCCCTTTCTAAATAATTTAAATCAAATACTAAACCTTATTATGCATTAAATCATTTTTGCATAATTCAAAATCAATAATCCTTGATCAAATCATCTCATAATTGTTTATTTGATTATATCCTAAAGTTTGACCACTTTATCCTAAGTTTATTTGATTAAAAGAACATGGACCCTTTTAATTAATTAAATAAAAGACTCTTTATCCTAAGTGCAAATGAAAAGGCATTTTCTAAAATAAAAACAAAATAAATCACACTACTTGAGTGCACTTTCTAATGAGGAAGGAATCTTTTGAATTTTCAAACACGCTTTTGCCTCTTTATCTCAACCACTCATTGGTCTGCCTCTTAATCTTAGCCTTTGATTTTACCTCTTAAGATATGAGCACATGGGCCAATCAAGAATCAATATCCATCATTGTTCATCCTTTTTGCCTCTTAATCTTGATTGTCCACTCATTTCCAAATCCTTTAAAACAAGGCTCCCTCCTCATCCTCTCATGATGTCTTGATTTGTGCTAATGTTATGTTGCTACTTTTTGATTTGAATTCCTAAGATTTTACATTTCTATCTAGTTTATCTTGTTATTTCCTTTCTTGCATCTAACTTAGATAACCTAGCTTAATTAGTATGGCATAGTAATCTTTCATTTACGTTAGTTAAGATTTTACTTACATTTTACTTATCTTGTATTAGCTTGCTATTTGCTTATCATACATGTATTCAAGGAGATATTTTGATGCTTACAAACTCATTGCTTGACATCTCTTTGAATCTTACAATAATCCCCCTCATAGAAATAAAGAATCAATTTTCAATACTTCACTTAAGAATCCTTTATATGAGGGGAACAAAAGAGAGGAAGTGAATGATCATTGGAGACATGATCAAAACAAAGGAAATAGATATCATAACAATAATCTAATCACAATGGATTAAGTAGAGATGAAAATAATTTGAGAAATAACCCTCAGAACAACCAACAGAATATGGGAAATAATCGTATAGGGAAGAACTCAAGCATCAACTAAATATAGGTCAAGGAGATAGTGCCCCAATGGTAATTGAGAGGTATAGAAAACCTGATTTTATAGAGACTGTAGGATATCCTAACCCTATTTCAAATAAATTGAGAAATGTCATTCCTATTTTCTTTGGAGAGGAAACTCAGTCTATAAAAGCACTTGTGATTAATCTAAAAAATGCAATTGAAGAGTTGGAAGAGAGTCACGAGGATGTGTTCATGTTCTTTTATTTGTGCAATACTTAACTGATGGTGTTGTTGAATGGTTCAGGGGACTCCCTGATAGATCTATATCTAGTTGGCAAGAATTTGTTGATTTATTTATTGAGCAGTTCGGAGACCACAATGGCACATCCTTCACTTCACATGAACTAACCAATATTAAGAAGAATTCAAATGAATCATTTTCTAAACTCAATACAAGATTCAATAAGGTTTTGAATAAGATACCAAGAGACATTCGAACAATGGATTCTTTCTTGATAAACTTCCATCTAAGTGCTTTTGATAGTAAAATACATTGTGAAATAAGGTCTCATAGACCTAGTATATTGCAAGAGGCTTTCAAAGTAGATAAAACTATTGAAAATGATAGAAAAGTTGCTGGTAAAATTGGAAAGAGAGAAGATCCAAGAGTTTGATCCAAAAGCACATAAATAGAGTAAAGATGAAGATAAAATTGATAAGCTATTGAGCATGATTAAGGAATTTTATTTCAAGCAAAAAAAATTTAAGACATAAAATAAAAAAGGAATTATAAATCTTACTTCAGATCGGACAGGTTTAGGCTTTAAGACATGCCACATAACATGACTTGGAAGGATGGTAGACCAATAAAGGGCAATGAAACTCTCGATCCTTTGAAGAAGAGTAATCATTGTGTTGAAGATAACCCCTATTGTGAAATTTGCAAATGACCACATATGCCTAAGCAATACTTGATTGTGAAAAGCATATTGGAAGAAGGGAACCATCAAGATGTTGAGCAACCTACTATAGCACATTGTCATCTAAACCTCTTTGGGGGGCATGATGACTCTTTTGACTATGAGTATGTCCCTCATGTCAATATGATGAGATGAAGGCATCAATATTCTCAACAAGTATTCTCTAATAAAGAGGAAACCCCAAGATAAAGGCAAAGAACTAATCAAGAAATGAGAGCTTGCACAATAGCAATAATAGAACAAGCCAGAAGAAATAAAAAAGTTAAGAAATTCATGCAGATGGTCCGACATTGGAAGTTTTCAACATGAATGAGAACTTGTGTAAGAGATCTCTAATTTAGTTTAAAGCTTGAGCTCATGTACATTGTAAAGAATATCCAAGTACAAAATTATAGATACAACTTTCATGATTATTCACTAAATCACTAGAAAGCTACATTTGGTTTGAATTCTTATTCACTAAACAATTTATAATTTAATTCCAAAGTACCATTCGCTTCTTTCTTATAACAATTCTTCTCTACCATGAGTGGAGGTTCGAGTTTCACAAAGTATTGGTTAGAACTAGAAAACCCATTAGCAAACATTTTTCCCAACCCCCTTTTCTAGTGTTACTTTGGTTTTATATAGGCATAAGCATTTGATAACTTGTAAATAAATATGCTTACATAGTATTAAACATATATATGGAAAGTATAAATGTATACAAATAATTATATTAAAATAAATAAATTTATTAAAATATATATATATATATATTAAAAAATAAATATATCTATCGACATATATATTTAAATACATATAATTATAAGTATATTCATAAAGTTATTTATTTAAAAAGAAAATATAAATGGTTCTTATAAATAAGAAATTTGTAAATAATTATCAAACTTACAAATGAATGCATATTTTGATGTAATATTTAAAAAATAAAATGAACCTAAACAATTCTGAGAGTTCAGTTTATTGCGTCCTTTACTTTACTTTTCTATTTTGAGAACAATATAGATTAATTTCTTTCTATTCAATTTCTATTTATATCTAATGATTTAGCTATGCTTATTTTGTTTTGATTAAATTTTGAAATATAACATTAGCTATGAGAAAAACACATTGCATTGTGTTATAGATGTATAATGCTCACCAAAACACACATTAAAGTTGTTTCAAGTATCAATTTAAAGTTTCATCTTTACAAATTTGAAAAATAAAATGCGAACGGTTCTTTCTAAATTCAAGAAAGTGAAAGTTTAGTTTAAATTTGGAAGTCAACATGAAAAGTACTTAATTTAGGTGGAAGTTTCCACACTAATTAGCCAACTTTAGAAATATATAACGAGCCAAATTTGTGTGTTAACATTTCATACAAATTTTGAAAGAATATTTGAAGTGACATTGTTAGAAAGATTGAAAAATCAGGTGACAATAGAGAGAGAGGGAGAAAAGAGGGAAAATGAATAAAAAAATTAGAACAAAAGTTCAGAATAAATGAGAAAGAAAAGTACAAATGAACTCATTTGCTCATTTCCAAATTAGACGAAAAGAATCCTAAATATAAAGCTACTAAAAAATAATTAAAATTTCTAAAACATCTTATATAAGTCATAAACTTGAATTAATATCTAATTTAAAAATATTACTTTAACTCCTTCATAAATATAAAATAACTACATATATGAAATTCTTTTATCAATCAACTATATTGGCCCAACTCTAATTAAAAGTGTGCCAGCATAATGTTCAACTTAATACATCCATAGCTACTCTCAAAAACTTTGAACTTCCCCAATAAGCCCCTCGAGCCAATTGTTTCATTGTGGTGAGGATCTTAATTGCTGCCGCAGTCTGTATCCCACTACACACATATTTCCACAAACTGGAAATATTTCCACCTTTTTTAAGGTACATGTGGCACGCTGTTCCTATCCACATAATGCCCATGATATGTACTCTTTGAACAAGGGGCATTATCTATTCCACCGACACCTCGTATCTACAAACTCTAGCATCTCTGTATATTCTTCCCGCTCTGCAAAAATACCCTTTCTGCGGAGCACAATGGCTGTCCTCTTCACAAATACACATTCCTTCCAATGCACAACCATCCTTCATTTTACTCACTCCTTCCTTCCCTATTCCCAGCATTGCATCAGTCCATTCATTGGAAAAGACACCCTCTGGATCAAACTTTCTCTTTGCTTTAAAAAAATCCTCTGCTTTTCTGTACTTGTTCACTACTCCCTGAAATGCAATGTTACGATTCTTACCCCAGTGAGGAGTCCCTCCATACTTGAAAAAACCCATCTGCTCAATCTCCTCAACCATGTCCTCATCAAGTCTAGGAACCATGAGGTCCTTCGATCGATAATACGTGAAATCTAGGTCCACAGAATCCTCCTGGGCCCCCAAATAAGCAGTGGAAGCCTTCACGAAACGCATGAGAATACCATTGTAGAGCTCCAACCCACACAGACCAGATGGGTTCAGGTCCCTCAGCTTTTTAATGTCTCTGATGAAATCTGCAATCTTGTTCAGGCTGACTCTCATGGCGGTTTGGTGGAAAAATTCTCCCCTGATGCGAGGATCCCATGGACAAGATGTGAGCATAAAATCCTCTGTAGAATTGAGACATGAACCAGCTGCCTGGAGCTTGTTGTGATAACCAACAATGGGATAACTTCTGAACTGCATGAGCTCGCTGTTCTTCAATCCTGTTCCTAATGCCTGCAGCGCGCCTATTTCTATTCTCGCTGCTCTACACTTCCCCCTTCTGTCCTTTGTCGCTTCTTGCATCTCTTCTGCAAAAAAACACCATTAATGGAGACCGGATTTCGTTTCAATCACTCAAAATGCTTCTTTTATTGGGTTTAGGAAGGGCCCATCATGTTGTAATTGACATAACAATGGTTAATAATACTTGGCGTTCAATGATTTGTTTGGGTTAGTGTAATCGGATTTCACCATGAGAGGAATAATGGGTTTTTGTTTGTTTTAGATTTATTTACCTGATGATCGAGCTAACGCTAAAGCTGCAGTTAAGGTCTGGCGAAAGCCAATGAAATCGTTGACGCCATTTCCAGATTGATTTATCGGAACTTTGTCGTCTATTCTGTAAACGACCTCCCGCTGTCCGGGATACCACGTCACGTCTCCAAATTCGTGCGTTCTTCCAAACTGCACTATCTTCTCTTCCACTTCCTCGTCGCCCATTTTAACGTTCGTGATGGATCTTTTGAACATTGCCTGCAATTCTAGTGTCACCTGCGCTTGCAACGGAGCATTTTACAAATTATAAAAACAATAGTTTAAAAAGAGTACCGTTGATCAATAGACTAGATAATTAATTGCAGACAGAAACTTTCGAGAGTAAGTTTATGCAACGGGTACGAAATGTCTTTGGGTTTCATTGAAGGGTTAAAAATTGTACAAATGATATTTTTTCCAAAATTTATGATAGAAGTCAATTGATTACATGTCATATTTTGTATCGACGAGTTAGATCAAATTTCGTAATATCATCAGGGAATAGTAGATATCAAATTTCAAATCTAAATTCTATCGTAAAGAAATATAAAACTCAAATCTTTTATGATACTATGTGTGAGTTTAGTATTTATGTAGATAATTTGAAGTAAATTCAATAACTAAGAAGAAAAAGAAACAACTCGTCCTCCAACTTTTATTTTCCATTTTCTGATAATGGACTCTCATCTGCTAATTTCTAATTAAAACGTATATATTTAATTAACCGAAAAAAAAACAAAACACTACAACCAAATATTTGAAGAAAGGCATTTCAGGATACACGGAACAATTGTAACAATTCACAACTAGAGCTTCTGAGTTGTATCTTGTCTTGAATTTATGGCTTGTTAATAATGCATCATTTTACTTGGCAAAGAAACACAAAGTCTTTATCGAGCGGTCAAACAAGCGGTTTTTCTGACAAGACGAAATTAAATTTGATTACCCGCAGTAGGTAAAACGTGTCGCTGACTCGGTTACTTGTTGGGCCACAAAACTAATAGGACTGAAAGGGATAGTTTTCCCGATGTCCTAATATCACCTAAACACAAATTTATTGAAATAATTATCCTTTATCTTAAACAAGAAGATGCTAGAACTATTTCTCTCGTTTTTGAGAACTTTATAGATCATCTATAATAACAAACTTTACATAGGCAAAAGCTTTAAATACGACAAAAATTAAAAGAAGCACAAGCACACTTTAATCATGAACTAAGGAAAGTTGAAAGCGATGGGAATGGGGACGTCACGAGATTCCAAGCTAGTACGACGCACCAAATTTTAGTCGAATGAAGAAGCGAAAGTAACCTGAGAAATGGCTCCGAGAAGGCCAAGAGAAACTTTGGCAGCGTCAAGATCGGCATGGGAGGAATTGAAGGTCACAACACTTGCGCCATTCAGCGGTACCACCATTCTCAGCCCCACAACATACTCGTGAACACCACTTCCTTTTCCAAACAGAGAGCTCCCATGAGCCCCCGTACAAAGGAGCCCTCCGATTGTTAGCCCCTTCCAATACGGCGTATGCGGCAGCGCAAGGTCATATGCCGCTGCCGTGCTTATGATATCTCCCAACGCCGCTCCGCTCTCCACGGTGATTCTCTTTGACTCTTTGTCCACGCCAACCACACGGTTCAGCCCCTGGGTGCTAATGATAAGCCCCTCTTCTCCGCCCGGGCACACCAATTTTGGTATGGAATGCGACCACCGTGTGACCACCCGCATCTTCTGCTTTTTCCGGCTGCCGGTCGCCACCGCCTCCAGCAGCTCTTTTTCCGACGACGGGAAAACGGCCGCCGCGGCTCTGCAAGTGGATCGGTCGGGGAATATTCCGTAGGCGTTGGTGACTGTGCAACCGGTGGTGTCGCATTTGACCGGCGGAGCAGGTGGGCTGCACCATGCGCCATTGCTGCTGATTAACAGGAAGAGGAGGAGGGGGAGGAGGATGTGCATCATATTTGATATATTTTGGTCCGTTTTGTCTCTGATACAAGAAATGACATTTTGTATGCCAAGAGAATTGAAGGTGTCCGTCAAAGCGTAAATGTTAGAGACAACACATTGGCTGGGTTTTATTGCGTTTGCAGTGCAAGTGGTGATCTCCAATCTGGCAGCAAACATGGCATGGTGGAGGAGCACTGAAATCAATACGGTTTGATTAAAAACAGATGGCTGGTGAAATTTTTATGTTTTTATTATATTGTAGTTGGCACCAGTACGTCTGTTGCTCTGTCAGATGGTGTTTACTTTCCATCTCTAGTTCATACTAGATTTTAGTTTATAAACAATTTAAAAAGAGGAAAAGATTAATTTCATGTCGAGGAGTACAAGTACAAAGTGGAAGGGGCATGGGTAAATGTCCAAAAAATCGGTTTCCATATATTTTACAATTTGTCCATGGTCATGTGGAATGATTCTCCTTGATTTAATTTAGGATAATTAAATATAGTTTCTCTTGTTAATTTCATGTTTCTAGACCTCCTTAATCATAAGTCAAATTATACCAATTTTTTCATTGTATTTCGGTAGGTGACTGAAGAGCTTAAAGCTAAGGTTTCAGCATTTGGACATTTACGAATCTCTTTCTAGAGGTCGTAGAGTGTGTAGTGGTCAAACAGTGTCAATTTTAAAACACTCCCGTATATTCGTTATGTTCACCCTCTAATAGTTGCTCACAAAAAAAAGAAAAATTGTACTTGTGGTACAAATGGACCAATCAGTAAATAAGAAAGCTAAAAAAAGATCAACTATTAGTACATGTGTGATCGGCTAATACTACACATGTTATCATTTCTTAGGGCCTTTTAAAAGTGACAATCCATTTATCACAAAACTCTAATGATCCAATGACCCCTAAATGGTTAGTGGGTCTCTTCCCCTAAATGAGATAATTATTTAATGAATTTTTGGTCTTTAGCTAAAGTTGAAATGTTCTTAATGAGCTCAACAAGAATTAAGTCAGTGTAATGTTTTAACGTCATAATAGAAGAAGCTAGGATCTTCCCCAAATGAATTTGGTGGAATGGATATATTTCAATTTAAAATTTCCATCAAATTGGAAAACATTGCCTCATAATTTATATATTCTTTCAATTTGAGAGGAAAAAATCACTTCCTAAATTATGTATAATACCAAAAAAATGAATTAATTGCCCCTATTTTATGAAATTCTTCCACATTGGAAAAAAATAGCCAATAAAATTAAAGTTTTTGTACCTTGAAAAAAACATTTTGCCAAGGAAAAATAATTTTTTTGTCTAGAAAAAAATGATGGATTCGCCAGCATTTTATAAATATTCTAGGAAGGGGATTTCTTAAAGTTATCTATGTTCAAGGGGATGTTTTACCATGTTTACCAAATTATTTTTATTTTCTTCTATTGAGGTTTTCATTTAATGTGTTGTAGACTTGAAGGTGTAGGGAAAAGCCATAAACCTTATCTATACAACTTGTTATGCCTTTTATTGCAATCAAACCTGACATCAAAGATTTAATTTTAGAGTCTAGACATTAATATGATGCCTAAATTCAATATTCAATCCAACACATTGATTTAAGCGTAATAACTCTAAAATATATATAAAATGATTTCTATGCCACCATCCACTAAATTAATTAGGAACAATTAATTTTTTCAAAAAGTAGATTTAAAATAACATGTATTTTTGCTTTGAAAATAATCATAATTTAGAATATTTTATATCTGCTTATAATATTACCTGGTTACCTTAAAATACGTTCTCTAAAAAAAAAGCTTATTGGGAACCCTCAAGAATGCATGATTGACATTTTTTTATTAGTAAAAAATATAATCATTTCAAAATATCAATGCACGTAGCCTTCCAATTTTAAAACATTTTAAAAATTAGAGTCATTAGGAAACTGTCAGATATATTTTCTCACAAACTATGGACACTCTCAAAACTTCAGTGGGGAAAAGCCAATTAATTTGATATCAAAACACCCAACCTTATAAAATCCTTATTTTTTATTTAAGAAAATATAAATAAAACCCCAAGGCAAGAGCCTATAGCACAATGGTAACTTGTGAGCATATTATCTAAGAGGCCTTGAGTTTGAATCTACTCGAATCTAACACATAATAATAATTAATTTCAATAAATAATAATAATTAATTAAAGCTTAGGTCATTACCTATAATAATAATAACACAAATAAAACCCTAGGAAATTACCAAGCAACCAATTAAAAAATTAGAATTTGTATACATAATTGATTTTTAAAATTGAACTTTACAAACGTTTGAGTAAAACATTCCTTTTTTTGGCATGAATTAATATCAATCTATAGGGGGGTCTATTAGAAACATTAGCTCCCTAGCTTATATAAGTAAAGGACTACTAAATTGTGTATGATATATCTTTTGAAATTTGATGATAAAATAATATAATAATAGGTGTTTTATATTGAAATTTTGAGACTAATGTAAGTGAAAATTTTAGATATAAATAATATATTTTTTGATCTCCATAAGCATTGATCTAAACCTACTTGTAAACCTAATATGAACCTCAAGATTTGATATTATTGAATGACAACCAATTGCATACACTTGCCTTGATATATGTTGCCTTGACTTATGCAAGTACAAGTAGTATCTTGAAACACCTTTGGAAAATCTCTCAATTGTGAAGGTTGAGGTTTCCTTGTTTAGACTCCCACCAAATTTTCCTATGAATCAAAGGGAAGACTCTCAAGTGGCAATAGGTAGGTATATTATTCCTTTATGATAGATAATAACTTGATCATGTTTTTTGGTCCTACTACATATGTGTTAAAAACAAAAGGAGAGGGTAGGTGATACAATCAATCACATACCCATGGATTATGATCAAATACAATGAACATGGGAGCATTGAAGTTAGGATAATGTGTATTAATTTAATGTTAATATAAATGATAAAATATTATTTTTATTCTCTCTATGAAAATTGAACTTTACATGTGATCTATACATTTTTGGTCGATAACATGAATGGGCAAATTCACTTTAGTACTATCACTAAATCAACAAAATGTGCACTAGGTTTATTTCACAATGGCTAATAAAATAGTTGAGAGAATGAAAATTTACAATTTTGACTCATGTGTAAGTGCATTAAAAATAAGGGTTAGAATTAACCATTTTATCTTGATATCATCAAAGCTACTACTCCTAAAAATAATTCAATATACTTGCATAAGAAATTGAAGATGTGATGAGAATAAGAATTGTAGTACTTAGAATGTAGTTTCTAAATTACTAATATCTTCCTTAAAATGATTAAAGATTAAAAAGGTGAAATATTAAGCACACACAAATGTGTTCATACTTTTATCTCTAAATAGCTTCTAGTGTCCACTCTCATTTTCATTTCTACATTATGTGTTGCTTAAAAATTAACAATGGAAATATAACTAAGAATGACTAATACAGATTTTTTTAATTTAAACAATATTTTTTTAGCACATCATTAAAAAGGTGTTCACCTAGAACCTGCTATGTTCACCCACTAAAAGTAAGTACCATGTTGGAGACTTTAAAGTTCAAGCATCCCTATGATCCACAATAATGACAATAATGCATGTGAGAGGCAATAATGACATGATACAAAAATAAGTTGTAACTAAAATGCTTTTAACGGGTTTAGTTTGAGCTTCATTTGGTTTAGTTTGAACTTCACTTGGTTTCAAGAATCCTTTCATATTCTCCAGCTAACAAGGCCAACCACATGAAGGTGGAAACTCATTTAGCTTTTGTGCCCCCCCCGCACTCCCACTATAATCACTAGAAATCCCCCATTAATAACTAAGTAAATATTTCATTCATTCATTTTAGAAGTATCTCATTGAATCATTATAATCACACAACATACATTAACATGACATACAATTAATTATTACATATAAACATTCATCAATAATTTGTGAACACATCAATCATTATATTCACATAATATTCATTAACACGACATATAATTCATTAATATCCATAAACATTCATCAATAATTCATGAACACGTCAATCATTATAATCACATAAAAATATTCAATAACATGACATAAAATTCATCAACATTCATAAAAATCTATCAACACATTCATCATCAAACAAGATTTTTAACATTCATTTCTTCTTTTCTTTTTTCTTTTTTTTGAAGATAAAGGCTAATAGGAACATCCTAACTATCTTCGGCATCCTATGGCTCTTGTGGTTCTGATCTTACGACATGGGGCTTCCTCTTCTTTCATTGAGGACAAGGTTGATGTGCCCCTGCAATAAGAAATAAATGGGTTTAATTCTAAATTTTTTTTAATGTTATAAGTATTTCATTAATCTAAAGAACATAACAAGGATTTTTCTTTACATGTTAGTGCCACATCATCTACTATCACATTTTGTTTAGCCCCAAACTCAATATTCTCAACACTAATAGCATGCTTTGCATGCTCAAAAATTATCACATAAAGGTTACACCAATTGCAATTTAAGATGTTAAATTTTATTAATAATTACATGATTAATTTTGAATAGAAATTGAATATGTACATGTATCATTGTGGTGCACATTGAGGTCTTCATCATGTGTAAGATATGTGCCTTTTTCATTATGACTAAGATATGTGCCAGGAGTAGTAGGCTGCAGTGAAATGTCATGTGTGCATTGTTATCATTGTTCAAAATTAACATCAAATAGATTATTTGTCATGAAGTTCTCAATTACTGTTATTATTCATTGGCATATATACTCATGTGTCAACCACTGCACCAAAATCTTCTACACCTATTTGGTCACTAGAATCTATGCGGTGGCGGGCAACCATTGCTTTATAGCCTTGCTTGAAGCCAATTTGTCTATCCTCTTCTGTGGGCACTAGATTAAATTCAATGCCCTACAAAAAAAAATTCATAATATCATCAATAACTAATGTATTGTTTTTTTGTAATTTTATATAAAAAAAATTGATATGAAATTTCATTTACTACTACTTACAAGGTGTGAGTGAATTTTCATATATCCACCAGAGCCAAGATGGTGTTGACCAACCTTCTCTTTCATAGCTTGTGTCATCTTCAATGTGTCCTACAGCTTGTATATGTAAACTTTGAAATATGTTAGATTATATAAATCCATAATGACACTTCTAAAAATATTTTAGATTATATAATTCCACAAATGAATTAAACATGTAAATTGTTAAAGAAAAGTAATGGCTCAGCTATCCTCTCTTAGTGTGAAATCATCATGATATTATTCCATGCATTAATAATTGGCTATGATACATGATCTTTCTCTCCTAGGTATGTGCAGGATCATGGTGTGCCAAAAAGTGGCGATGTGAAAAAAAAAAGAGTTTAAAGACGCCTAAAAGCGCTTCAAAATCCACTCTGACTTTTTTTTACCTATCCAGGAACCAAACCTGGAAGGTTAAGCCAAGCCTTATCAGATATCCGATATCATATCGGATATCCGATTTGATATCAGATATCCGATTTTAAATCCAATATCCGACTAATAATTAAAATCATATAATAGTATGATATATTATTTAATATTATTATTATTGATATAAAATAATAATAATAATATTAAATAATATATCATACTATTATATTTTAATAATAATATTATTATTTAATATTATTATTATAATAATTATTATACTATAATATAATAATAATAATATTATAATAATTATTATACTATAATATAATAATAATATTATTATATTATAATCATATAATATTATACTATAATAATAATATTATAATAACATATTATATTATAATAATATAATATAATATTTCATATATTATAATATATAGTAATGTAATATAATATATATATAATATAATATAATAATAAAAAGTAATATCTTATAATATAATATATAATAAAAAAGTATAATATATTATAAATTATAATAATATAGTATAATAATAATATTTTATATTATAATATATAGTAAATTAATATAATAAATATAAAATATAATATAAAAATATATAAAATGTAATATATATGTTATATTATATATATTATAATATCGGATATCCGATATAATATCGGATATCCGATATAATATCGGATATCCGATATAATATCGGATATCCGATATAATATCGGATATCCGATATAATATCGGATATTCGATACCTGTGCATGGATTAAACACAAAATCACAGACCCACGGCCCTTATTTTCACGCGAATTTGGGCCAGTCAGATCGGATATCAGATAATAAATCGGATATCAGATAGCAAATCGGATATCAGATATCAGGTATGTTTCCTCCCCCCCCCCCCCCCCTGACTCATTTTTAACCTAAACTTAATAGATTTTAACAAGATTTTGTTTGTTTTAGTTGAATCTAGGGTTTTTTTGACAAAAATGGTTAAAATTTATATTTTTTTTTAATATATATTACGTTTTGCAATTCAATAGGAATGGCTGATCAAAATGATGACACTGAGGCAGGGAATAATATTCCTCGCAACCCACCACCAAACGATCCAGTATCCCCACAAAATCGTCCACCAAATGATCCTCTACCTCCTCAAAACCCTCCTTGAATCGAGGATTTGATAAATGAAAATCTCACTGAGTTGAGAGGTTTGCATAGAACATACAATAATGTACCTGCACTGGCTCCTATGTTATCCACGTTAAACACCATAGTGGATAACATTGAAACTCTTACAAACCAACAAAATGCCGCTCTTCGTTGGCATGATGAAATGCACCAGATGTTTGATGATGGTTTGGATTATGATGAGGTCGCGGCCCTCAACATAACCAAAGACGATTTGGCAAGCCTTTTTGCTAACCCAAAAACGGGTATACCAGTTGACCCAAAAAAAACCAAACTATCGATTAAATGGTGCACAAATGACGCCATACGTGCAAATTTTTGGGACCGTTGGTGGATGGTCTTTGATATCCCTCCACATGGCAATTTAGACATACCATTTTATTTCCTTAAAAAATTATATGCAGAATTTGTGTTGAAACTTAAAGTGAACTATTGGAGCATGAAGCCCAACATGGGCTTAGGACTAGGAGCTCCTCAGGATAGACCCTCTTCCCAGCGGAAGAAACTTGGCACTTTTGTCCACCCCCCCCCCCCCCCCCCCCCCCGATATCTCCCCCCATCCTCGAGTGCAGCATTCAGATATTATGGCAGAGGCTAGCTCTCAGGCCATCAGAGCCATTCATAGGCTGATTAGCCTAATGATATCTCAGGCTAGGTTAGTCTTGCCTCCTCGTGTTGATGATGTTGGTGCCAGTTCATCATCGGCTAGCTCATCACACGTTTGTGTGCCTCACACTTGCATTACATGCAAGAATATTTGCCTAGGTCCCATAGGTGATCTTCCTGAGTATCATTTTGTATTAGACGAGGATACACCAGACACACGTGCAGAGGCTACAGACCCTGATGCGAGAGAGGAGGGGAATGTAGAGGCATGGACTCCTTCGGTGTCGGTACGTATATACATTTTTTTGTTATGACATATGTGATTTAAAGTTAATTTTTATAATAGAGTAATTTTAATTTTTAAGCCATACTGACTTTTACATGTATGTGATCTTCATTCATCTTTAATTGATGATCGAGGAGGAGCTCAGATAGATAGATGATGCTACACTCTCGGCCATTTCATTTGGCCTTAAGACATCTATGGTACATTATGTTGTGTTCACATTTCTTTTTTCTATTTGATATTGTAGCATATATGGTTGCTAATCTTTCTTTTATCTTGCAGATACCACCTGCCCCAGGGGGACAAAGTGCGGGGGGTGAGCCAGCATGCATTGACAAAGGAAAGGTAATTAGATGTTTTCTAATTGATTAAATATTGATTCATTCTTGTAAAATTTTTGTGGTAATCTCATTTAATTACATTATTTATTGTATATAGGGTGTGGCTACTGGCGATGAGCCTGTACAGATTCAGCGTCCTAGATCATCAGGGATTTTCATTCGCACAGAGAGCCCCATTGTATGTATAAGTATCATTTATTTTTTATTTTTTTAATTGATGTAGAGGAAAGTATGATTGTTTTTCTATACAATTTCTATGATTTTTTCCGTACCAATAATGATTCATGTCTTGCATATGTTCATTACAACTTAAATAGGCTTATATGCCCCTGTCCAATCGACCAAGTTGGTTACAAAGGTTTATTTAATCAAACAAATACCAAATTACTACTTTCCCTCCAAAACTAATATGACCGTTTGAATTTGAAATTCAAATTTCAAACTATAGTTTTTATGCATTCCCTAACTTTCTAAACTATTCCATTGACTCAAAATTGGTCATATGGATTTATTAAATGCAACTAAGTAAATTTCCAGAAAATTGAAGTTTTTATTATTTTTTCTCCAAACCACCGTACACTCTGATCTCCCCCTTTCAATTGAGATCACATATGACATATATAAAGGTCTACATGACTGTTGGAACAACCATATAGGCGTTCCCAACCATAAAACAAACAAACAACCACTTTTTGCTAATACTGTTTAGACTCTAAATACCCTATTCTAAGGCCTTTTGGTCCCATGGAGTCACTTGGTTTATAACCACACAAAAATTCTTGTGGGCCTTACATGTGCCTTTATTACAAAACATAGACCAACTTGTAAAATATGGACCAAACCTTTATTCCAACTTCCTAATCTACTTGAATCCTCGCTTTCATGGAGTGGCAAGGTGTCCGGCAACAGAGATACTTGTTCCCCCCTGCCACATAGGTTAGGTGCCCTGCACCACCTTTCCTCTCTCTCATTCTGAATACTAGTCCACCAAGTGAGTGATGTTCCTCTCAGTCTTGTTGTTGCTACTTTTACCTTCTTATCTGCCTCTATGTCTTCAAGATCAAAGTAGTTCTCAAGGGCCTCTATCCACCCTAGCACTTCTTCACTATCTATTTTACCCTGGTATATTGGAAAATCAATATGGTTCTTCCCACCATTACCTTGTACTGCCTTAATGATTCTCATAAATCTCCTTTCTTCAGGATCATCTGTTGTCTCATGCTCTTGCCTTGCATTACCAACCTCTTCTTCTTCATGGTTCTCTCCATGATTTCTTCCTCTAACCTCTTCTCCTCTAGGTTCTTGCCTTTCCTTTTCTAAGGATTCTATCCTTGCAATAAGCTTCAGCCTCTCTCTTCTCATCTGTCTTTCTTCCCTCACTCTAGATGCTTCAAGTTCTCTCCTCTCTCTTTTCTCTTTTGACAACTCTTCTCTCAATTCTTCAAGTTCTCTAGCCATTTGATTTTTAGGAGGCATTTTCACAACAAGTTTTCTTCCTTCCCAAGGGCCAACTCACTGATTCTCTTTCTTTCCTCACCAAGAAATCTCTGGACACCACTTATGTACCTTTCAACTCTGGGACACACAAGGAGGAATTAGACACACCAAGGCTTCAACAAAGGGACCAACACACTAAGGATTTTCAAGATTATAGGTCTTGGTCACACTCCTAGACACCCAAACTTCAAAACCCTCCTTAAAATGGCTTAAAAACCAGGGCCTGCTTGTTCAAACTCCAAAACTCAATTCTAGAATGTTTTGACTTGTCTAATGACAAGATATGATCATGACAACCTACATGAACCTATCAAATGACACATCTACCATATGAAATCCTAAAATCCTATCTCATGCCCAATTACAACTTTCTTCCACATATGAGTCCAACATTATAACTTTGTATGCTTCCATGAGCCATAATTGGTGCAAGGATTGCCCAATTGACTTCAAGAGATGTTCCATGACCTCTATAATGCCTTGGATCTTCAATGTTCCCCTGATGAGCATAGGATGCTCTTGCATCACTTATCTTCATAAATAAATTCAAAACTAATTTTCGTGATATTAACAACTACTATTTTGTATCTCATAGGAGACTCCTAGTGCACATGAGGTTCGACGAGACAGTTATGTAGATTTGATGATGCGGCCACTCACTCCTGAGGAGGAGCCTACAATAGTAAGTTGTAGTTTGAATTCATGATTAAATATGTTATAAATTTAGCATGCTATGAATTATAATGTTATAGTTTAAATTGTAGATTCATCTGACAAAGGTATTTGAACATATACAACCCACAATCACAGAGGTACCAGCATTGCCGAGGGCATACGAGAGGACTCCTGACCGGCGCAGGAGGTCGATGAGAGAGGTATTTATTATGAAATTTTGATAGTATTAATCTCCAATACGGAAAAGATCATTATGCATTTGAGTAATTCAATGTTAGATACGTAGAATCATATAAATTTAGTAGTCTAACTTTGGGTTTTCCTTTTTTGTTTATGTAGGAGGCATCCGATCCACCTAGTGCAGCGAAGAGGCTGCATTTTGATCATCCACTAGCACCCTAGGATAGTATAGTTTTCGTAGGATGCATCATGAGACATTTTGAGATGGCATATGCCACATTGTATATAGAAACATTGATATTATACACATTCTGATGGTAGGATCAGCCACATTTTGTATATGGATCTATGTATTTTGATATATATATATTTGAGTACTTTGTCTATGGATACATGATCTTTGATATATATTTGTGTAAAATTTTGTCTATGGATACGTGTATTTTGATATATATTTTTATCATTTACGTGCACAATGATATACATATTAATTTAGTATCTAGTATTGTTCAATTTATCGTGGATCATGTGTCATGCCCTAAATTTTACTAGTAAAAACACAACAATTTTTTTATTTTTTTTAGCTTATGAATTCGCATAAGAAATTACATATTGTAAAACAAGGTTATCATTGAATAGGAGTTCAAGACTCATGTGAACAGTGTGAAGGTGTTAACATTTTAGTCACAGGTGGTTTTCAAATAGATTGGATGACAGTCTAGTTCAAGTTAGCGTCACGAGTCAAACGGGCAAGTTCAAGATACAACACTCAAAAATTAGTGAGGTAATTCATATCCTAACAAGCCTCTGATACTAATATTCTATTAGGGTCTGTCAGTTGTATCATATGGACTAGGTCGTGATTCTAGCATGTAAGGGAAGGGGATCAGAATTACTTATTATCCTCATTACCAATGTACACACATTCATTAATCATTACAATATATATTAATGTGACAATTAGTATATTACTATATCCTCATTATCTATCAACATTGCTTCCTCACCAAATCATTGAGTGCACAACAAGATTGTAAGCAATCTACTAAGTTTTAAATTTATACAATCAATGGTATCACATAACATCTATGGATTGTTATTATCAACTAGTCATTTACAATACCACAAGGAGAAAACTTTCTTTCACATTTTCAAATGATAACAATGATGTCAAAGCAAATCTGTGACTCGTACCAATGCTTTCATAACAATATAAACTCCAAATGAAACATGCATATACAACCTTATCAATATTTTCTTCTACACGCACATTAGGTAACAATGATACAATCTCCTTCCATCACAATGGGGCAACATAAGGGACTTTTCAAAATCATAAGGAACATGGACATTGAAAGATATGGACAATGAGTAGCATGAACATTGTCCAACATGATCATTGAGAACATGAACAAGTTGGTGAATCCTCCTTCACAAATGAGGGCACAATGTCAAGTTTTCTCATCCAACATCAATCTGCAAGATGATCATTCCAAGCCATTTCCATTGCTCCCTTGGACACAAATCTGCATATGCAACACAACAAAATAACAAGGACCATGGGTGCTTTCCACCCAACCATAGGCCTCAAAGAGACCACCCCCGCGCTAGGGAACAAGGCTCAAATTGGGATACACATACAATCTTTCAATGCATAAACATTACATTTCAAACTTGAACAATTTTCCCCCAAGACTATTTCACAATGGCTTCACAGATGGAACCATAAACATAGGGTGAAGGTGTGTTCTAAAATGGAGACTTGCCATTCCAAACCATATTTGCAATAAACAATTTTCATGCCCTCTCGGGGCTATCATAATTCACCAAATTTCATGCCCTCTCAGGGCTATCATAAATGAACCATTTAATGCCCTCTCGGGGCCTCCACATTTCCTCCTCCAAAACCACTACCATCAGCTGTAACTCCTCAAACTTCCTTTCTACACCATACTTTCCTTATCACCCCCAGCAAGATATGAAATGTTATGGCATACAATGGAGCCCATACTCCAAGGTTCTTAATACATTTTTCAAACCCAACTTAAGCCCTTCACCCTGGACTTCTCTTCCCTTCCCACAAGGGTGAGTGTAAGTCCCAATCCCATAACAATACTCAAGCACAAAACAAGAAAACAAAACCAAGTAGAAATAAAACAAGAAATTTTGGCAAACACCCCACTAGTTTGGCCAAGACCCTCTAATAAAGCCTTCCCACTAACTTATTTTAGCAAAAAAACTAAGCCACTCCATCCTTATGAACTTGTCTCCTCTAACGGTTCATCGATAGCCCTCACGAGCTCTGAGTTATGACCCTCGAAGGATCGACCTCAAAATGCACTTAGAGCACCTTGAAGACTCCTCGGTACGGGGTGGCCGCAAATGATGGATGGTCTTTGTGGCAAGAACAAAGGTGTGACTAGGGTTCACCCGCTCATCTGGAGCTAATGGGACTGACGATTCAATGCCAAGATCAGCGGTTTCAAAGTTACGTTGTGGTGCACCTATGAACTGAGGCACACTGCGAGTTTTGGCATCGAGCGAGATTGTTGTGCTGAATCCAAACGAAATGTGATCTCTCAAAAATGAGATAGGTTATTTTAGGCCTTAGGATCACCGTCCTGTAGCATTTGACAATTCGTCGATAGCCCTCACGAGCTCTCAGTTATGACCCTCGAAGGATCGACCTCAAAATGCACTTAGAGCACCTTGAAGACTCCTCGGTACGGGGTGGCCGCAAATGATGGATGGTCTTCGTGGCCAGAACAAGGGTGTAACTAGGGTTCAACCGCCCATCCGGAGCTAATGGCACTGACGATTCGATGCCAAGATCAGCAGTTTCAAAGTTACGTTGTGGTGCACCTATGAATTGAGGCAGACTGCGAGTTTTGGCATCGAGCGAGATCGCTGTGCTGAATCCAAACGGAATGTGATCTCTAAAAAATGAGATAGGTTATTTTAGGCCTCAGGATCATCGTCCTGTAGCATTTGACAGTTCATCGATAGCCCTCACGAGCTCTGAGTTATGACCCTCGAAAGATCGACCTCAAAATGCACTTAGAGCACCTTGGAGACTCCTCGGTACGGGGTGGCCGCAAATGATGGATAGTCTTCATGGCCAGAACAAGGGTGTGACTAGGGTTCACCCGCCCATCCGGAGCTAATGGCACTGACGATTCGATGCCAAGATCAGTGGTTTTAAAGTTACGCTGTGGTGCACCTATGAACTGAGGCACACTGCGAGTTTTGGCATCGAGTGAGATCGCTGTGCTGAATCCAAAAGGAATGTGATCTCTCGAAAATGAGATAGGTTATTTTAGGCCTCAGGATCATCATCCTGTAGCATTTGACAGTTCATCAATAGCCCTCACGAGCTCTGAGTTATGACCCTCGAAAGATCGACCTCCAAATGCACTTAGAGCACCTTAGAGACTCCTCGGTACGGGGTGGCCGCAAATGATGGATGATTGTTTGAAGACTACTCCATGTGTCACTATATTTCTTGGAAAAAAAATTGCTTTTGAACATCAAGCTTGCAATATTATCAATTATTGTCAAACTTTTTCAACCAAGTCAAAATGTCAAATGCAAATATTTGTTTGCATTTTTTGCTAAGGGGAGTTTCATAAATTGACTTTGATTTTCTATGTCTCTAGTGCTTGAACATACTTAAAATGGCTCTTTGGTCTTAGAGCTATTGGTATTTTCTAACTTCATGGTCTATGATATGCATACTAAGAATTTCTTTCACTAAATGGTTTCCTTGATCTATTGACTACACTTAAATTTGTTCACTTGTCATCTCTCTTTCTATATGTTCAATACAAAGAGCTAGAAGAGACAAATAATCTTTCTTACCTTCATCTCTCTAAGCACATGATAGAAATCAATTCTAAACTTGAGAAAAGGTTAGAGGAGAATATTGCATTCTTAAATTAATCTCCCTTAAGACCTTTACATACACACGGGGCATTCTTAAATTAATCTCCATGGAAGAAAATTTCATAAAACTAAAGATTCCATAGTGTTGAAACATAAAATCCAAGATCTCATTTATGATGGGATTGTTGATACCTCTAATGACTCATCCACTCATAGCCTTCATATCCAACTTCATATCATGTCAGTATGCATGTGCTATCTTGCTTATTGGCTTTAATTGCTTATCCTACATGCTATCTTCTTTCATGGATTTTATGGCTTATCCCAAATGTGCTTCATACAACTTTTCAATATGAAAGTCTTTCAAAACATTATACAATATTATGACTCTTTATGCTTTCAAATGCTATGATTGGTTGTAAAATGGAAGAAATCAAGTATTCTAATTGTTCATCCATACTTTATGGATTTTTCTTATTTGATTAGTTTGATCAAAATAGTTTTAATAATCATAATGTCAGCTTTATGTCAAATAAGGAAAAAACCAAATTTTTAATAAGATATCCGCATGCAATTATCTTTCATATAGTTATAAATGCTCTTAAAATTGTCGTTATAGCCTTATATCACATGCAAATATGATTTGGAAGAACTTGTTCAATATCTTCCTCTTATAATTCCTTACAAAGAACCTACCAAAATACAAAAACCATATACAAAAAACTACACATTTTACATCATAATACATCATAAATTTTAGAAATTCTCCCCAATACCACCCCCTCCAACTCTTCATGATGTACCTACATTCCAATATCATACAAAAATTAGTAACTTATTGTATTAAACAAGATAATCATCAATTCATTAAATCATTTTGAAGAAAATAACATAAGAAGTATATATACCTAGTCAAGTATTCCAATAGGGTCCTCTCTCTGTTTTAGGGTCTCCAACAAGGCTTCATGATCAGCATTAGCAATAGTAAAAAGTTCTTTTACTTTTGGTCTTCCTTGATGCTTCAATAACTTTACATTTGTTTCTATAATAAGATGCGAATATATGAGAATTACTTTGTGCTTCTGATAGTCTTCGAATGCAGGAATTCCGTTCCTTCTAAGCATGTATGTCCGCAGCCATGTTCCAGCAACAACCACTGAACCAGTAGGATACGTGAATCCATCATCATCTGTGATCGGTTGTGCAAGTTTTTGTTTTCCTCTTACACAACGTGCTAACCAATAATTGGATTTCTCGTCATTCCCCTGTGGTGCAACCAATGCAAAGACATGTCCTGGCTGAAGTAGATCTGATAGATGATTATGCTCAAGTGAACTTTCCATGTCATCATTTTTGATAGAGGGTATGATAGACAATGGAGTAAGATAATGTGGAGCCCATGTGTCCACCCACTCACTTGACTCACAGTGATCCCAATCACACTGAAAACAAGTACGACAAAAACAAGCTAGTTGTCGTGTCCAAATGGTCCATGTACTAGAATTAGAGCTCTGAAATGAATGCATTTTTGATGAGTTTGTCACTGTAGCACAATCTGATCTATCACCTATGGACCCTTCCTCAACCAACCAAAAGAACCTGCGTACCATTGAATTAAGAGTCCCCCCCTGTGATAATGCTAAACTACACCAATCAACAATGCTACGAGCATCAAGAAGCTCTGTTGTTGAAATCTTCAGTTGCTCCTTAACTAGAGCTCTCTTCACACATGCCCCTGCTCCATCATGTTCCCCTTTTCCATGGCCGGACTCAAAAACACTCCAAATCTGAGGCACCCCTCTCTCTACGTGCATCCTACACAACCAATAAAACATGCGAGCATTCTTGAATTGACCTGTACAGTTATTTGACCAAATGATATGTCTATCCATAGCAATTGCATGCTTGTGTCAGAAATAAAAAAAATTCTCGAAACAATGTTGCACAAACTCGTGAGAGTGAGATCTATCATCACTCATATAAAAATGATACTCTCTAATAATCTTTCGATTATCTTCCACACTATTAGGGGCATGTCTATATGTTATGTGAACAAAAATTGCAATATGAATAGAGTTGTAATACTGAGATTGTGTCTCATTTTGAGGTTGCAATGTGTAGTTCTCAGCAAAATCAACAACTGATATAATAGTGCCAATGGGAAAAGTCTCCTTACACGTTCTAAATTGTTGATCCAACCACTGAGACCTGTGACTATGTCTTGCATACTTGTAAAAAAGATTTGCCTTGAAATCTGAAATAAAATTAACCACATTGATATCTTTTCCAACCAATTCACATCTAGAGCTCTCACTCCCACTCTTCAATGTGTATTTCACCATTTCATAGACCCTTTTTTTCACTATTGTCTTTCCAAGATCTTGTTCAACCCCTCATGGAAACATGTGTCAAACTTGGATAAGCCACCACATTCTGAACACTTCTCATTTAAGCAAGCATTTTTATAAAAGGAACAACCATCAACTCTACGACATAAGAGTTGATCTAACAAGTCTATTGATGATTTTGGAAGCCCACTAGCCCCACAATCCTCCAACATTTCTTTACTATGCAAAGTAGAACGGATGAAGCATAATAGTTCATGGTGCATAGAAAACTCAACATGATATTTGCAACAACATGTATTTCGAATTTTGAGTGGCACACAATAAAATGGCTTCAAAGATTCAAAAACCCTTTGTGATATATGAACACTTGGATGACTCTCTCTAAATTGTTTGAACAACATAGTTTGACTTACCTCCAAATAGTGTTTAGGATGTGGCGTGCGGTCTCTGATGCCAATTCTCAACTTTAAGACATCTTTAGCATTAGGTGATACTCGTGAGTTAGAGTGCCAAAATTGTATAATTTCTTCCTTCACATCGTCGGATAGCTTCTTATCAAAACGTGGAAGTCTCCCACCAAATGCCCATGTTTCATTTTGAAGAGGATCATCAATTTTCTCTCGTCGACTAAGTGCTCTTCTCAAAGTAGTATGATTTAGATTCAAATCAATACAAGTTTGTCTCATATATCTACCCTTTCTCAAATGATGACTTACCAAAGAGGTTGTAATAACCCTTCGAGTAGCTCTATTATCCTTCTCTCTGCTATTTTTTCCAACGCTATTGAGAGCACTGAAAAGATTCTTCACAATAATGGCATTTCTTTCCAACTTTTTATTGACACAAATTTTCAATTTGGAAAGCATAGGTCTCATCTTTTGCATCATTAATAAGTGCATGAAAAGCTGACATTGCTCTACCACTGTCTTGTTGCTGAAAAACATCTGATATAGTCTTGAAGCCCATAACCGAATGGTTCTTTCTGATTTTTTTCCTTCCAAACTAGTCATAATCATTTTATCAATTTCAATTATCCATTTTGGTGTTTTAGAACCTTCATGTCGATTATAATTAGGAGATATGTAAGGTTCTTGTGCATTAAGTTCCTGTGCATTGTCATCTTCGACATGGTCAATTATGCAATTTGGATTATGACTTGGTGGCATTTCTTCTTCAAAATTTTCAATCTCTACATTTTCAATTTCCGCATTATCATTTTCAATAGGTACATTTTCATTCCCCAACTGTACATTTTCATTATCTGACTCTATGATTTCACCTTCTATTAATTCATCGTCAACTTGATTGATATTTAGCATACCTTGTCTTTTTTTTCGGTGTTTCATTTTGTCCTTTTCCCTATATGTTGCAATGTCTTCATTGGATATCTTCCTTTTACGTTTATTCTTTCGACGACTGCTACTCCCCATTCAGATGACAAATTCGAACACCTAAAGTTATATTTTCGAATTCTTTTCGATTGGTTGGGCCCCAAAACACGACTTTTTACAAATCCCGTGAAAAAAGAGGTAAAAAGGTAATGTTGTCGGGTCTGTAGGGACAATCAAATATTTGAAATTGATGCCAGTATAATCGGATATCCAATATAGGAAGAGATCTTTTGGGAGGAAAACTTGCTAAGGTTTCCCTCCTTTGCCACAATAATATTTATATTATGAAAATATTTGGAGGCAAGCGACTTTAATTTATAACTAAGTTAATAGTATATTAATATTAGTATAAAATATCAATAATATTAATATAAAATAGTATTAATATACCTATAGTATCAATATTATTATTATACATATAATAGTATTAATATTATTAATATAGATATAATAGTGTAAATATATAGTGTTTATTTATATTAAGCTACAATATATAGTATTAATATATATTATAATTATAGCTATAATAGTATTATTATTATTACTATACATATAATAATATTAATATTTAGTGTTTATTTATATTATAATTATTATCCTAAAATAGTATAAATAGTATATCCTAAAATATTACGTTATATATACTAAAATATAATGTTATTATATAGATATATTAAATACATATATATTAATATAATAATATTTATAATATATATTATATTTAATAAAAATATTACGTTGTTATATATGTATTATATTATTATACATATTAATATAATAATATATAATACAAAGAGGGTCATCATTTAATGGGTCAAAGGGAGTCATAGGTCACCCTATGACCCCCTTTGACCCATATGAACGACTCGACTATGTCCCTAGGGGTCCTAGGATCCCTAAGGACATACCTCGTCATTTAATAGATCAAAGGGGGTCATAGGTCACCCTATGACCCCCTTTGACTCATATGAACGATTCAAATATGTCGTCATTTAATGGGTCAAAGAGGGTCATAGGTCACCCTATGACCCCCTTTGACCCATATTACCCATTCGAATATGTCTCTTGGGGTCAAAGGACCCCTAGGGACATAAGTCATCTTTTAATGGGTCAAAGAGGGTCATAGGTCACCCTATGACCCCCTTTGACCCATAATACCCATTCGAATATGTCCCTAGGGGTCCTAGGACCCCTAGAGACATATGTCGTTGTTTAATGGGTCAAAGGGTGTCATAGGTCACCCTATGACCCCCTTTGACCCATATTAGCCATTCGAATGTCCCTAGGGGTCCTAGGACCCCTAGCGACATATCACGTCGTTTAATGGGTCAGAGAGGGTCATAGGTCACCCTATGACCCCCTTTGACCCATATTACCCATTCGAATGTCCCTAGGGGTCCTAGGACCCCTAGAGACATATATCGTCGTTTAATGGGTCAAAGATGGTCATAGGTCACCCTATGAACCCCTTTGACCCATATTACCCATTCGAATATGTCCCTAGGGCTCCTAGGACCCCTAGAGACATATATCATCGTTTAATGGGTCAAGAGGGTCATAGGTCACCCTATGACCCCCTTTGACCCATATGTACGATTCGAATATGTCCCTAGGGGTCCTAGGACCCCTAGAGACATATGTCGCCATTTAAAGGGTCAAAGAGGGTCATAGGTTACCCTATGACCCCATTTGACCCATATTACCCATTCGAATATGTCCCTAGGGACCCCTAGGAACATATGTCATGGTTTAATGCATCAAAGGGGGTCATAGGTCACCCTATGACCCCCTTTGACTCATATGAACGATTCAAATATGTCCCTAGGGGTCCTAGGACCCTTAGGGACATATGTTGTCGTTTAATGGGTCAAAGGGGGTCATAGGTCACCTTATGACCCCCTTTGACCCATATGAACGATTGTAATATGTCCCTAGGGTCCTAGGACCCCTAGGGATATATGTCGTCGTTTAATGGGTCAAAGAGGGTCATAGGTCACCCTATGACCCCATTTGACCCATATTACCCATTCGAATATGTCCCTTGGGGTCCGAGGACCCTTAGGGACATATGTCATCGTTTAATGGGTCAAAGAGGGTCATAGGGTGACCTATGACCCCCTTTGACCCATAATACACATTTGAATATGTCCCTAGCGGTCCTAAGACCCCTAGAGACATATGTCATAGTTTAATGGGTCAAAGGGGGTCATAGGTCACCCTATGACCCCCTTTGACCCATATTACCCATTCGAATATGTCCCTAGGGGTCCTAGGACCCCTAGCGACATATCTCATCGTTTAATGGGTCAGAGAGGGTCATAGGTCACCCTATGACCCCCTTTGACCCATATTACCCATTTGAATATGTCCCTAAGGGTCCTAGGACCCTTAGAGAGATATATCATCGTTTAATGGGTCAAAGAGGGTCATAGGTCACCCTATGACCCCCTTTGACCCATATGTACGATTCGAATATGTCCCTAAGGGTCCTAGGACCCCTAGAGACATATGTCATCATTTAAAGGGTCAAAGAGGGTCATAGGTTACCCTATCACCCCATTTGACCTATATTACCCATTCGAATATGTCCCTAGGGGTCCTAGGACCCCTAGGGACATATGTCGTCCTTTAATGCATCAAAGGGGGTCATAAGTCACCCTATGACCCCCTTTGACTCATATGAACGATTCAAATATGTCCCTAGGGGTCCTAGGACCCCTAGGGACATATGTTGTCGTTTAATGGGTCAAAGGGGGGTCAAAGGGGGTCATAGGTCACCCTATGACCCCCTTTGACCCATATGAACGATTGGAATATGTCCCTAGGGTCCTAGGACCCCTAGGGATATATGTCGTCGTTTAATGGGTCAAAGAGGGCCATAGGTCACCCTATGACCCCATTTGACCCATATTACCCATTTGAATATGTCCCATGGGATCCGAGGACGCCTAGGGACATATGTCGTCGTTTAATGGGTCAAAGAGGGTCATAAATCACCCTATGACCCCCTTTGACCCATAATAAACATTCGAATATGTCCCTAGGGGTCCTAGGACCCCTAGAGACATATGTCGTCGATTAATGGGTCAATGACCTATGACCCGCTTTGACCCATATTACCCATTCGAATATGTCCCTAGGGGTCCTAGGACCCCTAGCGACATATCTCGTCGTTTAATGGGTCAGAGAGGGTCATAAGTCACCCTATGACCCCCTTTGACCCATATTACCCATTCGAATATGTCCCTAGGGGTCCTAGGACCCCTAGAGACATATATCATCATTTAATGGGTCAAAGAGGGTCATAGGTCACCCTATGACCCCCTTTGACCCATATGTACGATTCGAATATGTCCCTAGGGGTCCTAGGACCTCTAGAGACATATGTCGTCATTTAAAGGGTCAAAGAGGGTCATAGGTTACCCTATGACCCCATTTGACCCATATTACCCATTCGAATATGTCCCTAGGGGTCCTAGGACCCCTAGGGACATATGTCGTCGTTTAATGCATCAAAGGGGGTCATAGGTCACCCTATGACCCCTTTTGACTCATTTGAATGATTCAAATATGTCCCTAGGGGTCCTAGGACCCCTAGGGACATATGTTGTCGTTTAATGGGTCAAAGGGGGTCATAGGTCACCCTATGACCCCTTTTGACCCATATGAACGATTGGAATATGTCCCTAGGGTCCTAGGACCCCTAGGGACATATGTCGTCGTTTAATGGGTCAAAGAGGGTCATAGGTCACCCTATGACCCCATTTGACCCATATTACCCATTCGAATATGTCCCTTGGGGTCCGAGGACCCCTAGGGACATATGTCATCGTTTAATAGGTCAAAGAGGGTCATAGGTCACCCTATGACCCCCTTTGACCCATATTACCCATTCGAATATGTCCCTAGGGGTCCTAGGACCCCTAGAGACATATATCATCGTTTAATGCGTCAAGAGGGTCATGGGTCACCCTATGACCCCTTTTGACCCATATGAACAATTCGAATATGTCCCTAGGGGTCCTAGGAACCCTAGAGACATATGTCATCGTTTAATGGGTCAAAGAGGGTCATAGGTTACCCTATGACCCCATTTGACCCATATTACCCATTCGAATATGTCCCTAGGGGTCCTAGGACCCTTAGGGACATATGTCGTTGTTTAATGGGTCAAAGAGGGTCATAGGTCACCCTATGACCCCGTTTGACCCATATTACCCATTCGAATATGTCCCTAGGGGTCCGAGGACCCCTAGAGACATATATCATCATTTAATGGGTCAAGAGGGTCATAGGTCACCCTATGACCCCCTTTGACCCATATGAACGATTCGAATATGTCCCCAGGGGTCCTAGGACCCTTAGAGATATATGTCGTCGTTTAATGGGTCAAACAGGGTCATAGGTTACCCTATGACCCCATTTGACCCATATTACCCATTCGAATATGTCCCTAGGGGTCGTAGGACCCCTAGGGACATATGTCGTCGTTTAATGGGTCAAAGGGGGTCATAGGTCACCCTATGACCCCCTTTGACTCATATGAACGATTCAAATATGTCCCTAGGGGTCCTAGGACCCCTAGGGACATATGCCATCGTTTAATGGGTCAAAGGGGGTCATAGGTCACCCTATGACCCCCTTTGACCCATATGAACCATTCGAATATGTCCCTAGGGTCCTAGGACCCCTAGGGACATATGTCTTCGTTTAATGGGTCAAAGAGGGTCATAGGTCACCCTATGACCCCCTTTGACCCATATTACCCATTCGAATATGTCCCTAGTGGTCCTAGGACCCCTAGGGACATATGTCATCGTTTAATGGGTCAAAGAGGGTCATAGGTCACCCTATGACCCCCTTTGACCCATATTACCCATTCGAATATGTCCCTAGGGGTCCTAGGACCCCTAGAGACATATATCGTCGTTTAATGGGTCAAGAGGTTCATAGGTCACCCTATGACCTCTTTTGACCCATATGAATGATTTGAATATGTCCTTAGGGGTCCTAGGACCCCTAAAGACATATGTCATCATTTAATGGGTCAAAGAGTGTCATAGGTTACCCTATGACCCCATTTGATCCATATTACCCATTCGAATATGTTCTTAGGGGTCCTAGGACCCCTAGGGACATATGTCGTCGTTTAATGGGTCAAAGGGGGTCATAGGTCACCCTACGAACCCCTTTGACTCATATGAACGATTCAAATATGTCCCTAGGGGTCCTAGGACCCCTAGGGACATATGTCGTCGTTTAATGAGTCAAAGGGGGTCATAGGTCACCCTATGACCCCCTTTGACCCATATGAACGATTCGAATACGTCCATAGGGTCCTAGGACCCCTAGGGACATATGTCATCATTTAATGGGTGAAAGAGGGTCATAGGTCACCCTATGACCCCCCTTGACCTATATTACCCATTCGAATATGTCCCTTGCGGTCCGAGGACCCCTAGGGACATATGTCGTCGTTTAATGGGTCAAAGAGGGCTTTGAGCCATATTACCCATTCGAATATGTCCCTAGGGGTCCTAGGACCCTTAGAGACATATATCGTTTTTTAATGGGTCAAGAGGGTCATAGGTCACCCTATGACTCCCTTTGACCCATATGGGACCCCTAGGGACATATTCGTTGTTTAATGGGTCAAGAGGGTCATAGGTCACCCTATGACCCCCTTTGACCCATATGAATGATTCGAATATGTCCCTAGGGGTCCTAGGACCTCTAGAGACATATGTCATCGTTTAATGAGTCAAAGAGGGTCATAGGTTACCCTATGACCCCATTTGACCCATATTACCCGTTCGAATATGTCCCTAGGGGTCCTAGGACCCCTAGGGACATATGTCGTCGTTTAATGGGTCAAAGGGGGTCATAGGTCACCCTATGACCCCCTTTGACCCATATGAACAATTCGAATATGTCCCTAGGGTCCTAGGACCCCTAGGGACATATGTCGTCGTTTAATGGGTCAAAGAGGGTCATAGGTCACCCTATGACCCCCTTTGACCCATATTACCCATTCGAATATGTCTCTTGGGCTCCAAGGACCCCTAGGGACATATGTCATCATTTAATGGGTCAAAGCGGGTCATAGGTCACCCTATGACCCCCTTTGATCCATATTACCATATTACCCATTCGAATATGTCCCTAGGGGTCCTAGGACCCCTAGAGACATATATCGTCGTTTAATGGGTCAAGAGGGTCATAGGTCACCCTATGACCCCCTTTGACCCATATGTACGATTCGAATATGTCCCTAGGGGTCCTAGGACCCCTAGGGACATATGTCATCGTTTAATGGGTCAAAGAGGGTCATAGGTCACCCTATGACCCTCTTTGACCCATATGAACGATTCGAATATGTCCCTAGGGGTCCGAGGACCCCTAGGAACATATGTCGTCGTTTAATGGGTCAAAGAGGGTCATAGGTCACCCTCTGACCCTCTTTGACCCATATGAACGATTTGAATATGTCCCTAGGGGTCTGAGGACCCCTAAGGACATATGTCGTTGTTTAATGGGTCAAAGAGGGTCATAGGTTACCCTATGACCCCATTTAACCCATATTACCCATTTGAATATGTCCATGTCATCGTTTAATGGGTCAAAGGGGGTAATAGGTCACCCTATGACCCCCTTTGACCCATATGAACAATTCGAATATGTTCCTAGGGGTCCAAGGACCCCTAAAAAAATATGTCGTCGTTTAATGAGTCAGAGAGGGTCATAGGTCACCCTATGACCCCCTTTGACCCATATTACCCATTCGAATATGTCCCTAGGGGTCCTAGGACCCCTAGAGACATATATCATCGTTTAATGGGTCAAAGAGGGTCATAGGTCACCCTATGAACCCCTTTGACCCATATGAACGATTGGAACTTGTCCCTATGGGTCCTAGGACCCCTAGGGACATATGTCGTCGTTTAATGTGTCAAAGAGGGTCATAGGTCACCCTATGACCCCCTTTGACCCATATTACCCATTCGAATATGTCCCTAGAGGTCCTAGGACCCCTAGGGACATATGTCATCGTTTAATGGGTCAAAAGGGGTCATAGGTCACCCTTTGACCCTCTTTGACCCATATGAATGATTCGACTATGTCCCTGGGGGTCCTAGGACCCCTAGGGACATATGTCGTCATTTAATGAGTCAAAGGGGGTCATAAGTCACCCTGTGACCCCCTTTGACCCATATGAACAATTCGAATATGTCCCTAGGGTCCTAGGACCCCTAGGGACATATGTCGTCGTTTAATGGGTCAAAGAGGGTCATAGGTCACCCTATGACCCCCTTTGACCCATATTACCCATTCGAATATGTCTCTTGGGCTCCAAGGACCCCTAGGGACATATGTCATCGTTTAATGGGTCAAAGAGACCCTATGACCCCCTTTGACCCATATTACCATATTACCCATTCGAATATGTCCCTAGGGGTCCTAGGACCCCTAGAGACATATATCGTCGTTTAATGGGTCAAGAGGGTCATAGGTCACCCTATGACCCCCTTTGACCCATATGTACGATTCGAATATGTCCCTAGGGGTCCTAGGACCCCTAGGGACATATGTCATCGTTTAATGGGTCAAAGAGGGTCATAGGTCACCCTATGACCCCCTTTGACCCATATGAACGATTCGAATATGTCCCTAGGGGTCCGAGGACCCCTAGGGACATATGTCGTCGTTTAATGGGTCAAAGAGGGTCATAGGTCACCCTATGACCCTCTTTGACCCATATGAACGATTCGAATATGTCCCTAGGGGTCCGAGGACCCCTAAGGACATATGTCATCGTTTAATGGGTCAAAGAGGGTCATAGGGTAACCTATGACCCCATTTGACCCATATTACCCATTTGAATATGTCCATGTCATCGTTTAATGGGTCAAAGGGGGTAATAGGTCACCCTATGACCCCCTTTGACCCATATGAACAATTCGAATATGTCCCTAGGGGTCCAAGGACCCCTAAAAAAATATGTCGTCGTTTAATGAGTCAGAGAGTGTCATAGGTCACCCTATGACCCCCTTTGACCCATATTACCCATTCGAATATGTCCCTAGGGGTCCTAGGACCCCTAGAGACATATATCATCGTTTAATGGGTCAAAGAGGGTCATAGGTCACCCTATGACCCCCTTTGACCCATATGAATGATTGGAATATGTCCCTAGGGGTCCTAGGACCCCTAGGGACATATGTCGTCGTTTAATGGGTCAAAGAGGGTCATAGGTCACCCTATGACCCCCTTTGACCCATATTACCCATTCGAATATGTCCCTAGAGGTCCTAGGACCCCTAGGGACATATGTCGTCGTTTAATGGGTCAAAGGGGGTCATAGGTCACCCTTTGACCCCCTTTGACCCATATGAATGATTCGACTATGTCCCTGGGGGTCCTAGGACCCCTAGGGACATATGTCGTCATTTAATGGGTCAAAGGGGGTCATAAGTCACCCTGTGACCCCCTTTGACCCATATGAACGATTCGACTATGTCCCTAGGGGTCCTAGGACCCATAGGGACATATGTCATCGTTTAATGGGTCAAAGAGGGTCATAGGTCACCCTATGACCACCTTTGACCCATAATACCCATTCGAATATGTCCCTAGGGGTCCTAGGACCCCTAGAGACATATGTCGTCTTTTAATGGGTCAAAGGGGGTCATATGTCACCCTATGATCCCCTTTGATCGATATGAACGATTCGGCTATGTCCCTGGGGGTCCTAGGGACATATGTCGTCATTTAATGGGTCAAAGGGACCCCCTTTGACCCATTAAAGGACGACATATGTCCCTAGGGGTCCTAGGACCTCTAGAGACATATATCGTCGTTTAATGGCTCAAAGAGGGTTATAGGTCACCCTATGACCCCCTTTGACTCTTATATATTAATAATATACATATATATTAATAATATACATATATATTAATAATATACATATCAATATATATATATATATATATGTATATATATATATATATGTATATATATATATATATATATATATACATATACATATTACATTATTATATTTAATAAAAATATTACGTTATTATATAAATATATTAATAACATACATATTAATATAATAATATTTATAATATATATTATATTTAATAAAAATATTACGTTGTTATATAAATATTATATTATTATACATATTAATATAATAATATATAATACATATTACATTTAATGAAAATATTACGTTATTGTATATATTAATAACATACATATTAATATAATAATATATAATACGTATTTTATATATATATAAATTACGTTATTATATTTAGTAAAAATAATAATAATATATATTATATTTATAGATTGTAATAAGATTAACATAAGATATTATTATATATTACTAGATTATATCTTGTATGTTTACATTACGTTATTATATATATATATATATAATATATTAAAATATGCCTTTACATATTAATATAAGTGAAATAATTTAAAAATAAAAAACTAGAACGTTTAAATCGAATTTCCCTCCAAAATTTGAAGATTTTTGGAATTTGACTACCGAGCCATATCGGTTATCCAATGTCAAATCGGATATCCGATTTTGAATCAGATATCCGATCAGGCTTGGTATTTACCAAGCCTGCCCGTTCAACCCCAAAGACGTGTTTATAGAGAGTTTTAGTGATACTCAGACTTCGAGTAGCCGTCTGACAATGTTATTTTGATCGAAATTGAATGAAACAAAATGAGTTTTTTAATAGCGCTCTCTAGATTCCATCAATATAATTTCTGTCAAATTTTGAGTTCGATAAGTATTTATTAGTTAATTATCAATGAAGATTATTGTAAAGTGTTGATTGACATACTGAATGAAAAATAGCTATAACTTTCAAACGGTATAACATTTTTTAAATCTAAAAGTTGCGTCACATACTATACTTCGCCTAGTATAAGAAAAAAACAAAAAAAGAAAAATTTGATCAAATTTTCTATTAGTTAGGGTGGTCAGACACAAGACTTTTTTTAATCTGAAAATTTTTTGGTAAAAAGTTCAATTTAATTATTTACTTGGAATAAAAATATCAAAAAATATGCGTCACATCTGGGCATGAGTCTAGTTTTCATATCTATAATTATATTTAAAAAATATTATGATTTGATTTTGATTAAGGTGGTCAGACATACACCTACTTTTTATTTTCGCCCTGAAATTTTCTTAGTACTGCATTAAAATTCAAACTTTTGACCAATCAATTATTTTTTTCTCCTGATAAGGCCTAGTAGTTTAGAAACTACATTCAAGTTTCTACAAATTATTTTCTTACAACTTTTTGATATAAAGTCCATAACCACTTCAAAATTATGTGTCAAGTTGACATAAACCTGATTTGTTGATTTTTCACTGCCACTTAAGGCCATAGTTTGGTACACCATGATCTTGCACATACCCTCCTATGTTATATTCTAGCACTACTATGAAACTTCAACAATTGTTCACTTTTCTTAATGAATCTATTTCTTTTTCCTTCACTCCATACCTTTGACTATTGTAACATTCCTCAAACATGCTTACAAGTCATGTGAAAAGGCATAAAAAATGATCAAGAACCTCCTTCAGATGTTGGAGAAGTTCTAGGACAAGCATTTTGACATATTACAATGTTATACTCTCCTCCTTCCTTGCATCTTCATCAAAATTTAAGGGTTTCTGTCACCACAATATTTTCTACCTCCAAATGTCTCCAAATCCTTGTATTTACATATGTTCATCATGGCACTTCTTTTAGGACAATGCACTAACCTTCTTATAAATAACATGTAATGACAAAAGGCCTCACTGCTCATTGTTAGACAGTAAATACTATGCAAATTTAGAATGAAGAATACATTGATTGTATGATTCTCACTGTATGGGGATTAAGGAAGGTGTTAATTGTTTCTTGGTTGTCTTGATTCTTATCTTATGGGTTGAATCATAACCATTGCTCCTTGTGAAGAGTTGACCATGAATCAGCATGTTAACTATTCTTGCAAGCAAAAACAGTGAATCAACATGTTAATTGTTGTTGCAAGCAAAAATAGTGAATCAACATTCTTGAAAAAAATGTGATAGAGGCCTGGTTATGGTGTGCATGTGTATTTGAAGGTTGGTATGCACTCATGAGATGTTGAAGATTCTCTTGGAAGGATGGAATAGATGAGAGACTAAAGTTTATGAGACACGTACCTATTTTTGCTGGGTGGTGGGTTAATTCCTTTATCCCTTAGTCTCTTCTCTTTTGCATCTTCAATAATTTCATTCCACTCCAGTTGTGGCACCATAGGAGGACACTCATACTTTGGGTTGAGCTTTAGAGCCCTTTTGTATTGGTCTCTTACAATCTTTAGATGTTTGCAATCTTTTCTTAGAAGTTGGGCTTTGTTCAAAATATTTTGACCAAAGAACTCCTTCATAGTGTTTATGATATGATCTTTTAATTTAGGGGCTTGCACAGTCGATCTTTTAACAAAAAAAAATTGTTAGATAAAAAATTAGTTCAAGCTATGTACGTTGAATATATTACAACAAATGTATAAACAGAAATATACAGCAACCAATTATATCAAGCTACATACATTTTACGTAATGTGGGCCCAAATATCTTCAATGCTAAATCATAAAATGTGTCATAAAAAAGATTGTTTCCTGCAAAATCATCACCACATCATTAGTCAAAAATGAATTATGAATACGTAAACTATAATTACACTCTAAATAATTACAATTTTAAAGTACGTAGAAGCTTAGGCAATTTTAAGGGAATCATATCTTTCTCAACCATCAACAATGATGCCTCCAACAATCTAGTACAAGTAATACAGGCTACTTTAGGAAAGGCTGGTAAATAAATAGCAATGTTGGTATCAGTTCTATCATCACCATGAGAAGGTGTAGTTGTCCCTACACAAAGTTAATCAATGTCATAATATACTCAAATGAACAAGAAAGTACAAATATAATCATAGTTAACACACAACAAAATGTAGCAAAACAAGGATTTACCAACTCTAGTTGCAGTAGGTGTGGATGTTTGCATGCTCTTTGTTGCTAATCCTATAGTCAACAATCTTAGAGTGCTAGCCAACCTCATGGAAGTAGGCATATGGAAATCATCAGTACCTTAGAAAAATCATATATATATATATATATATATATATATATATATATATATATATATATATATATATATATATATATATATATATATATATATATATATATATATATATATATATATATATATATATATATATGCAATTTATTTTGCATGTCCCCTATCGGGGGAAACTCTCCACCCATGAGTCATTCCAAATAAATATTATCAAGTCAAGGATAAGCATTATACCACTATAAGTAGAACTGGTCCTATAGCAATATATCAAGAGCAGAAGACCATCATATCACAATAAGAAATATTTGAAAGATAATTGCATATGTTTAAGGATCAAAATAAGACACCACAATAACATCATTGAGAACACTCGCAAGTTTTCATCAATAGATGAAGAATAGAAAATGCATCACTATGAGTGATAGTAATTATAGTGAGAGTAGGAATAGATTGTAGCTTACTTACACTATCATTTCAGAGACAACTACCAATCTCATTAGTTGCATAGTTCAAATTAAAGATCATCCTTGCATAATTATTATCAATCATATAAAAAACAATAGAGATAATCTTAACATTGTTGCATTGGACTAAGTGCAAATCTATATAAACCAAAATCATCTTACATATACCTCATTTTTGTATCAAAGATAGTAGTGGCATTTTTGTCATATATCATATCAATTGTATAACATAAGAACAATCATTTAAAAGTGGTATCGTAGACTATTTTTCTTACATCAATCATTATTAGTTTTAAGTGTTATTTGAGACTTTAAGGAAAGAAGTCTCTTGCAATTGAGTTTTCTAAGTTATTTGTACCTATTTCCTATATTTTAATAAAAGGAGACATTACATCAAGGGCATTATAAATGAGGAGCTTGTAATGAAAATGATATTTGTAAATATATGGATTTGTAAATTTTTATGACAATGACAACAGAATCATATCAAAGGCAATGATAGAAAGTTTTAGACCGACTGCTATGTACAAAATAGATATTAGAATCATATCATCACAAGCTCATGGACATGGAATTGGTCAAGAGGATATACATTTAAGACTATATCATCATAAAGGTTCAACAATTACAATTAGGAAAGATATATGAGTTTTCCACATACAACTAAGATAACATATTAGGAATGAGTATCAATTATAGAGTATGGATCTAATGGATTTTATCAATCTTAAGAATTGAATAATGAATATAAGTGGTTAAGTAAAGGAGAAGAGTGAACATGACAATAGTAATATAAAATTGTCAATAATAATTATGAAGAAAATAATGTCCCTTCTGATGATTGAGAATTGAAATCACATAGCTATAGGACATACACTAGTACCCTCGTCACTGGTCAAGTGGAAGAACTTAGTGTGGTCTCAAAAAATCTTGTAATAAAACATATATATATATATATATATATATATATATATATATATATATATATATATATATATATTGTGGTTCATGATCCATAAATTAGTACAAAACATAAATCTTTATTAAACTATTGTACTAGTAAAAGACGCATTGTTGCTTACTTCCAAATAGCGTGCTCTACAACATAATTCATTTCTTGTGGCCTTTTTCTCTTCTGTTGGATGTGGATCCATCATAAGCCCAAGAATTTGTAGATTAACATTCTTCATGGTCTTTTTGCATAGGCTAATAGGGTCACTACTATATGTAGTGTCATCATCACATAATACAGTGGTTGCCATGTCAGCAAGTAATTATTGTTGTGCAATATGTTCCTTTCCCTTTCCCTATGAATCAAATTGTGATAAAAAATATCAATAAAACAATCAAAAAAAGTCCAAAAACCTTCACAAAAGTAATATAATTATCTGACATTTTGTAAAATTACAATTGCATTAATTTTTATACAGAAGGTTTACCTGTGTTGGAGAAGGGGTGGGAGCAACATCCCTGCCTCTATCATCTGATGAATCAACCATGTCGTCCTGTAACAAAGAATATATATAAAAACATCAGCATAATCAAAGGAATAGTCCACTTACCAAAAAAAATTATTATTAAAATGGTATATTGTATATTAGAGTTCTAATTGGAAGTAATTAGTTTAAATTTTACATATATAGTACTTACAAGTCCCATGATAGTAACTTTCATTGTATCTATGTGATTTAAATTATAATCTATTAGAAACTCTTCCCCTAAACTTATTGATTTTATCACACATACAAAAACATGATTTCCCTCGCATGCCTCAAAAATGCAATTGGGTCACTTATTAGTTGACCCAGGACATGTATTATTTATAAAACTTGCAATGTTCCCTGTTGCTTTTGGCCTTCCATCAAAGTACACAACAAGTCCTTTTCTTTGATCATTTTTTTTTCATTGTAGATAACTTGCTGACAGTGCATACCTACGCATACTTTTGTTATATTGAACTATCTGCATCCAATTTTTGTAATTGTAACAAGGTCCTACATACTCCATCAATCAAACAACCTTGTTATAACTAACATTTATGTCATCCATGGAAAATAGGCCCAAACTGTGTAATGACGATGGAGCTATGCAATATATCCTCTTGTTAACACAAAAATTAGTGTTAATTGGAGGTAATTCCTTGGGTATCCATTCTTTCTCAAGATGTGTGTACCTCAAGGGTGTTGGGTGATGCGACGCGCTCCCCTGCCCACAGGTGGTTAATTATGTGGTGTTCCATGTTCACTAACAGTCATGGCTTTTGGTGCAACGGCAAATGGGCCCTACAATTGGTATCAGAGCCTGGTTTTGGCCTGGTCATGGGTTCAAATCTCCCTGGTGTCTTCCCGACCGGCGTAAGCACCTGGTATGCGCGTCGAGGGGGAGATTGTTGGGTGATGCGACGCGCTCCCCTGCCCACAGGTGGTTAATTATGTGGTGTTCCATGTTCACTAACAGTCATGGCTTTTGGTGCAACGGAAAATGGGCCCTACAAAGGGAACCTTGATGTCACCCTTTGTCTCATCATCATAAGAACATGACCCCCTTTGATCAAGGAAAAATTACATGTGTTTATTGAATTTTATTTTAATATTTTTCCTTCTAGTTTGTCTCTCTTTTGTAGACCTACTACATGTCTCACTATCCTCTTCTATTCCCACATTTCCCTCACTTGAGGAAGACAAATCTGATAGATACCTATTTGGTGGTACCTAGAGCCCATCAAATGAGAGATATAATTCATGGTACCTGGAGCCAATCATGTGTTTTCAACCCTAACCAAAAATCACCTTTCTCTGATATGAGACTACTTATTGCTGAGCTGTCATTTTGCATGATGATTAACGACATGAATCCTTTCAAACTTCTCTCTTGAAAAGCTAATCTGAGATCAACTCCAAGGTTTTGGGTGATCTTGCGACCTACTAGAATCTGCTTAGTTGAAGATAAATGTATTTATTCACAAGGAGGCCTTTTTTGGTTCTAAAAAATTCGGATAAGATGTAGAATCTGCATGCTATCTCAAAAAAATAAAAAACACGCAAAAATAATATATTTTTCTATTTTTTAATGAATGCAATCTAACAATGAAACTATATGAATTCCTATATTAACCAAGTGTTTTTAAAAGAAAATAATGAAGATAGGGTAACAAGAAGTTTAAGAAAATAACTTGAAAAGTAAATTCCTAATGGACATAAACTACGAAAATAACATGTATGTGAGTTAAGCTTTTGAAAAGATTGGTAGGTAACCAATGAAAATAGGAGCAATTCTTCCTTAATTTCACTATGCAATCATCGATGGGAATTTAGTAACCGTAATATGTTTCACTTTTCATTGAATAGTAACCGTAATATGTTTCACTTTTCATCGAATTGCAACGCCATAGAAAGTGTGCTCATGCGAGACAAAAAGATATGCAAGAACAATATAAATGATCTCTTCACAAACTAAGTACGTCAGTGGAATTTGTAGACTCATAGCAAACACTAGAATTAAAAGATCCAATTACATTCCATGAACATACATTCACAAAATATAACACACTTAGGCAAGAATCACTACACTCCAAATGCGAGCACCAATATCATATATTATTGCATCAAAATAATGACCTAGAATACATATTACATTCCTGAATTTATAAGAAATCTTCTCCTCAGTTTGTATTGAGAGTGAGAGATATCTTGATACAAACATATTCTTCTAAACTAATAAAAAAAATCTATTTATGTACAAACTAACTCTCTAATTGGTGCTTAGTAGGACTCCATCCATATTTATATTATTAAATGGATGCATGAGCCTTTACATGTCTTAAAATAAAGAAAGCTTGAGAAAATAAGAATAATAAAGCCATTAGATGATGTAGGAGTCTCTGGAGGTGCCAAAAATAGAAGCTCAACCTTCTCTGGATGTTTGTAGGAGTTAAACTACCGTCAAAATGCATTTTCAGTGCATGGAAAGCTCTAAATTTGGAACCGGTAGTTAACTGTTGACACATCTATGAATTATTCAAAAACTTCAAGTGCACCTCGTAATAAGTGCACCTCAAAAGTAGTGTACCTCTCGAAAGCTCGAAAGCTTAGATGTTTAACTCACCAAAAAATTAAAGTTCTTAGTTTTGAAAACAGTTTATGGGTTTTTCTCAGATGAGGTCTGGGAGCACTCTAATGTACTTATTTTTCCATTTTTTGATGATTTATACCTTCTTTATAGCCAAACACTTTCATACATTTGAACTCCTTCTGCTTCTTCTATTTGAAATCCCAAGGCACTCATGACTCCTTTGAAGGTGAAGGTTGCTAGCTAAGGTGAGATCTCTATTGTTGTTGATAATGAAGATGCTATGAAAATTTGTGCACTTGCATGTTATGTGCCATACCTTCACGTTATGTGCACTTCATGCACTATGAAGTCCATTTCTTGATTTTTTCTTCTTTCTAACTACCTGATCCTTCCTGGTCAAAGACCAAGTGATCCAGATTATCCAAAACAATCAAATGTTTAAAACATTTATATATTATTTTTAACAAGATTTTCTAGGTCCTTTTAACTATCTTTTTTAGAGGTCTTTTGCTCAAAATTTCAAGTTGAAACTTTCATCGGTCCCTAAATTTAGACAACTAAAGGCTTGCTATGTTAGGGATTGAAATTAGATTTTTAGTTCTTCTTTCCAACAATGTAAATGGATTTGAGTTTTGAGTTTCAAGTCAAAAGTTATGACCCTGACAAGTTGAGGAAACCTTTTCATCTACATAGAAGCAAACATTAGTCTAGAGAGCTAAAAATCAAACCTTAAACAAACCCTAATTATGAACATAATATAACCCAAAAACCTTAATCCTAAAAAAACTATTAAAAGACCTCAAAAAAATCATTAAACACCTCAAGAAGACAAACTTTGGCGCACCTTGCACACCTCAGAGGTGCACTACGTGTGCCTTTTCTATCTATCATATCTTCAATTCTAAGGGTGTGCACCTAGCACACCACATGGGTTGTGCTAGGTGCACACCCTTATAGTACCTAAGTAAGAGAAGTGTAATAAGAAAGGGTGCGCATTTAGCACACCTTATGTAGTACACCCTTTACTATACTTTAGGTTATTTAGCCTTAGTAAAGGTGCACAGGTGTGTACCTTGGAAAGGTGCACAGGTGTGTACCTTGGAAAGGTGCACACCTATGCACCTTTATCTCGGGTGAGGGTCTTTATTTTAAGTTTTTTGTGTGCTTTGTTTAGTTAATGAAAAAGGTGTGCACCTTGCATGCCTCAAGAGGTGCACAAGGTGTGCATCTTTACCTTTATTTTGGTGGTGTTGTGTGTAGGTGAGGGAGGGGAGATCAAACCCCAAGAGCTACACAAGTGCAGGTGCCAAAAGTTGGAGGAGAAAGTTGAATGAAGAGGGGAGAGGGATCCTGAGCTTTATAGGCCTAGGATTTGGTGCACCTCTTGGAGGTGCGCAGTTGTGCACTTCCAAGTGGAATATGCTTGCCCTTTGATACTTAGTGCACTAGCACACTTGGTGAGGTGCGCTAGGTGCACTAATGTGACTCCTTATATGGCAAAATGACTTTCCTCCTTCAAAACACAATTTTTGAGAATTGGGTTTCTAGGTAGAGACCCCAAATTAGATAAAAACACCAAGTAAAAGCCTAAACAAGGCTCAGACCCTAGACTAGGGATCTGGAAAGCTAAAAAATTATATTACGGGGTTCCCATTTCTAGTAGAAATGGGGCATGTATTGTGAAACCACAACACTTATGTTTGTAGAAAATCATGTGGGAAATTTAGTTTTTTTTATGGCTTCATATATGGCATTAGTTTGTTGCTGCATTAATAACCAAAGAATGGTGATCATATTAATCCAGTTTCCATTTCTATTTGATTCAACAAAAAACTTCAATGCATGATTGGATTCATCAATGCCATTGCAAATTTTGACCAATTTTTCTTTGTCATGCCTTTCATCCAATATATTCCATAGTGTCTCTGTTACATTCTTTCCAATATGCATAACATCAAAGAAATGCACGATTGGGAGGTTCTCGTAGTATGACAACCTAATAAATTGTCTAGGATAGCTTTTAAGTCCTTTTGGAAGTTTCTCAGCGATGCCTTGATGACATTCATGAACATCAATTATATCATTAGTAAACAAAAGATAGTATCCAAATTTAAATTTCATACCAAACTCTACATCAGATGGAATGGCATTACCTTGACGATTCATTCTTTTGTATTCCAACTTCCATATGTGAGGTGTCATTCTTCACTACTTTGATGTTGTCTCTTCTTTCCCATTGAAAAAATCTTTTTCAGCAATTTGATACTTATGATTTTTGCGGAGAAAGTGTCTATGTTCATTGAGCACTTGGTTTCCTAAACTTTTTGAATGGCAAGATTTCATCTTTGGACCACAAATTGGACATAAAAATTTTCCCTTTATCTAAAGATCTACAAGATCATGTATATTTGGATGACATGTGTACTGTAAGATTCATATTTACAATCATCACATGCAAATTAAACATACAATGAAAAATATGCGTTAATAGTTTTACATACCACAAAAATGTCTTAGTCCAGGGGCATCATGTATAGTTCATACAAGCATTGCATAGAATTCAAATTGTCTTTCACAAATTGGTCTAGATATGTCATACATAGTGAACCCATTTCATAACTACAACATCTCATCAATCAAGGGCTCAATATATACATTCATATCTTTCACTTGGTACTTACCTAGTTGAATGAACATAAACAAAACATAATTATTATGGCCATTTTGATATTGTGTTTATAAATTAATTTAGATGACTATAAAATGGAAAAATACCTGGTACAATCATTGCCAACATTATGTGCTCCCTCTTTATCGACATCCAAGGAGGAATGTTATTGTTAATAACAAAAATAGGCCAAATCGAGTAAACAAATCTCATGCCTCCAAATGGATTGACACTGTCTACTACCAATGAAAGCTTCATATTATGAAGTTCTTGTTTAAATACTGACCACCTATCTTCTATGTCCTTAAATGCAAAACCATCTGCAAGCATTCGCATAATGTCATCTTGACTTCTATTGTGTGCATTGTAATCCATAAATTGTGCCAAGCTAGTACAGTTGAATAATGTTTTCAAACGTGGAATAATGGGAATGTACCAAAGAACCTTGTGAGGTGCCTTTTTCATTATTTGATCTAATTGATATCTACTAACATGAAAATCAGGGTATTCTATTGCAAATTCATATTGTTTATGATATATAATATGATCATTGGGACATGCATGTATTGTTTGATTCTCCATTCCAATATCTTTCATAATGGTTGATAATTCTTGGTAAGAGGGAGGTAGAATGTTTAATGGTGGTAACAAACACTCACCTATCAACCTATGGAAAATTATTGATATTAATATAAAGAAAATTAATGGTATGCTAACATAGAAGATGACAAAAATGACACTATACCTTAGCATATGTGAGATTGCTACATTGGATATACCATTCATATCCTTGAAGTTTACCAACAAAAATACAATAGAGAGAAGTGTTGTTTGGGAGCCTTGGTACAAGGGCTCATATGCCTTTTCAATTAAAGGTATATCAAGGTTCTTTTCATCATCATCATTAGATGCATGACTATCATTGTCTTCATCATCTTCATCAGCTGTGCTAATAAAATCTTCTTCAATTTTTTTTCTCTGGCACATTATCAGTTGCACCAATACCAACATCTTCAATTGTGTTTTCTACCTTAGGATTATCTTCTTTCATGTGAGTATTACCTTCTGCTTCGATATTCACACCTCCATGTTCTACCAGTTCAAAATCCACATTCACCAAAGGACAAAAATTATTTCCCCCTTCAATGTGATCATGTTGCCTACAATGTCTCTAAATTGATGTGATTATAATTCCTTGATTCTTTAAACCCTTGCATTTTTTACAAGGACAATAACATTTTCCATCACATATTCTTTTGAATTGAGACCACAATCTTGCAATTATCACCTTATTTTGTTCTAGGTTCATATTGTTAGGCGTGGACTTTCTTCACAAGAAAATATTTAGGCTATAAAATTATAACAAATAAAAACATACAAGCATTAGTAGTATCTTGTATATAATTGATAATAATAAAATAATTAAATATTATTATCTCTTCAGTACATATGGCATCTAAACAAATCAAATGAATTATACAATATAAATATTGACATTGATTTTGAAACTTCATTCAACTTGGTAGAAAGCTTTTGAACTATTAGATCCATGAGGTAAGGGAGAAAGTGCATACCACATTGTGACAATCCATGCTACCTAACTATGTCAAGGGTGTCTACACACTAGAGGCATACAATACCTACCAAGATGCCTATATACCTATGTACACGGGATCAAGACCCTTGAACTACTCACTCTAATGAATATGTAGTTTTGGTTTCTAATTGTTGTGATGTAGTTGTATTCCTATAACCACTAGTGATCTTTACTCACCTAATATAGCTATTTACCATCAGATACCCACTCAGGAGAATCAGGTGGTTTTATATAATTATAATCGTGTAATACCCTAGAGCAACCTTTGTGTTGTAGTTTACAGTTAATGTAAGGTTAACCTATATATGTCCTAACTCACTCCTTATATAGTTATGTTTAAAAGCTTGTGAAAATAATCAATGGGTCTAAATAGACCAATCAAGTTAATGCTAGCTAGGAACAACTGATTGTTTGTTTTATTCTACCTAATTTGATGACAATTCTATAGAAATTTGTAATCAACTCAGCTAATCAACAACTAGACCAATTGACCTATATAAATCCCAAATCATTCCTTATATAGTTATGTTTAAAATCTTGTGGCCATGCTACCTATTGAGTGAGTTTTATTGTTTATATACATACATACATTCATTCATACATACACATTGATGAAAAGAGCACGACAATGAAATCCTAGATCTTGGTGTAGGGGGCCTAGGTCCTAAATAAGGTGGTCAAACACCAGGTAGGATAGTATAGAAGGTCAAAAAGCATCCAAGTTGACACAAGATAATTTAGGCAATCTCAAACATGCATTTAGGAAAGTTTTTTACATGTTGTAATAAGGTTATAGGCAAGTCAATGGTTGGTCAACAACTAGTCAAACATTGTGAGTTGACCAAAAATCTCGATTTTTATGTTTTATAATCTTTTTGCATATTGTGGTATAGTTTTGAAGGCATATGGAGTTTTTAATTTGAAGTTTGTGTAAAAGTTGCAAAATTTGCAATAAAAGTTGTCATGCAACTTTTTGCAATTTTTCTTGTAATCTGGAAGTCTAACAGTCAGATCATTGTTTTGATCAAACTTGGAAGGATGAAGTTGGAAGGTTAAGAGTTGTGACCTATAAATTTATTATCTTTAACCTAGTTTTGGGTTGGAATAGTACTATACAGATTTGGAAAGAAATAGCAATCCTTTTGGTGAGAAAATCATGCATAGTCAAATTAAATCTTTCTAAAATCTATTTGTAGAGTGATAATCAGTTGTTGTTATATTTTTATAAAGTTGAGTTTTTGAGGATTGATGAATGCAATAACTTTTTTTTTTTGTCAAATAGGAGAAAGTGGTTTTACTTTTGGATTTTATTAAGCTTGTTGTTTACCCTACCCTACACTTAGGGTTTGAATAAAAATAATGAATATCTCCTAATTCCCACAGTGAAAACTCTTGATGGTTGGTGAGTAGAAGGGTATGAGAATCGGGAAGACATTTTTGGTTTGTGTTTTAAAAATGTCCACATATCTATATTGTTCCTTCAACATCTAAGTCTCAATTTTCAACAGTCAAACTATTGAATGTGTTGATAGACTATGATTACATTGTAGAGATCAGATATGGACTACACACAAATTTAATAAGAAAACCTTTATTTTTGCAAGATTTATGAGTTTTGTTCATTGCTTTGGTTATCTTTTAAGGAAATTTGATCTTGAATGAAACAAGGGCAATAACCTATGATCTAATCTTCCACTTTCATGCTTTGATTGAAGGTTTCCAAAAGTGTTTCTATTCATATTTTGTTGACTATCATAATACTCTCCAGTTTGTAGGTAGTTCTGATGACTCAATTATGATATATTCATTTCATGAACATAAGTTCCTAATTTTCATGGAATGGCTTGTTTCCAATATTTATTATAGCAACCAACCTTTTTGCATGCATTTGTGAAGGAGGGAATGAAGCATTTTGGTGATCAGCATAACTAATTTAAGGAATTTTACATTGAAATTGTTGGGTATGCTACAACACGAGCTCATTGGCCTTAAGGGGTGGATAATTTTATGTTGGATTGTATCTACATATGGTAAGGAAAAGGTGTTCCATCCATCATTTGTTGAAGAAAGTGTTGGGAAAGTATAGATTGAGGAAGCCCTAGTTTTTAAGGGTTTTGAAACACAAATTGGGGCTTTTGCACTTTCAAGGTCTATAAATTCAAATTGATTAAAAATTCCTTTCATTCAACTCATTTTATGAGACTTTGGAGAATCTTGAAGTTTGGGGGTAAGTTTCACTCATAGTTGCTTTGCAAATCCATCATCTAGGAGGCCTAAATTGTTGATCAAGTGTTAAAACATAAACTATTTTCCAAAGTAACCCTATCTATCCTTTTTGGAATTTTGAAGTATTCAATAAATGGTATTTGAAAATGGTATATGCTTTCTTAGTGTTTTGGAAGTCTTAAAAGTTATGCATTCTAGAAGCTTGTTGGAGACCTAATTGGTAGGGCTACTAGGCCTATCATGTGCATTTTCTAGCTTATGACCACAGTGAGTTTGTGGAAGGGAAGAACCAATTGAATCACCTTATAGTTGATACTTTAAAACCATTAAAACCACCTTGGATCATATTATAGGTCTTCGAAAATCATTTAGGTGTTGGAGGCATTAAAGGTCATTTCATTACTTTGAAACTTGTGGATTTTTTTATTTTTCCTTACTCTTGCTGATTCAGTCTTCATCCCATCATAACCTATACATACATAAATATATATACATACATACACAAATACATATATACATGTGCATGTGTGTGTGCGCACACACACACACACACACACACACATTTAATACATACATCTGCATATGCAATTTTATCACCTCGTTTAACTAACTTTACTTTCAAATGAAAATTTAGGAACTAAAATATTTAGGTACATTTTTAAAAAGAAAATGAATTTTTTAGTGGATAAAAATATGTTATTTTTGTTCATATGGATAATAATATTAATCATTGATCATTTTCTCACCCTTCTTAGAGGGTTGCGTATCAAATATTTTACTGGTTTAGGATTCTTCATTTCAAGCTTTGGCATTTTAGACCTTTCTAAGGTCTTTTAGCCTAGGTTTATCATATTTTCTCATTCAGTATTGCTCTTTATTTGATTATTATGTTCTTGATTTTCATTTTTAATTCTTTCTATTTTCTAACATTATGATCTTTGCCAAAGTAATAGAGTCGTGGGAACCAGTGGAAACAATAACATTACATGGCAACTGATGAGAGTCTTGCATAGAGAATATTGATTTTTTTTATACCATGAAGGCATAGACCCATTTTATCATCATAATCAAGGGAACTTTCTTGGTTCAATAAACAATTAAAAAAATCTTAAATGACTAGGTCTTTACAAAATCCAATTGAGAAATTGGGAAATATGAACAATGTCTAAATCACCATAATCGATGGCCAAAGTTAAAATTACCTTGAATTGTTACCATGAAATTAAGCAAGTTGCAAACAAAAATTACCTTGAACTCTCACAAAAAAAATGAAAAATAACTTGAACCCTTACGTTGAAATTAAGCAAGTTGCAAATAGAAGAGGATGAGACCTTACTTTGAAAGCAAGTTCCAAATAGAAGAGGATGCAAAGAATGAAAATTAATCTATCGACCTTACCTTGATGGTGCTAAAAAGCTCTTGATTGGTCATGCCTGAAGCCTCCCACCCACACTTTGCCACATGATGAAATGAAGTTTCACTTTTCTTTTTTTTTATTTATATCCTTGACAATGTTGAAAGTTTGATGCAAAACTTAACTGTCATAAAAAATTTGATGTTATCGAGATCATTTTTAAAAAAAATGAATTAGACAAAGCCAAATTGGCTCGCTATCAAAAATAAATGTCAAAAATTACCCCCAAATGTACTAGTGGCATGCAGTCTCAAACAACATAGTATCACCTTGCTTTAAATATCTAACAAAATGTGTGTATGGTGATTCAAAAAATTAAATTTTAAATTAATAGTTAAAAATATGTGACAAGCAATTTAAAATAAAATAAACTATTCAAGTGAATATTGTAAAGGGATCTATGCATTTTAATAGAGTTACATAAAAAATTGATTTACAGTCAATTTAAAAATCTTAAATAATGAAAATTCTAATAAGTATTTCATAGACATTGCAACTAACTCATTTTACAAGATAACTTTTAAAAAGTGAGTGAAAGTTAAGCAATGAGTACTCTCAATGCTCCCATTTTATTATAGGGAAAAATACAAAATAAACTTAATCTTAGGATTTGATATTATAGAATTTTGTGATTTGAGATCTTTACATTGGTGGAATCAAACCAATGGTTAACATCAAGAAGTATAATCTGTCTAATCAACTTAGTATGAAGTTCATACCATTTCTGTAAGGGGCAATCTTAAAGTAATTATCACATGAACCCACTCTAGGGAGTACTTGAACTTGAGTAACAAACAACCATTCATCAAGAGGGAAAGTGTGATAGTTAATTTGTTACTCTCATCTATGAAATCTCACTAACTTTGTAACAAGTTATTCAAATAGGGTGTACTTCTTGATTTTCAAATGCATCCAACAAAGTAAAGATTTTAAATAGTGTTGTATAAATCAATTGAGAAGCCACAAAAATATATAATCTAAATCTATAGACTATAAAGTATTTCTGCTCTTTGTTACCTTCACTTTATACATAAAGTAAATTTATAATTTGCATAATTATTAAATTTTATTCAAGTGGCCCTTGGTCCATTGTTATTAATTTGTCTAACCATCCTATCTATAACCCAAGAACTAACTCTCAATTTATCTATAAGGAAGGCATTTGGTGCAAGGTAGAATGATACTTTAACAACCAAGCTAACATCCATGATGCACGCACATTATTTAACATCTTTGTAATGTGCATGAGAATTATGATTGTAAGAATTTGCTTAAGGCAATCATTCAGCACCAAGACCAAGAAGCTCAATAGATAGCACAAGAGATACTAATAATGATCAAATGAGAATCTCAATAATGATCAATATAATAATGGAAATCATATGAATACACACTAGAAGTACCTACATATAAAGGAATCTAGAATGACTAGGAGTCAACAAAGAGATAAACAACACAACTAAGCACATGTCCACTGAGAGTGGATTATCCTCCATTGAGCATAGGAGTTTGTGTGATGATGAGAGGATAAGTTTACATAGGTGTATCTCATAAAGAGATGTTGTAGACACCATGTGCCCTAATAAGTTGCTAACTCTTTTTTTGTCAACAAGACAACTCGTATGTCTATGCATATTCCTAAGTAAACTTAAGTAAAGTGTAATAATAATTAATTATTTACGCTAATGCTCCCCATTAAGTGCAACTAAGGGAAATGCACTTAAGCTCACAAAGCTAAATGCAAGATGCAATGTGGGTCTTGGCTATTAGGCCACATTAGGTACCCATGTACAAATGCAATGCTCTACATACAATGTGATGCAATGCAATGCAATATCTCTGAAAATGGAGAAAGAGGGAAAACCTCATGGGAAAAGCCCTCCCCCAAAAAAGAGAGATAAGTGCAATAAAGAAGAGAAGAGTCATGTGACCCCCTGGTGAAAAATTTTGCACCCCTAATAGATCTTGCAAATGAAGATGCTTGACCTCAATGAAGGGCTTGGTGAAGATATATGTAATTTTCTATTCTGCAGGACAATACTGCAATGCAATGACCTACTCATGAATCAACTCTCTGATGTAGTGAATATGAACTTCAATGTTTTTTGTGCATTGATGTTGCACTGGATGTTTTGAGATTTCAATGGCACTCTGATTATCACAATGTATGATTGTGGGTCTAGGTATGTCAAAACCAAACTCCTTTAGAATATCTTGTAACCAAATAGCTTTAGTAGCCACAGTGACAACTCCTTGATACTTAGCCTTAGTAGATGAAAGATCAATAGTGTTATGATTTTTACTTAGCCAAAAAATGGGGCTAGAACCAAGATGAAACATGTATCCTAAAGTGCATTTGCGAGAATCAAGATCTTTTGCATAATCTGAGTCTACATAACCCACTAACTATAGTCTAGTACTAGCTACATAGCATATCCCATATGTATGTGTACCCTGGATATATTGTAAGATACGTTTGGTTGTCTTCCAGTGAAGTTCATGCAGCTCCTACATAAAGCGATAAACCATAGTTAGGGTGTGTATGTGTCAAGTAGACGAGACTTCCAATTGTCTATACAAAATAGCATCAACAAGTGGAGTGGAACACTTTTCTTTTTAGCACCTAAAAGAAATGGAATAGATGCAACCTTGTAGTCACTCATGTGAAATCAAGCAAGTAGATCAAGAGCATACTTGGGTTGTGATATTGTGATCCTTGATGAAGACTACTATATTTCAATACCAACAAAGTAATGAAGTAGACCCAAGTTGGTCATGGAAAGTCTTCTTTGCAAAGCAGACTTGACACTATCAATGATGGATGGTGTACTCCTTGTAATGATCAAGTCATCAACATAAAGCACAAGTAGCAAGTGAGAATCATCCCATTGAAGAATGTAGACATTTAGATCTGAATGACATCTAGTGAACCCTACTGAGAGAAGAAAGAATCCATCTTGGCATACCAAGCTCTTGGAGCTTGTTTTAGTCCATAGATAAACTTTTTCAACTTGCAAACCAAAGTAGAATCCTGAACGAAACCCTATGGCTACTCCATATAAATCTCCTCATAAAGATCACCATTCAAGAATGCACTCTTCACATCCATCTCATGAATAACCCATCTCTGAGTTGCAACTATAGTTAGTGTCAAATGAATGGAGTTCATTTTTGCAACTGGGGCAAAGGTCTCAATGTAGTCAATACCAGGCACTTGAGAGAAACCTTTTGCAGCAAGTCTTGCCTTATACTTATCCACACTTCCATCCACTACAAAGTTGGTTTGATAGATCCAATTACACTGAACCAATTTTCTTCCCTTAGGAAGAGAGACTAAGTCCCATGTGTTGTTTCTCATAAAAGAATTGCATTCTTCCTCCATTGTTGTATCCCATTCTAGAATTCTTGAAGCTTCTTTGAATTATTGAGGATCAAAAGCAACTACAATATAAGCATGAGGGAGTGAGTTGTACTATGGTCTTGTCCTCCTAGTATCTAAATGATTCCCTGCCAATGGTCCTGCTGCATCCAATGTCTACTGAGCTCATTTAGGTCTAGTGGAAGAAGATGTAGAAGTAGAAGGAATTTCCTCAACCTCATCTATCTACTACCTTTGTTTAGGTTGTGGACAAACATCTTCCAAGTCGCTGTCATCACTGTCACTCTCTTCAATAAAGGAGGAAGAAGTAGGAGTTGAAGAAGTAAAGCTTGGACAACTTTCTTCAAAGTGTACACTCCTCTCATAGAAAATTTCATGTGTCTCTAGATCCATTAACTTATAGGCTTTATGAGAGTCTACATAACCAACAAAGATGCAAGGTTTACTTTGAGGTTGCAATGCCTTGCATTTCTGTGGAGGTATACATGCCCATGTTGGACAACCAAAGACTCTAAAGTGATTTACAGTAGGCTTCCTTCTAGTCCAAGCTTCAAAAGGATTTACACAATCCAAAGCTTTATGAGGACTCCTATTCTAGATGTAGTTTGAACAATTTATTGCTTCAACCCTAAAAACTTGATCAAGAGACTTATGTAATAACATGCAAGTAGTCATCTCCTTGAGGATTCTATTCTTCCTTTCTACAACACCATTATTTTTGTGGAGTGTATGGTACTGAATGTTGAAGGTCAATTCCCTCTTGAGTACAAAAATCTATAAGTCTTGAGTTCACATACTCCCTTCCATTATCAATTCAAAGAATTTGGATGGCTTTCTTTGACTGCTTTTCTACTTGAGCCTTGAAGGTGAGAAATTGTTTAAACACTTCACTCTTATGAGCCATGAAGAATACCAAAGTATAGCAAGAATAGTCATCAATGAAGGTGAGTGCATAGCGAGACTTTCCAAATGATGGCACTAGAAATGGGCCTGCCACATCACTATGAACTAGTTTAAGAACACTTTGTGCTCTCCAAGACTTCCCCTTGTTAATCATTTTTTTTCTGGATGCTTCCCAAGATTACAACTTGAACAAACACCATCTAAGAACTAGACTTGAGGTAGACCAACTGTTAGGATAAACCACAGATAGAAATAAAAACTACATGCAAATATAACCAATAACAAAAAATAATAGATCACACAGAAATAAACACAAGGCACCAAGATTTAACGTGGTTCAACCAATCCCTAGGCTACGTCCACCACACTGCAAGTCCAATATTATTACAATCTAGTGATTACAACCTGATTACAATCTGTAATCCCTTACAGCTCAATACTGTCACAAGAAGCAATTTTGCATCACAACATAATGAAAATACCTAACCCTAAACCCTTTTATACAAGTATTTTATGTCATTTTAGGGTTACAACATGTCGGCCATATGTCAGCTACAATGTCAACCACGACTATGGCCCCAAAGAATTTATGAAGTATGTATAGTACTTTCCTGATTAGTCACCACAATCTAACAATCTCCCACTTAGGGACTGATCAGGCTCCACACTAAACAATAATATCCCACTTGGAGACTGATCCTATAGCAATACCACTACCACATGGGGTTCCCACTGGATCAAACCACCTTGGACTCTATTGTTCTTTTATGCATGTTCAGTCTAAAAGACCAATTGAAGCTGAAGATGAGTTTAACTTCTCCCTTGTTACAACCTTTGTCAACATATCTTCTAGATTTTCATTTGTATGGATCTTCTCCAGCTTTAACTATCCATCATCCAAAACTGACCGAATGAAATGGTACCACAACTGTATGTGTTTGGTCTTAGAATGCAGAGCTGAATTCTTTGCAAGATGAATGGCACTCTGACTATCTATGAACAAATAATTATCCTTCTAAGGATGTCCCAATTCTTCCAAGAAGAACTGAAGCCATATCATCTCCTTGGCTACCTCTATAGCAGCAACATACTCTGCCTCTGTAGTGGATAGAGCATTAATTTTCTGTAACCTAGAAACCCAGCTCACGGCTGCCCCACCAATAGTAAAGACATAACCTATAGTACTCCACCTGGTATCAATATCCCCTGCCAAATCTGAGTCAACATAGCCCTGCAAATTAGTAGTAGAGCCCCCAAAGTGTAAACACTTATTGCATGTTCCTCTCAAATATGGCAGCATTCCAATGTTCAAATCCTAGATGACTCATATAGCTGCTTACGACTCCCACTGCATGTGCAATATCTGGCCTAGTGCATACATAGCATACATCAAGCTTCCTACAACTAAGGAATAGGGTACCTTGGACATCTTATCCTCCTCTTCATGTGGCTTAGGACACATCTTAGTCAACTTCAAATGACCAGGTAAAGGTGTGTTGACAGCTTTAGCATTCTCCATAGAGAAACATTGCAACACCTTCTCAACATAATCAACCTGAGATAGCGTTAATGTTATGTTCTTCCTATCTCTGCAAATATTCATACCAAGGATTTTTTTTGCTGCCCCCAAATCCTTCATAGAAAATGCATGTGCTAACTGGCGTTTTAACCCCTTAATATGATCCATGTTAGACCTAGCTACAAGCATATCATCAACATATAAACATAAAATAATGTAGCTATGATCATACAACCTCTTAAAATAAACACAGTAATCTGAATAACACCTATTATATCCATGCTCATGCATAAAACTATCAAATTTTAGATACCATTGTTGAGGTGCTTGCTTCAAGCCATATAAACTTTTCTTCAATTTGCACACTAAGTTCTCCTTACCTTTGACCTCAAAACCCTGTGGCTGAGCCATATATATTTCTTCATCCAAATCACCATGAAGAAAGGTAGTTTTAACATCCAACTACTCTAAATGCAAATCTTCAGTAGCCACAAGATTTAAAATAGTACGAATAGAAGTCATTTTAACAATAGGAGAAAATATCTCATCAAAATCAATTCCCTTTTTCTATGCAAATCCTTTTACAACTAACCCGACCTTAAATCTTTTCTGACCTTCTTCCTCTTCTTTCAACCTGTAAATCCACTTATTTTGTAAAGCCTTTTTACCCGCATGCAACTTGTATAGATCCCATGTCTTATTCTTCAGTAAAGATTCCATTTCATCTTTCATTGCAGACTCCCACTGAATCTTAGTATCCACCTGCATAGTTTCATCATAACTTTCAGGTTCACCAGCATCAGTAAGTAAAATAGAATACAAAGAGGGAGAAAATCTTTTTGGAGGTCTAATTTGCCTCGTTGACCGTCTAACATTCATCGGTGTGTCTGGTATTTTTTGTTGCAGTTGTTGCACATCATGAGGAATGGCTGAAACATCAGCTTTTGGAGTATCATCCAACACTACATAATCATCTTCTTTCTTCTCATGTTGCTGCAACAGATCTTTGTACAACACTTTCTCATTGAATATGACATCCTGCCTTCTAAAAATTTTATGATTTTCAAAATCCCAAAGCCTATAACCAAATTCATTAATGCCATATCCAACAAAGACATTTCTTTGATTTAGCTTCTAGCTTGGTTCTATTTTTAGAGTCTATATGAGTAAAAGCTTCACAACCGAAGGTCTTGAGAAAAGAATAACTCACCTTCTTACCAGTCCATGCCTCCTCTAGAATACCACAACCCAAAGGAGTAGAGAGACCTCTATTAATCAAATATACTACAGTATTGATAGCCTCTGCCCACATGTGTAAGGGCAACCCAACATGCAACCTCATGCTCCTTGCTCACTCCATTATAGTCCTATTCATGCGTTCAACCACTCCATTTTCCTGTGGAGTCCTTGGAACAATTTTTTGTCTATGAATACCATTAGTGGAGCAATAATCTTGAAATTCATGACTGCAATACTCACCACCATTATCAGATCTGAGACATTTTAATTTCTTACCAGTCTCATTTTCAACCAAGCATTTCCATTTCTTAAAAGTTTGAAATACATCAGATTTCTGTCTAAGGAAATAAACCCATACTTTTCTAGTTGCATCATCAATAAAAATAACATAATAATGAGAGCCATCAAGGGAAGATACCTGAGCTAGTCCCCATACATCTGTATGCACAAGCTCTAATTTCTCCTTTTTGTTTTCCTTCCCAATCTTTACAAAACTCACTCTCTTTTGTTTTCCATACACACAACTTTCTCAAAAATCCATATTAACACATTTTATACCTAGTAAAACTTTCTTTTAATGAAGTACTTTCATACCTTTCTCACTCATGTGCCCAAGTCTGTTGTGCCACAGTGCTGTATCAGAATCTACAGTAGCTATTTGTTCTCCCTACTCAACTGCAACAGTTGTTCCTAAACATTCATTTTTCTCTAAAACAATCAAAGTAGAAGGAACAATATGACCTGTACAAAGATATAAGGTGCCTACTTTCACACCTTTTGCTACTACAAGGGAACCTTTTGAAACCTTCCATTTTTTATCATTAAAAGTAACGACACAACCCTCATCACCAAGTTGCTCCGCTGAAATTAAATTCCTACTCAGCCTTGGAACATGTCGTACCTCATGTAGTAGCTAATGATTCCATTCTGCAACTTAATCTTAATTTTTCCCTTTCCAACAATTTGACAGGGTTCATTATCCCCTAAATAAACAAGCCCAAAATCCCCTCGGACATAATCAATGAAATAACCTCTATGAGGTGTAGCATGAAATGAAGCACCATAATCTAAAACCCATGAATCATCAACACTTTCTAAAGATAGAAGCAAAGCATCCTCTTCAGATTTGTTACTTACCACATTTGTCTCCTTGTCTCCGTCTGATTTATCTCCTTCATTTTTTGTTTGATTCCAACAATCTTTCTTGTTGTACCCTAGTTTCCCATAGTACCAGCAGTCATTTGGTCCTCTTGATTGAGACCTCTTCCCCTTTGACTTTCCTCTTGATTTTCCACGATTTCTAGAGTTACTTCCTCTCTCAATCGTTCTGCCCCTGCTTTGTGCATTCAAGGCACTTCCTGATGTAGATCGACCTAAGGATTTCCTATGAGTTTCCTCACTCAAAACAACACTGATCACATCATCATATTGTAGGGTACTAGATCTAGGAACCGAATTACTCACCGCCATTACCAAGCCATTCCAGCTTTCAAGCAAAGAACACAAAATCAAGAGAGCCCTAATTTATTCATCGAAATTTATACCCACAGAAGATAACTAACTAGTAATAGTATTAAACTCATTTAAATGATTTGCAATAGATCCATCTTCTGCCATTTTCATATTAAATAAATGCTTCATGAGAAATACCTTGTTTGAAGCAGAGGGCTTTTCATACAGTATCACTAGGGTTTTCTTCAATTCTTCTGTTGTCTTTGCTTTTGTAATATTAAATGTCACCAATGGTGCTAGGCATAATCGAATGCTTCCTAGTGCCTTTCTATCCAAAAGATCCCATTCATCATTTGATAGAATTCCTTGATTCTTTGCTTTGCCTTCCAATGGCTTCCATAAATCCTTCTGATACAGATAGTCTTTCATTTGCATCTTCCATAACTAGAAGTTCTTCCCATTAAACCTATCAACCCTTAACTTACCCTCATCTTCCATTGCTCCTACTCAACCATGAGACTCCCACTCAATTGTGAAACTTTCCTGCAAAGGATAACTAAAAAACAACCTGGCTCTGATACCACTTGTTAGGATAAACCACGCACAGTAATAAAAATTACATGCAAATATAACCAATAACAGAAAATAATAGATCACATAGAAATGAACACAAGGCACCAAGATTTAACATGGCTCACCCAATCCCTGGGCTACATCCACCAAACTACAAGTTCAATATTATTACAATCCAGTGATTACAACATAATTACAATCCATAATCCCTTACAGCTCAATACCACCACAAGAAGCAATTTCGCATCACAATATAATGAAAATACCTAGTCCTAAACCCTTTTATACAAGTATTTTATGCCATATTTTATACAAGTATTTTATGAAGTATGTACAGTACTTTCCTTATCAGTCACCACAATCTAACACCAACCATGTTCTTGTTGCTAAGCTATTGAAGTTACCTGTAGTTGAGATGTCCAAATCATGCCACAGTTTTCTTTCTGTATTTGTATGAATTAAGAAGGCTTGTGCATTAGACTTAGGCACAATGGAAGAGAAAGTGTAAAGCCTTGAATCATGTTTAGCTTCACCTATTGCAACCATAGAATCATCTTTGATGCTTTTCACAATGACTAAATCTAGAAGAAATTCAACCTTGTTTCCATCTCCATAGTGAGTGATTTGGTAAACTGAAAGAAGGTTGGAGGTAAGATTAGGAACATAGAGAACATCCTTGAACACTCCACTTTTCAACTGAACTTCACCTTTTCCTTCAACTTCCACTTTAGTATCAACCCCTACAAAGATGTGAGGTACCTCTAAAGGTGTCATTAAAGAAAAATCTTACTTTGAAGCCCCCATGTGATGTGTGGTACTTGAGTCAATAATCCATTCCTCTTGACTAACAATGTGTGTGAGTAAAGCTTGCCCTTTGCTCTTAGAATCCAAAGATGAAGAACCCTTTTCCTTATACGCATTAGGTAAAGGAACATTGTGCTTCTTCATGATTTTTTTCAATTCATCAATCTGCTTGTGATAACACTGATGTTCATCATGACCAATTCTTTTACAATAGGAACACTACTTCTTTTCCTAATTATTGTCCCCCTTTTTTTTGGTATTAGGAGAAGACTTGTCTTATTGTTGATTTGATTTAGGTGTTGACTTTTATGTGTCCCCTTGGTTTTTATCTTTCCACTTCTTCTTTCTACCCTTGCCTTTGTTTGAACTTTCACTAGTTGGATTTTTGAATCTCTCATTGTTAGCCACCAATGCCTTATACTTTGAAGACTTGAGAATCCCTATTTTTATCAACTTAGCTTGTTCATCCTCTAACAACTGGGCATTGTCATCAAAAGTGAGTTTCTTATAAGAAGCCCCTAAGATAGTTTTTGAGGTGTTGAAAGAAAAGACAAATGTGGAGTAGTCGGATGGCAGCTTATTCTAAATTAGATAAATCAACCTTTCATCCTTAACGGGACTACCACAATCACTAATTTTTGTTCTCAACTCATTCACCTTAATGATAAAATCCTGGATGGAATCAAATTTCTTAGGATCTCAGGAGATAAGTTCATCTTCAATCTTGTAGACATCCTCCTCAGTCACCTTCCCATATAGCTTTTTAAGGACATCCCAAGTTTCCTTGAATGTATCATATTTTATGATCTTATAAAGGATCTTTTCATCAACCCCTAACCTAATAATTCCTAGGGCTTTTTTATTTTCCAATTCCCAAGCACAAATATCACTTTGAGTTACTTGATCACCTGTGGGTTTAGGAAGAGATCCATCTACATATTAAGAAACTTCTTCATTCATTAATCCACTGGGTTTAGGAAGAGATCCATCTACATATTAAGAAACTTTTTAATTGATCATGTGGCATAATTATGTGGTGTTAATTTTGAAACCATAATATTTCCCATAATGCAAGGAAAGATAGATAACAACAAGAAGAAAGGAACACAACACCAAGAGACATCCCCCCCCCCCACCTTTTCAGTCAATCAAAAAATCCCCCCGAAAATGAATGCTTTAGGAACTTTATATTTAGTGCAATTACAATAGCCACTTGCCAATTCATGGCCTAAGTGGACTTTTGATTTTTCTATTTACAACCTCCTCTTGGAGTTCAAATCTAGTACTTAGCAATGTAGCTTAGATATACAACAATTTTGAAGTTTGATCAAAGCAATATAATGCAAAAAAGAACCTATTTTTGAAATTGGTATTTCTATCCACGCAAGCCTATGATCTAATTGCAGACGTGGAAAGTAGATTAAAAAATGCACTTTAAAAATAAAATGGAACCTAAATATGTTTCCAGATGAGCTTGTACGAAGTATTTGAAGTTGCAAAATGTAGGATTAGATAGATATAGTCACCAAAAACTTATTCTTCTAACAAATCCATGCACCAAAACTAGAAAATAATAACACCACTGAAAAATTTAGGAAATTCTAGCCCAAATTTTTTTTAAAAAAATTGTATCTGATTTGGAGTCTGGATGACCAAGATATGGCTCTTTGAAGTTAGACTATTAAATCAAAAATGCATATGAAGACAGGTTCCATTTTCCAATAGCTGATGGCATTAGTAAATTGCAATACTAAATTACTATAGACTTGCACAATTTTTTTTTTTGGATCGAATAATCTTTGGGACCCAATTTCTCTAGAGATTAGAAATCTAGCACAAGTGCAAATGATCGATTTGTCAAAAAATAAACTTCAGAGTCCAATTCCCCCAACAATCAACAAATTAAAATGCCTTCTCAAGAAAAATCACCTTGGCAGTCCCCTACTGATAGAAATTAGCAACTGTGACAATCTGAGGTTTCTCAAATTGGGGAAAAATAGCTTCTCCAGAAATCTTCCCGAATCAATGAGATTTAGGGGGCAGAGGGCTGAAGAAACATTCAGACTCAACAAATCCAATCTAGATCTCCTCCCACAAGAAGTAGAAATATGGGAGGTAATGTGAAGGCTAGTTCCAAGAGGATTATCCGATCGCTACAACATCTACAAAGAAGTGCAGTGTAGGGTAATCTTAGCTATTGAATTCCATGAACTCAAGTTTTATCTATCACTGACCCCTTACCAAGATTTTGAATGCAGACTGTAAAATTCTAAACATGAAAATAAAAGCTACCAAATCTTAGTCTCCTTGCAGTAGCTGTGAATCTTTAAAGCTTTCTCTAGGTAGGATTTTGGGAAAACATGATAAATTTCCTTGATTATTTATTCAAAATTGCTTGAGGTAGGAAGCTCGACTGACTGCGGAGATCAGGGGCTCAAGAACATAGGGAAGAGTCATCCCTCATCCCTCATTAAAAGATGGCCGATGCAGAGGACATTCAACCCCTTGTCTGTGAAAATGGAACTATAATGGTGAAGGTTAGTTTTGCTGGAGATGATGCTCCCAGGGCAGTGTTTGCCAGTATCAGGGGAAGACCTCGACACACTGGAGTCATTCATTGATACAATATTCCAAGGAACAATAATTCACACTAGGATGTGAAGCTTGGTAGTTGGACAACACTGCAAGTAGCTTGAAGATATTTTAATCCTCTAGATGAGCAAATCGGGCTTTGAAGGCCGATTTGCAAAAAAAAAAATTGCCACAATTTTGCAAAATAAAATAGCCCAAAAATTTCTGAAATAACAAATATTTAGAAATATACACCAATAATGCCAAATATCCAAATCTTCAAATAATAGAATATATGTAGATCTAAGGAAAAAATGAAAATAGATTTTTTGATTAAAAAAAACTCAAACCCATATCGCCAAGATTTTGCCTCAGATTTGACTTTTGCCCAACATAGGAAAATTTATAGTTAAAATTTATGGAAATAGCTACTCAAATGCAATGGTGAGATCAGATCTTGCTCAAAATCCTCCCAATTTTTGTGGATACCTAGATCTGAATTGTGGCCCTCTAAGATGAAGCAAAAATTAAGCTCTCTAATGGCTATGCAATGAAGCTCCCATCACTCTAATACCATGTAAGAATTTTCCTACGGCAATAATTCAACACCAAGACCAAAAAGCTCAATAGATGGCACAAGAGAAACTAATGATGATCAAATGAGAATCTTAATAATGATCAAATTAATAATGGAAATTAGATGAATACAACTAGAAGTTCCTATAGATAAGGGCATCTAGAATGATTAGGAGTCAACAAAGAGATAAACAACACAACTAAGCACATGTCCACTAAGAGTGGATTATCCTCCATTGAGCACAGGAGTTTGTGCAATGAAGAGAGGATAAGTTTACATAGGTGTATCTCATAAAGAGATGTTGTAGACACCATGTGCTCTAATAAATTGCTAACTCATGTGTTGTGAATAGGACAACTCATATGTCTATGCATATTCCTAAGTAAACTTAAGTAAAGTGTAATAATAATTAATTATTTATGCTAACAATTATTAGTTTTTGCATTAATATTAAATAGGAAAAGAAGAATATTTTCAAATTTATTAGAGATTGACTTAAAATATAGAAAACGTCAACCAAATGTTTATTATCAAATGAACTCAAAATTTATTTAATAATTAGTATATAAAAAAAAATTTAATAAACCTATATAATATAAGTTTTAATGTATAAATATAACATAGAAGGTTATGGTCATTTACTTGTTGAATAAATCAAAAGAAACATGTATGATATTATTTAAATTATGCATGGTCACATGAGGTACAATTAGGAAATATGAATGTCAAAAAATAAATTTATACTGAACATAAAATTTAAAAAAATCATAGATTGAGTAAAATTTAAGTAGCATATTTTGTCATTTAAATTTGTTCAATAAACATTGTTACAATATATAATACTATAAAAATATTACAATATATAGCTATATATAATGTTAACACTTGACATCATTTTGAACTTCAAAATTCCATAGAACATCTTACTAAATATTCTCATAATTATTAACTTGTACTCATCAATTTGTGATTTTATTATAGTTATCAAAATGTTGCAAATTTACATGAGTGCCATCTATAATATGCATTTCTAAATGAAAGAAAAATCCTCATAAATGGAAGGTATAATGGTAATGGACATAAATTATTTTACGATGAAAGAAGTATTGTGTCATCCAAACCCACCAAGAATTCTAGTTTACAAAATTGAAGCTCAAAATCTAGAATAGAGAGACATTTAATTTTTGTTTTTTAAGAGTATAAATTAGAGTGTCTACAGATTGCTACAATAAAAGAAATATTTTGGAGGGACAATGCTCAAACTATAGTGAACAAAAATTGATTATAGTATAAATGCATTTTTTTTTTTATAATAACTTAAACGATGTTTTTGTTGTGCACACAAGAATGTTAATGAAATTTGATCATAGCTTAAATGGAGTTTTTGGTTTAAATTTCAAAATACATATTTAGAAAAATTTGAGGTGAAAAAGAAAATCCAAGAAGAGTGGAAAAGAATGGAAATTGCTTAAGTCAAATAAAATGAATAACCAACCTTGCATGGGCCTTGTGCATTTCATGCAGACTTACAACTCGTATTTTAAAGTTGTCTATGATTCATGGATGTAGAATAGATGCGAGCATAAATATAAAGAATTGGTGTTATTTCAACAGTTTTGCACTACGGTAGTATATTTTTCATATTAAGTGTCTTATGCATTTGCATCCAGAAAATTAAAATACTAAAGGCATGAACTAGAACTATTTTTATATAAGGAAATATAGATCGTTCAAACACTTTAATAAGAAGATAAGGAAGTACCTCTCAACTCTCTCTCCACACAAAGAAAATGATATCAAAAAGCACATATAACTACAATAAAAAGGCTCCAAATCTATATTGTACGAAGAAACAAAGGGTGTTCAAAAACTTACAAATTGAGAGTACTAGAAGCAAGGACAACTAGATCTATATTGAATTGTGTGGTCTATTTAGCAAGAAAAAAATGTATCAATGACATATTCAAAACTTGTAGATAGGTTACCAAGTTACATAAAATAATTTAAGAAATACAAAGCTTTATATTTGTTTGGCCTTTTTTTTGGAAGGAATTGCTTCTATTCTTATTTTTAACGATTTCACTATGTTCCTACCCTTTTATAACTATGGAAAGGCTCGCTAAATATCTCATTCACGATAATTTCTTTGTTAGTGATGAAAACTTATGGGGTTATATATGTAGAAAATTATTATCTTAATTGAGAAGCCTTACCTGGAGAATGTCTAAATTTTAGCTAAGATTGTGTCTCTATCTATTTAACCTAGTAACTCGGATGATCTCTATGGCCACTTGAGTTATGAGTGACATTCTCAATGATGAAAAGGGTTTTTGCAGATGGAAATTATCAAATACATTTTGTTATATTATTATATTTGGTCACCAAAGTAAATGTATCAAATCTAACAAGCACAACACACCTCACCTTCATGTTGAAAAGGGAAAATGTTAGCTATTATTTATTGTTATCCTCAGGAAAACATGCATGCAATGTCCAAACAACTATATGTAACCCCCAACCATAAATGCCATCTGTTAGAAATGTAACCTTCAAGCATTTGATTTTAGCCCCCTCCCTTTATTTTTGGTCTAGTATGGACCATCACATTTTCTCCTAATTTTTCCATGGGAAAAGAAAAATACTACCAGAAAAATGCTAACAGTGAATAGGAAAAAGGGAATATATGTTTTTTAAGTCAAATTAATTCCTATTTTTGCAAGACTATAGTTGTGAGAGTTTTTTACATTGTATGATTTTAGAGGAGCAAACTAATGGTCAAAAGAATATGTAAAACTTTAGTCTCATGCCTTAACAACATGAACTAAAAATGAGTAGAAAGCTAAGAAAATGTTTGATAAAATATCTTAATTTATTTTAAATTTATATAAAAAATGAGTAGGAAGCTAAGAAATAGTTTAGTAAATATCTTAATTTATTCAAAATCTATATAAAAATGAGTAGGAAGATAAGAATTAGTTTAATATTTTGGTAGAGAAATTATAAAATGTTGTCATGAGGATGAAATTTGAATATATTATTTTATGTAAAAAGGAGATTTATTAACAAAAATATAACATTTCACACATTATAATTGTAAGCATGTTATTACACTTCATTAAGTGCACTAAATTAGACAATGAAAAATTTGGCCAAATCAAAAGTATTGAAAACAATGTGATGAGTGTAGTATGCAAAAGTTTATGTAATGCACCTATCTGTTGGTCAAAATGGGGCATTGAAGTTATACTTTTGAATAAATTTAATAAATTGATTTTATAATTAACAAAAAAATTTAAAGAGACATTTATTCCATATTTTATTTTTCCTAGATAAAATTATAATTTTTGAACATAGGTTTGTGACACTAACATCTAGCTTGAAAAGCATATTTTTTTCCATAATTTTTTGTTGCACTTTTAATTAAATTTTTAAGTGAGATTATTTATAATTTAGACCTCAATTTTTTTAAAAAAAATTATAGGTAATGGGCCAAAGCCTCGATTAGTTATTATAATTATGTGTTGAAATTAGTTATTATTATGTGTTAATCTCAAGTGGGTTTGAACTTAAGACCTCCCATATGAGAAGCTCACATGGTACCACTATGTTGTAGGCTCTTACTTGTTTAGACCTCAATTTATTCCATAATGCATAATTTTTAAATAAAGAATATTAGAAATATTACTACAACATAGATTCAAAGTTCAAAATCACTCCTATAGCACTATCATAAGAAGTATCAAAATCTAGTTAATAGTTATCAGCAACCAAAATTACACCTATGCCATTGTCACTATGTTGATTACATATAAATAGCTTATGTACAAAATATAATATCTTCTATAGTATAAAATAGAACTATTCAATAGAAGTCAAAATAGGAATCAATCCCAACCACCAATAACATTGCTACTACATTTAGCATCATTTGTATTAACTTGGGGTTCAAGTAGAGGGTTCTTAGCAATATTTTCCCAATTTGGAGCATCAAGACCATGAGTTTAGACATTTGAATAAAGATCTTTTAGTTTGCACGTATGGAATGAATCATAGTCCTCTGACTGTATATTTTCTTGATCATTGGAGAATCCATCTCAACATGGTCTACTCCCTCTGAATAAATATGATCAAGATCATCAAAAGTCAATTGAAACATATCCTTTATTTTCTCCCTCTATCACAAAAGCATAACTTGATTTATAGTAGCATGAGTGAAACTAAATGTGCAAATAAATGCTTCTAGTTTTTTCATTGTGTGTGAGTTTTTAACATCAACATTCAGATCACACTCTATGATCCATCATCAGGATGAAAGAGCATGCATGAGTGAATATACTGAACTATGGGTTTATCCCCAAGTTTGGTTACTTTAGCCATGTTGAAGTGGTTGCCTTTTGAAGCTCCAAGTTCATGCATCAACCTCTTGACTTCCAAGTTTACCTCTCATAGATGTGTTAGACTCCCTCTTGTTATAGAAGGATACTCATAATTCTCATCATAGAAGATATCTTGCTCCAATAGCCTCACTTTATCTAGTATGAACGCCATATGATTAATGAATCCTAAATTAAAACTTCTTTGGAGATACTTTCCTAAGATTGAGTCCTGTACAATATTTGGCAATATGCCTAATATACCATTCTTATTTTCTTGCAAGAACATCCTCAGAGACAAATGAAAATTTCAAGGAAAATAACTATTATAGTATTTATAGAAATACAAATAAGAGAGAGACTACAATGACAAGATAAATGTAATACTTAAGGATAATAAATACTTATCTATGCATCAACATCCTTGATACAAGTTTCTTTAATGCATTAAATTAGATAATGTCTGAATATAAGCATTTATTAAATAATTTGAGTACATCATTTGTGCTCCCATTTGTGATGTAGGAGCATCCTGGGTGTAAGAGAAATCTTGCATCACCCAAAAATATTTTTATTTTCAGTCTTTTCTATTTTAATAAGGACTGGTAGATAGAGGGGTTACTATTTCTAGGAAATTGCTATTTTTAGTAAGTTTTTCATATGAGCTAGAAATGTTCTCATTTTCTACATGAAGGCTGAAGCAGAGGTAGTTCTAAACCTAGAGGAAGAGAGGCTTTTTAGGGTCATCTCCAAGATCAAAAAAAGACCTAAGCTTGAAGTTCTCACATTTCTCAAGAAATCTTAACCCAGAGGAGATGATCAATTGGATCAATGAATTGGAGGAGTACTTTGAGTATGAAGATTCTAAGGATCTTGATAGGGTCAAGTTTGCAAAGGTAAAATTGAAGGGACATGCAAAGACCTAGTGGTAGGAGGTTTAGTTGGTGCAAAATAGAAAGGAAAAGGACAAAATCACCAAATGGGATCGGATGAGAGAAAAATTGAAGCAAAAATTCATTCCCTTGGATTATGAGATTGATTTGTTGAAGAAAATTCAAGGGTTGAAGCAAGTGGAAAATTATATTCAAGAGTATATTGAAAAGTTCTACCGAATTCTCATTAGAATTGACCATATAGAAGTTGATAAGGAGAAAGTGAATCGTTATCTTAATGGGTTAAGGCCAAGTATTCAAGATAAGATGATTCTAGTTTGAATGAATAGTATTGAGGAGGCATACTAGTTTTTCCTAAGAGTTGAGGAGAAACTAAGTAAGAAGTTTGACAACATGAACAAAAAAAAAGGTCATGGTGGAAGATTTGGTGAACGATCTTATGAAGGTTGTAATGATGATCTGAAGAACAATGATGGGGCTAGAAGTAGCAGTCAGAACTAGAGGGGAAACAATTCCAATTGTTCTCATGATTAAAACAATAGACATTAGAGAGGAAGAGGCAGAGGACAAGGATCTAGAAGAGGAGGCTTATGTGGGAAATGTTTTCACTACGGAGAAGAATGACATAGGGAATTTGAATGTTTCTAGCACCAAGGAATGACAGATTGAAGAATAGAAAGGTAGGACAAAGTTGCACATGTTGATGTAGATGTCAGATTATCACATTCTAAAGATATTGAAATGGGAGAAGTCCTAGTTAATAGAAGAGTCTTGCTAAGTGGTGAGAATGAACCTAATCAAAGAAGGAGCTTGTTTCACACAAGGTGTAAATGTGAAGATAAGTGTTTTGATGTGATCATTAATGGCGGAAGTACTAACAACCTGGTGTTAAAAATGATGGTCACAAAGTTGAAGCTAAAGAGACAGAAACACCTGCGTTCATATTGTATTGCTTGGGTGCAAGATTACCATAAGGTCATGGTCAATGAGTAGTGCTCAATGAAGTTCAAGATTGAAAGCTACTAGGATGAGGTACTTTTTGATATCATACATATGGACATATGTTGTTGGGTAGGTCATCACAGTTTGATAGGCATGTTGTAAAAGATGGGAGAGAAAATGCCTACACTCTAACCAAGGATGGAGTGAAGCGTAAGTTGAAGCCATTGAAGGGTAAAGAAGAAAAGGTGTGTAGTGTTGCCAAAATATGTTTTTTTGATGGAAAAGAGTTTCTCAAAGGTACAAAGCATGAGCATATGTGTTTTTCTATAATTCCAAAATACAGTAAAGAAGAAGTAGAGGAGGTACCTATAGAAATTGCAGATATGTTCCATGAGAGTTTTTTGATATTGTATTAGATAACATAACTGATGAATTGCCCCAATGATGAAGATCAGACACTAGATGGATTTGGTTCCAGGAGCTAGTTTTCCAAACAACGTAGTGCATAGAATGACACTAGCAGAAAGTGAAGAGTTGAACAGACAAGTTCATGAGTTATTGCAAAAGGGGTTGATTCGAGAGAGTTTGAGTCCATGTGTTGTACCAGTCATACCATCACCAAAGAATAATGGAGAATGGAGGATGTTCACAAATTCTCAAACTATCAACAAGATCACAATCAAGTACATATTTCCATGGCAAGGATGGATGATATTATGGACTGTTTAAGTGGAGCTAAGTATTTCACAAAGATGGATCTGAAGAGTGGGTACCATTAGCTTCATAGTAGAGAAGGTGATGAGTGGAAGATTGCTTTCAAGATCAAGGAAGGACTGTACGAGTGGTTAGTTATGCTTTTTGGGCTAACCAATGTATCAAGCACTTTTATGAGGGTCATGAATGAGGTACTAAAGGAGTTTTTGGGTAAGTTTGTCATTGTTTACCTAGATAATATATTCATCTTTAGTAAGACATTGGAGGAGCATTTGATACATATTCATAAGGTGTTTGATAAGTTGAGGGAAGAAAAGTTGCTAATAGACCTGAAGAAGTACAGTTTTGTGAAGGAATTGGTGTACATGAGATTTGTAGTATCAAAAGAAGGTCAAAAATGGACCTAGAGAAAGTGAAGGCTATCCTTGAATGGCCTACTCCAAAGAGTGCAATAGAGGTAAGATATTTCCATGGACTGGCTAGTTTTTATAGAAAGTTCATAAGAGGTTTTAGTAGTATTTGTGGAACCTTGATTGAAATAATGAGAGGTGATAGGAAAGAGTTTAAGTAGATTGTAGGTGTAGATAAGAGTTTTAATCTATTGAAATAGAAGGTTACTGAGTAGCATGGTTTAGCACTTTCTGATTTTAACACGGTTTTTCAAGTAGACTGTGATGCTAGTGGTATTGCAATAGGAGCTATTTTTAGCCAACAAGGTAGACTTGTTGCTTATTATAATGCAAAGTTGAATGATGCAAAAAGAAAATATTTTATTTATGATTAGGAATTTAATGTTATAGTTCATGCCTTGAAGAAGTGGAGACACTATCTTCTTCCTAAGGATTTTTTTTTGTATGGTGATCATCAAGCTTTGAAACATTTGAATATTCAAGGAGAGTTAAACCAAAGACATTTGAAGTGGGTTGAGTTTTTGCAGAGTTAAACATTTGTTTTGAAACATAGGAGTGGGAAGTCTAATAAAGTTGCATATGCTCTTAGTAGAAGACAAATTTTGCTGATGGAAATGTAGTTGGGTTCAAGGAACTCAATACTTTGCATCTAGATGATCTTGATTTTGGTAACGCATAGAAGGCTTTTACATAACCCATTACACTTGATAGGACAAAGTGGTTGGATTTCATGATCCAAGATAGTATGTTGTACAAAGGAAGCCAGTTGTGTATTCCTAGAAGTTCAATGAGAGAGAATCTCATCAAGGAAAAGCATAGTGGATGATTGGCTAGAAATTTTGGCAGAGAGGTCATAGTTGTAGCAAGATGTGAAGAAGTTTGTACGAGTTGCAGAGTATGTTAGATGGGGAAATGAGTAAAGCAACATATAGGGCCATGTCAACCATTACCTATAATAGAGAAGTCATGGGAGGATGTTAGCATGGATTTCATTCTTGGATTACCTAGGACTCAGTGAGGGCATGATTCTATTCTTGTGGTGGTTGACAAGTTTTCAAAGATGGCATATGTTATTCCTTGTAAGAAGACTAGTGATGTTGTTCATGTGGCAAAGTTATTTTTCAAAGAAGTGGCGAGACTACATGGTTTGCCAAAGAGTTCAAATCAAGATACCAAATTTGCTGGGTATTTCTAGCATACATTGTGGAAGAAGTTGAAAATTTGAAGTTTAGTTCATCACATCATTCATAGATTGATGGACAAATAGAAGTGGTGAATAGGAGTTTGGAAAATTTATTAAGATGTTTGGTTGGAGACAAGCCAAAGGATGGGATATGATTTTACCATAGGCAGAATTTGCATATAATTATTCTATCAATAGGAGTACTATTAAATCACCATTCTAGATTGTATATGGGAGTAGTCTTAGAAATGCTTCTGAATTGAGGCAGTTGGATAAGGGAGAGATAAGTAGTGTTGAAGTAGAAGATTTTGCTGAACATTTGAAGAACATCCATGAGGAGGTGAGAAAGCACAATATAAAGATGAATACACAGTATAAAGCTAAGGAAGATGTGAAAGGAGGTATAAGGAATTTTAGATTAGAGATGAAGTCATGGTTCATTTGAGAAAGGAGCATTTTCCAGTGGGTACATATAATAGGTTGAAGATGAAGAAGTTTGGACCATGCAAGATAGTGAAAAGGTACGATTCTAGAAATGCCTATGAAGTGGAGTTTCCTATTGAATTGGGTATTTCACTAGTATTTAATACTTCAAATTTAATAGAGTATTATGAAGGAGGTGATGGTGATGAAGTTATAGAAGCACAGTGGAGTATTCCAGTAGCTAGTTCAGCTACAAAGGAGATTAAGGACATACTAGATAGTTGTGTTGGCAAAAGTACAAGGAACAAAACTTATGAGGAATACATGATCAAATGGAAAGGGAGGCCAGTAGAGGATTCATCATGGCTAGCAAGGGAGGAGGTTAAACATCTTGGTTTTTCTCTGAGCAACTAAAATGTGACGAAGTCGCTTTTGAAATTACCTCGACTGTTTGATGCAAGAGCATCATAGGTTTAAGAGAAATATTGCATCACCCAATTTTTTTTGAGTCTTTTCTATTTTAATAAGGACTATTAAATAGGGGGTTTACTATTTTTGGGAGCTTTCTATTTTTAGTAAGTTTTTCATACAAGCTCAAAATGTTCTCATTTTCTACATGAAGGTTCATTTTAGAATTATAAGCCTACCATAAAAATCTCATTTCTCCAACTTAAGTGTTGGAGAAGTTATTGCAGATTTTTGGATGGAAATTTTAGGAGAAAAATATTCAAGATCACCATTGGAGGCCTTAGAGTGCCTAGATGAGGTCCGAAAACTCAATGGAAGGGTGCTTGCACAATTTTGAGTTTGTAGATCAAGAGTTGGCATTTTTGAAAAGTGGTTATAATAGTCAATTGAAGCAACAGTTTGAGAGTTATGGCATTCCAAAGATTGGTTACCTAAAATTTCTAAAATAATTGTCAAAGATGTATTTGGCTGACTCTATATGTATTTTTAGGGTCTGTCAGCTCTAGGTATTAAGTTTGAATCTCTAGAATCTTCTCGGATGGCATAAAATTGCCTATTTAAGAAAGACCTGAACATTGTCTAGGATAGTTGTGGCTGGTAGTTCACAACTTAGTCTTGCAGATTATTGTAATGAAGGTGCCCATGTGGGTTAGTGTATTATACTTGTGAATTATGCAATTCCACATTTGCAACCATAATAAGGAGTCCATATTTTGTTCTTGCATTTGCTATGGTTTCTTTGTTTCTATTATGGGTTTATGGTATTAAGGGCGAGCACCCTTCATCAATTTGTCACTATGAAGGTTTCCAAAAGACACTATTTGTGAAGTAATCACACTCTTAGATTATTTAAGAGACATCTCTCCTTTGAATCATCTCCCCTCTAAGGATGGTTCAAATCTAAACTTTGATAGTGTCTCTTCTCTAACATCTCACTCTAAAGATGGTTCAAATAGGAATGGATCCACAATATAAAATTCCTAGTTATTCCAAGTATGCTAATTTTTTTACAAATATCATGCTAGAAGTCATACTTGTATTTAGATTGAAATTATCCCATTCCAAACAAGTAGGAAAGTTGAATGAACTCATCTGGTTCTTGATGACTCTTCTTCTATATGATGCTTGTCATAGCATCCCCATTGTGCACTTGTTTCTTTAGTGCATAGACAAATTGCTAGATTTCGTAGCCTGCTAATTTTTTAGTAGAGAGATCTAATGCTTGCACCATTTTCATTCCCCTAATAAATCCAAGGATGTGCCCACTTAATTGGTTGTAGATGGATTGAAGTAAAAATGAATATTATGGAGATTGGCAACCTCCAATGGAATATTTCTTGTGAATGTTTGTCTATGGATTTCATTATCAACATCTCCTACAAGAGTTTCTACTTGGTCTACTTCTCAAATCTGTCCACCTCTAAGGGTCACAGCCAAGGAAATTTTTTCAATCTCCATTCCATTGTGGGGATAAGGCAATTAGATGTCTACAACCTCTTCACTACAGAGTTATTTCCTCATCCAATATTTTTTTTGCATCTCTAAAATTTTCCTCTATTTATGAAAGATTCAAGACTCATTGAATTCTTGGTTAGTCAAACTGACGCATTCATTACATGTGAGGAAGGGTCTTCCCCAAAAATATAATTTATAATTTATGCTTGACTAAAATTTCCAAGCCACTACCTCAAATGGTCCACATTAATTCCTCTTGTTTCTATTGGCTGGAATATATCAATTATGTAGAGCTTCTAAAGTGTTTACAATAGTTCTCAAATATGGCATAGGACCTCCTCTCATCCTGTGTTCTATCCTTTAGTCCTTAGTTTCTTCTTTGTGGTAGTGGATAGCTAGCGTACCACTAGTTGTTGCACCTGCCTTTTGTTGTCCTTTTCTTTTTGCTTTTTCTTTTTCCCAGAAACTGTTTGGTGTTCTTTATATTGGCTAGTCTCTTTTCTTGTATCTAAGTAGTCCCTTAGACCCTTGTGATCTCTTGTTGGACATTAATAAAATTATCTTATCTTATCAAGTGCAATCAATTTTAACACAATATTGAGAGGGTATTCCTGATGTAGATCTCATTTGGACAAATCATGATATGTTCATGGATCACTGCTCCTGAGATCCACCAAATGTGGTAAGGATTCCGTTTGAGGCTCTAAGAGTTTAAGCATTCCAATTTTTGTGTTTGAGGATGCTCGTGATTAGTAGGAGGATTTGACATGTAAGATAATATTTCAATTTTAGAGGATGAGGATATTTGGATCCCACTTTTAGAGGATGATATTTTTCTTTTGAATCATATAGACATCTTCACTTTCTCAAATATTCATAACATATGTACCATGTGCCCACAATGGTAGACCAACATGATATGTCATATTTCTCTTTATAATTTTCTTGAAAGTATTGAAGCATTCCCCATGGATAATATAGGTTAGGTGATATGTAATAAGCAAGTAGTAATTTATTTAAAAGTATAACAACTTGGAGTGGTGATCTCATTAAGGGTGTTAAGCAGGTGATTCCATCAAGAAAATTAATCATTGTTACAAACATCAATCTAATGGAATGACTTATATACTATTGAAAGGCACCACCCTCCAAGGAAGCCATATGTATAGGGAGAGACATGTACAATATTCCATCACAATAATATAATTCAAACCTTGGAACATATTTAGAAGTTCATTACATCTCCAAAAACTTAAGTATTGATTTTGTACACTAAGAATTCATCGACATCAAGTTTAAACTACCAATATTGCATAAACTACTAGTAGATGATCTAAATCGAACAAGAGAATATAGTACATCAATAGACAACAGTGAGAAATTGCCATCTAACCATACATTTAATATCTTAATATAAATAATCATACTTGTTGCAGTGTTATATGTTTCATTTTATGCGTGTGAGTTAGCCTATCTCGACTACTCTTTCAATAACATGTATGACAAATAGAAATTGATCTGCTCTGATACCATGTTAAAATTGATGATTTAATCTAGTAAAGTATATTTTGTGATGTTATTTATCAATAAATAATTTAATAATTCCAGAAGGTAAGTTTAATTGCAAACTATATTGTAATTGTATTCACCATATATTTCTCTCTATCTTTGAAGGTAATAAATATGAGTTTGAAGGACATGACCCCGAGTGAAGTCATGTCTTTCATGGACATGACTTCACATAGACTCATGCCACCATGAGGATATGGCTCTATGGTTGTGTTAGTCAATCTTTTCAAAACATAATAATAATGGCCCCCTCCATGTTAAATCCCAAAAAATTTCTACATTTAAAAATAATCTTCTAGCCATTGGGAAATCCATGTGAAGTTAGTTGTTGGAAAATTTGTTGAGAATAATAGTTCATGTGAAGTTAATCTATCGATAAGGTTTTTTAGATATTTTGATTCTTGATTTGGTTATTAGTTATTTCTTCATGTGACATTTTAGTTAGCCGTTATGATGGGAATTGAAAAAAGAATATCTTAGAAATTGAAATTATTATGTGATGTTTTATTATTATTTCAAATTATGGAAATATGTTATTATCTAGAATCATTTATATTTTTTCAAGAGCACGATGAAGGGGGGAAGTGTTGCCAAAATGGGAAGGGGACACCAAATCCACTTTCAAGCCACCATGTATGAATCTAACCACCTAGACCAAGGACAAAATGGCTAGAAAAGAAAGAAAATACAAGGATGATCATGAGCTATCCAGTTAAACTAAAATACTATAAAATCCAAATAAGAAATTATTACCTTCATTATATGGATTATCTTAGTACCTTTCATTTTTTCCATGTGTTAGTATAGCAATATTGATTTTATACTTATACTTGTGTGGGTATAAAATGTGTATATATGTACACACATAGAGAGATCTGTGTTTGTGTGTGTGTGTCTATATAAATCTTGAATTTAACACTTCCACATGTGTGTGTATACCTACATATTAAGGCTACTCAACAAACATAAATATAAAGGAGCAATATTAATATACTAAGACATTAGCGTAGTTGATTTTTCCACCCTTATTCTTTTATTTCTAACCCTTGACTATGGTTGTTTATTTATTTAATTCTTGAACCAACCCCCTTTTTCCATGTCTCCTTCTAAGGCATTAGGTTGTGAGGCCTCATCCCAACCTATCACAACATAAATATTTTTACTTGCATTTTGATATTCAGGACTTTGATATTTTGACATTTGTTCGAGACTTAGATGGATAGTGGTTTGTTCTATCTATTGATTTTGACATTACAGTAGTGTTTTGCATCTATGATATGTACTAAGAACCTAATACTATGAATGGGATGACCGAACAAATATGAATGCAACTTTACACATGGCAGGATATAAATTAGATTATGATATGATGCAAAATATTAATTTGATTGTGATGATTTATGATTAAATGTGATGTGTAGATTTTGATATTTTAATGTTTCAAATGTTTAATTGAATGATTAAGCAAAGGAATTCCATTGAATTATGTTACTATGGATTGTGTAACATTTAAATTCATATGCATTTATGATATGTATTTTATATGACCTCCTTGGACTATTGATACTTGAGTTTAGTGTGCAGGAAGTGGAACCATGGAAATTTTTGGGGGAAACAAGGTCCAAAACTATGTGAATACGGTTTAGCCAAGGAGAATCTTTGGAAGATTCAAGAGCCTCATTGTGATGTATTTTATTTCGTAAAATGTAAGCTTGCTTGTGTGTGAAATTTTTTTAATCTCAAAGATGCATTAGGGACATGTCATGATGATGTGGAATGTACTTTTATGTGTCACTTGACACTTGTGGATTTTGTGTCTTAATGACATGTCATCTAGGGTTTGGTCATGGTAGCATGTTACCCTAAAACTAATTACCTTGTTAATGATTAAGTAAATCCACTTGACAAGGGATAGGATGGGTCACAATCAAAGGGAATTCGAATTTAGACTTGACCAAGGGTTTGAAGGGTCATTAGGTGGTCCCGAATTGTCTTTTGTGTGAAAATGAGCTACCCATATGATAGTATAACATGTTAGAGGCCTAATTTTGAACATATTAATGCCTAGGTAGCCTTGGGGGGCCTTTACCCATGCATTCTTCCACCAATTCGAAAATGGAGTTGTCACATGAGTTCTTTCCCATGTTTCCACTAAGTCAAATATAGCAACTTAGGGGGAGACAAGTTTGTAAGAGGGAGTGGCTTGATGTTTGATCCAAAATAGTTAGTTGGAAAGCCTTTTTAGAGAGTCTTGGACAAACTTGTGGGGTGTTCACCCACTCTCTAAATTTAGAGACAGTTAGGGTTTTGGAGGGAGGCTAAGGGAACTCTTCATCAATTATCATTGCCTTTAGCTTGGACCAAGGTTAGTGCTCAAACCATTACAATTTTTTTTTTAGTATTGCATGATGAATCTGCAAGTAGGGAATGTTGCTATGGAATCATGTATTGTTATTGTAATCTTGCATTGTGTCATGATTTTGCATTGTGTTTCATGCATTTTCTTAGTTGTCTTCCTTGAGCTCCTTGTTTTGTTTGAATTTTGAATTTTTTAATGGGTGTGAAGGCTTCACTCACCCTTGGGAGGGCAAAGAAGTCTTGGGTGAAGGGGTTAGTTGGGCTCAGCAATGTAGTAGAGAGCCTCTTCTCTTGATATTATGATTTGGGGGTGATAAGTGGAAATTGTGAAGAGAAGCATGTATGATGCAAGCCTTGTAGAGGCATGGTGAAATTTAATGTATGTGAATTGTATTGACATGGAAAATCTCCACTTTGAAGAGCACACATTCACCTAATGTATTTATGATTCTAATGGTGAATCAATGTGCAAGCCATGGAAGGGATTCTTATGTGTTGTGTTATGTGTTTTCATACATTAGCAATTGTTGTGTGTGTGTGTGTGATTCATTTGGGCTTTGTTTCCTTGCTCAGTGGGTGGGTTCATAGAAGCCTAGGATGGGAGGTGAGCCTCCATGGTTCCTAGTTTTTGTGTTGTTTTGTAGGTTTTGTGAGAATGGATTCCTTGAGAAGATTAGGGTTACACTCTTGGAATTTTTGAAGAAGCTTGTGTTGTGAAATCAACTTCTATTGTTGTTTCTTTGTTAAATGAGAGGAATTCATCTCCTATTGTATCTTCTTGTAAGTGTGCAAAGTAAAATTTGAGAATTTGTATATAGTTGTCCTTGCAAATGAAAGTTTGTGTCATTATCATAGTTGTGTAGGAAGGAAAAGAGATAATGTCATGTTAAAAAAAGGGATGAAAATATTTATTTGGAAATTATCAAGTAAAGAAATATTCATCAATCTAGAATTCATGTTGTACATAGAAGATTAGAAATAGATAATACTTGGGGGGTGGGGGGGGGAGGGGGGCGTGAATCAATATTTTCAATCTTTTTGCCCACAATTGGATATTATTAATTACTTTTATACATTCATAAGGACGTAAAACAATAGTGCTAATAGTATAAACAACCATACATAAAGAGAGCTCATAACACCATATTTTGTTAACTAGGGAAACCCTGGCCAAGGGAAAACCCCGGTGGGGATAGAACCCACAAGATGATTCACTATATAAAGAATCTGGTTAAGGATATTGACCTTGTTAGGAGTCTATGAAGAATGCAGTGTCTTGAGTCCTTATTAGGAGACTAGGCCTTGTTAGAAGCCTCAACCCTATTAGGAGTTGCTTCAACCCTGTTAGGAGTTGCTAGATCATATACAAATGTGTGCAAGAAGAGCCCACTACCCTAACATGCAACTATACAATTGAGTTCTTCAAGAGAATAGATCTACATACAAAATTGGATCACTTGTTGTACTTCACAATTCTTCTGATTGTCATTTCTTCATACAAGGAGTGATTGTACATATATCAAGTTGCATCATATCTCGCATTATCATATCTCATAACATTACTTCACATCACATATCATAATATCGCATTACCTCTCTAACTTCAAAATTGAAGTTCTTTACTTATATCAATCATATTAATAAATTCTTCCTTAGTTGGCTCACATATCATCCTTAGAGTTGGCTCATCAAGATTTAATAAATGAAACAATTCTTTAAGTCATACAACTCAATCTTTTGACTTGCTCTATTCTGCACTGTAAAGTAACTACATAGGTACTTCCTTCATAACTTGAACTTGGTTGCTTGTACAGACATGCACATTGGTATGCATCATTAGAGTGATGTCATGCATCAATGATTAATCGTGCAAGAGAATATTCTGCTATCAATAAATCTCATCATGCTATAACATTGTCTAATACTTAGACAATTTTCCTTCAAAAATAATCATAAATAAATTGTAAAACATATGTTGCCATAAAGGAAAACCACATATCTCACCTTATTTGACTAATTGGTCATATTGCCAACATTGATTTATTACATACACATGTAGATTTAAGTAATTGATCCATAGCTAAAACTTGTGGAAATTTCATGTAAGAAAGTCAGTGTTAATATTTTATTTCCAATGTAGGAGGAGTGAGATTATTGCAAAGCTTCTTATTTTGTGATTGGTGAAATATGAATAAAAGTTCCAATATTGTATTTGTACATAAGTATGCATGGAAATAATTTATTTTTTCTAAGAGTAATTATTTTCATACATGATTCAGATCATCCTTGAATTCATTGTTCTATGAGTAGTTATTTTTCACATATGATAATAATCATTCTTGAGAAATATTAAAAATAGAATTTATACAATTAAGTGTTAAACTTTGAGTTGACTGCACCTTTGAATCTCTAAGGTTATATAGAATAGAGGATAACATAAATTTCATCATCAACAAAACATCTTATCTTCATAGTTGAAGTGAAAGAAAATAACTCCTTATATGACTTATTTTAAAAATCTATAAGAAAAAGTTAGCTGTAGGTGCACTTTATTTCTCTGGAATTTATATAAGGATGGTAAAATAAGTGGATGCCTATTACAGACTAATTTTTTATTCGAGAAGAATATACTCTAGAATCTTGTGCATAGAATATTAATAAAATAAAATATATGGTAAGCGATAAGACTCTAATGGTAATAAACACCTAGCCATAAATAATGTATGTGAAGATTCATATGAGTCATGTGACCCTTGTGTCACAGTTTCAAAAAAATTCTAATAGAAGTCATGTCAATTCAAATGATGGAGAACCTAGGAATTTACCCCCATAGACCTAGGTAGTACCCCACCTTAACATTTAAAATTTTTTTAAAAAATTCTAACAAAATAAAAGCAAAACAAACATAAGTCCGGTGCCCATATGCTTAGGATAAAGTAAGCCAAAATAATAATAATAATAATAAAACTCAAACATGGGAGGGGACAGTGTTCCCCACACCCCCTAGGCATCCTCACCTCTTGCCAACCTTTTTGGGCACATAAAATGAGATCCCTATTCTGACATAAGTTAGAGATCTTCCCCTTAGTTGCCTCCATCCTTAGAAGAAGGGAAAAGGTGCCCATCCTTGGGCCTAGAGCTTGTTATGATGATGTCTCCTAACAGTGGGTGCTATGGAATAAAGGGAAGTAGGGTGTCTTTTCTAATGGGGATTTGGGCACTAGATTGAGGTTGGGGATGTCATTTTTATTATTATAGATACTTGGTAATGTTTAGGGATGTATTATTTTTAGAGTCATGTTTTGCAGGGGTGTTAGGGAGTAAGATTAATATTTGAGTGTTAGCACTTAGGAATATTGATAGGTATAGTAAGTAGGGTGGTGGCTAGTAGTTAAGGATATGTAGTAAAGTGGAAGTGTATTTAATAAAGTTAGGATTAAAATGTTAGAAGTAATTAGTTATGTTGCAATGGATAAATGTAATTAGAAATCACATATGGTTATGAGTTATTATTGGGATCAGCAATATGAATAATTTTTGGGTTAGGGAATGTGCTACCCATCATCTTTATGTTATAATTATTTTTCTTTTAAAGTATACTTTACTTTAAGAGGCATTGTGTATTATAAAACATATATCTTAAATAATATATATTTATGTTAAGGCATTATAATTAATCTCCTCCACAAACTATGACCAGTGAACGTAGCATATAGTAAGTAATGTGTAATATGATTTATATGTGAAGATAAAGTATGACATTGAAGAATAATATGACTTGTAATAATATTAATTAACATGTATATCATTTGATGCATATATATATGTTTAGAACATGAAATTATAATCCCTCTAATTAGTACAAGGTACCCTTCAATTAGTAAGTTAAGTAGGAAGAAGTTGATTGAGAATGAGATTTGTATGTTGAATACTATAAAAGAGGCTATTGGAGACTCCTTGTTAGTAAGAAAAGGTTATTAGAAGCATATAAGCTTAGTGTTAGAAACATTAAGATTAAAATATTAAAAATATATGTCCAACTTAAGATAAATCAACACATTTCTACATAACCTATGAATTCAGTGAATCCCACAAATGTATGCTTCATAAGACCTCCTAAAGAGTAAATTCAAATTAAAATAGTCAAGATAGACATTGACTATCGAGCATATTTTATAACTCATATTTGAGTAAAAAGAGTACCTAGGGTTAAATGTTTTAGGCAAACGTTCAATTGATATGTTCTATTTCCTTACTATAGATCATTTGTCACTATAGCTTATACTTTCATAATTGTTGCATAACCTAAACTCCTAATTAGTGATAATCAAATTAATAATGTATAGTTCTTCATGAGAATTAATAAGTTATCTTCAACAAAAATAATTGTAGTTGTGTTTTTCCCTATAATTTTGGGCATGACACAAGCTTATGTTTTTCTTTTATTAAAAATATGAAATTGAAGGCTCATGCAAGCATTCTTGCCACCTCAACCATTTTTTCTATTATTGAGCATGCATGCAGTGTCCTTTGTTTCCTTACTGACCTCTTTATGGATGCAAATTTTTTATATTGTTCTCATTCACTTCCAGGTGGTTTTGGCAATCAAATTTGATTCTACGAAGATTTCTTCTTGTTCATGCTTTATTCCTTCTTGTTTATATTCAGTGTGGTGTTGTGTGTAATTTTTGTTGCATGATATCACAGTCTATAAGGAATTCCAACTTATTAAGCTCTGACCAATTTGATAGTTAATTTATAAGGTCGTGGCATCTATTTGATGTAAATACCAACCTTGCTACTCAAATCATGTCTACATAATCAAGTTATGAAATTACACTCTTTTACAATTGATCATGTTCTATATCATGCAACTGAATGATTGCCTTATCTTTTAGAGAAGAGAATTGATTTTCATTGTAAAAACCAAAGTCGAGTTATGTTACTGTAATATATTCCTTCTTTAACATGTCATTGATACAAAAACATAATTATTTGGTCACCTAAAGACTATACGAGTGATAATACTAAATCATGAAGGCATACATTATTTTATTTTTACTATCATTAGTACTGATCCATACCGGGATATGACTATATGTATTCATGAGATGGGAATATTTCTCTACATGTAAATTTAATTACTTTTAGAATAAAGACTCAACTCATTTATGATGGCATATGCTAGAATTGGCATGAAGATGGAAGATGTATAAGAATTCTTTAAAAAGATATCATAGAATGGACCTCTCTTGTAATCATACATGATGACCAACAAGGTCAAGATGGAGGAAGAGAGAGTGGGAATAATCTTCCAATGAAAATAAAATATAATCTATACTAATATCCAAAATTAGTAACTAAGATAGGTCATGGGAAACCTTGTGTAATTTCTTGTTGTCAAGTCAAGTGATGGGTGATCGGGTATCTAAGTTTCCCATGTAAAATCCTTGGCCAAGGTAGTTAATGGCATGCTCTCCACTATGATTAGTAGAGGTCAAAGTGTTGGCAGTTGTGAGACAGGTTGATTGGAAAGTCAACACTCTAACACTAGGATGCTCAATGGTTGGACAAGAGTGTCCCTAGCCAACTCCTAGGGTAGGGAGGGTCTTTCTCAATGGAGATTGTGTAGGGATACTAAGGGTCCATAGTTGGGAGATTAAGCCCATGAAAATGTTTCTCCTCTCTCCCAAATGCCAAGACTTGCACAACTTAGTGCCATAAATCACTAACTCAAGGTCATATATCATTTATTATTTAGTAAAAAAAAATCATTTATTTTGCATTTCATTTGATAAATATGTTGCATTCATGTATCTGAATATTTCCTGAAGTCAATAAATTAGTTTAGGAAATGCATGTGAAATGGTAGTTATTAACTGAATGTCATGTGAATCTAGTAGTTGAATGGTTCTTAGTTTCTAATTATTCATAAATGTAAATTATAGTTGTCTTGTATTTTTCCTTCATGTGAAAGAGAATAATTGATTTAATTGTATCTCTTATCATTTGGTTAAGATAGATGCATTTTCATTTAAGTTGATTAATTAATTAGAGTTCATATTTTTAGCATGTTACATATGGTATCAAAGTGCTAGGTTCAACTATGAACCCTAGGCTCATCACACTTTTTAGTTAAATAAAAAAAAAACTAAAAATGTAGATTTGAAAGGTAAATTCAGGATGTATACTTGTATGATACCTCACAACAAACCATGACATCCCATATTTTTCTATCTAATTAAGCACATGCAAAAAATGACCATTCCTACTATTCCTTAGCCAAGGATATGTTAGAATGTAAATTCAACCAAGATAACTAAGAGGGGATGTGAATTAGTCATCTAATCAAAACAACTCTTATTAGCCTTATTAAATTTGAAACATGTAATCAGAAAGTGTAGTAACCACAAGAAGATAACCATACACAATAACACCAAATTTGTTAAGTCAAGAAATCCTTAATCAAAAGGAAAACCCCGATGGGGATGGTACCCACAAAATGATGTACTAATATATAAGTTCATTGCAAAAGGATGGATTCTGATAAGAGTCAATGAAATACACTCAATACATATCAATCCTTGCTAGGAGACTTTGAATCCCTATGAGGAGATTCCAACCCTATGAGTTGTGCCAACCTTATTTGGAGTTGTGGAAGGTAGAAGAACCCACTATTGAAATAGCTTCAAGGGCAAGACCACTGAACTCACTGTCCAACTAGCCATAGTATTATTCCATTTGAAATAATACCAAACAATCAATTGTTCACTAGAACTCTCTATCAAACACAATCACTTTGCTCTTTCATTGTGCCTCTTCTATGCCAAATGCTTCTTAGACTTGTGTTAGTCTCATAACAAAAGCCCCATTTCTCCCAGAAATGGGGAACCCCTAGTAAATTTTGTCTATTAGACTCCTAGTTCGAGGTTTGGGTCACTTTAAGACTCCCCCAGGAGTCTAGGTCAAGCCCCAATATCTAACTGGGGAAGTTTGAAGAGTAAGGATTTTGAGAAAAAAAAAATTCAAGTTTTCATGTGCTTGAGTGCACACTAGCACACAAGCACACATGTGTGGAGTGTGTAAGTGTGCACTCTATCTCCTTCTGGAGATTCACACATGCACATGTGCATACCTCTGAAGGGTGCACACCTGCAAAGGTGCACAGCCACAAAGATGCACATAAGAGGCCCAGGATCTCTATAAGACCTCAAACCCCCTTCCTCCCTTCAATCGCTTTCCCCTCTAACTATTCACCACACCTCCACACCCTTCGATGTGTGCTGCCTCTGACCCTACCTGACCTGCAAAACACACAAACATAAGGTTAGCCCTCTAAAAAGGTGCACACATGTGTATCTCAATGAGGTGTATAGGTTTGCACCTTTGCACACAAATAAAGAACCTAAAAGGACTTCAAAACTTAACCCTAAGCCACTAAGACACTAGGAAGGTGTGCACATTAGCACCTCCCCAATGTGTGCATGTGTGCACCTTTATGCTTTCAAGAATCTAAGTTGTGCTACACTAAAGAAGTACACACATATGCACCTCCTCAAGGTGTGCATGTGCACACTTTTTGTGCTCAAGAAATACAAAAATTAACTTATGTCCCTCCTTTTAGCCATGCACTGTAGATGTGCATAGTTGTGTATGTGTGCACCTATGCACATGCACATGTTCACAGTTGACCAAGGTGTGAAGATGCACAAGTGCATACAAAATGACAATTAGGGGTCAAATGTGTGTACTTGTGCACCTATATGGGTGTGCTAGGTGCACTATATTGTACATTAGGGCATCTAGGGGGGATCGACTACTTTTGGTTGCATTTTTTGACTAAGTTTTGACTAGTGTTGGAATAAATTAGGGTTTGTTTTAGGTTAAATTTTAGCTTTTTAAACTAATGATGTCTTTATTATGTAGATAAAATGGCAGTGTCATCCTCTTTAATGGTAGAAAAGATAGCTCTGAAACTTGTAGTATTCAAGTGCCAAGGTGCACCAAGGAAATCCCAGTTTCAAGATAGGCATGCTGAGATTAGAGACACAAAACTTGGGGATATAGACTAGAACACCTTCCTCATGATTTGTAACAAGCCTAAGGAATGGTCTACAATAGTGTCAACACTTATCTGATCAAGCCTTGTTATTGTGATATTACATCTAACATCCATCCAGTCCTCAGAACTTATAATCGCTCTTGCAGAAAACTATGTGACCAAAGAGAAGGTTGTCAAGAGTGTCACAAGATAGATAGTCCTAAACCACTAACTTGGGAACATTTAGAATGTATTCCATCTTCCTAGGGAAAACCAATATTTGAAGATAATGTATGACTGAGTAGAAACATGGTATCAGGAGAACAAAAAAGAGGCTAGAGAAATAATTCAATCCTCCTTCTTGATAGATAGAAAACCAATAGGCTGCAGAGTTGGAAAAGTGGACATGACTAGGGTTTATATGAAGGATGACATTGGATATGCAATTGTACATTTAAGTAGAGTCATGGGACTTCCTATAGTAGGACAGCTTCACATCAAGATGGTCCACTTTATTGAAACCATCAGGACAACAAAGATGCTAATTGATTGGGCTACTATCCTTAGTGATAATTTACATGAGCAACTTGTAGCTATTAAAATCGATGCAAGGTTCTATATGAAATCATATATGGTGTACTTACGGGCAAAAAGAACCATGATTTATCGAGGCCTCTATAGGAAAGGGAGCATGCAAGATGCTAATTCTTGGACCTATGTGGTGTATCCACAATTAGTGAAAAAGAAACTCTCAGAGAAGAGTGTGGAATATAAGGTGTTGAATGATAGCTTCATCTCCACAATCATTAGATTTGTAGAAGGTGATTATATAAAAAGGATGCCAGTAGAAGTAGCAACCAAGATTATAGAGATTGGTTCTTACTACATTCAATTTAAGACATTCACCTATCTTAGGGTAGTCGATACTCTAGAAAACCCAAATAATCTCCCAAGATATCTATTGGATAGGATCATTCTTCTAGAGATTTCATGCCAACTCACTTCTACATATGATAGAGTGAGGAGAAAACATAATAAGACATGATTATGACCCATTGCAATTGGCATTTTTTAGGTGAAGCAAAAGAAAGACATTGTCACTTTTGATTCTGAACGGAATCAATATTCCTTGGAAGAGTACAACTCCCCTTGCCCATACTTTGACAGCATCAAGATGGTACAAAATTTGGTAAGGAAGAAGCTTGTACACAAGGATGCATTAGAAGACCATTGGATAAATGCAGTAGATGAATATGATATCCAGATAAGGGATTATTGTAGGATGACTCTATACCTAGCAGAAAAGGTGCTAAAAATAAAAATCCCTCTAAAGGTGGTGGAAATAGATTCATAATATATCTTAGATCCTTTATACAATAGGTACAAGATATATGAAAAGCCAATAATGAATGTATAAATTTAGAGAGAGGAGAATGTAGATATCAATCATTGGGCTAGGCATATAGTCCAATTGATGAAGGAATGGATTAAGAAACCTTTTAAATTGGATCCAGTTCCCTAGGCTATTCCCCTACAAACCATTGCATGACCAATTAAAGGAAAGGATGTGTTAGTAATAGTGACAACATCCCCTACTCAATCTCCAGTAAGGCCAAAAATGGTACACCATCATGAAAGAGAGGTTGAGTACTTCAAGGCTGATAAGGGCACAAATAAAAGGAAAAGAGTACTTACAAAAGAAAAGAAGCAGCCAACCCAGGCACAAGCACCTCAACTTGAACAAGTTGAGCCACAAGCTAAGCTTGAAGTAAAAGAGCCTATTCAAGAGTTTGATCAAGAGCTACAAGTGCCTCCACAATGAGAACAATTACATGATGAAGAGGTAGAGGAAGGAGACCTAGAGGAGCAGAGTGTACCACCAGTGGCTGCATAAGAGGAAGATGTCTCCCCCTTAGCTCCCAAAAGGGAAAGGATTGAATCAACTATTGTGGGAACACACTACTACATTTGGGCCTGAATTATGATGGCCACCCAGTGTCCAAGTGATAGTACCATGAATTGGCTCCTGTTAGATGGGCGTCAGACTTTTTCTCTCACAAATTGTGATGGCAAGGGCATCTATCACAACTATGATGGAAAAACTTGTTGTAACTTGGAGGGTAGAAAGGGAAAGGGTTCGTCATTATGTTGTCACAATTACAATTGTAGACCATCACAAATATGACAACTATCCATTGGTTCAAGTTGTCAAAAGAGTGACAGGTATGCTACGGCGATGTTGTGGGAGTGATGGCTATTTACCAAAATAGTTCATCACAATTGTGATGACTTGTGGAATTATTAAAGAAAAAAATTGATAGAAAATATTGAATAAGTATTTCGAGATTCCCCATGAGGACATCACAAAGAGGCTCAAAGTTAGTATGATGCTCTAGGGAAGCAAGAGGAGATGTTCTTGGATGCAACATGTTTCTTCATTGGAGAATGAAGAAGTGTGTCCATTGTAGCATGGGACGCTGAGTATTATGAAACACTTGGTTGGGGAACTCTTTTCAATAGATGTCTTGTTGAGGAGGATGAAGATGGTTAGATAAGAATGCATGATTAATTGAGGGACATGGGGATGGACATTGCAAATGGACAACTACCATACCACCTTTGGTCTCCAAAGAAAGTTATCGAGGTGAAGTCAATGCCTTCTTTTTATGGCTTTAATAATCATGGATAGGGCACCTAGCTTCTCCACTTATAATGAACTCTAAAATATTTCTTATGTTTTCTTTGATAATCCAAGAAGCAATCTGCAAGATCTCTCTATATATACATACATACGTACATAAACACACACATGTATGTGTATGTATGTGTGTGTATATATATATATACATACATACATATGCATATATATGTATATATATACATACATACATACATACATACATATATATACACATACATATATATATATACATACATATACACATACATATATAAGTATGTACATACATACATACATCTACATATGCAATTTTATCATCTTGGTAAACTATATTTGATCCTACTAACTAGGAATAGCTTATTGTTCCTACTATGATATGTTTTTGTAAAATTTCTTGCAAATTTTGCCAATTTTTCCTGGTTTGCATTATTTTTGTGCGGGATCTTGAGGTAACTCACTTAGCACAAGTTGAGTAAGTTTTATTGTTTTATTATTTAGATTTTGGAATATGTATGTAGTTGGATCAATTTTATTGTTGTGCCATGATCTCTTTGTATATATAAATACATAGGTACACACACATGTGTGTGTATACACATACATACATACATATACATAACTAATAGTAATATATGTATTGCATCTATATTTGCTTTTTCACTGCTTATAAGAGTGTTTCAAGGTTGGGAACCACTTCAACATCCTTTGCATGGTTTAGAGGTAATGTCATTGTGGCAATGAGAATAGCTTTAGTGAAGAGTTTGGTTTAAGGAGTTACTACCATGAACCTATGCTACAAATTCCTGGGAGCCAAGGGACCCTAAACCTATGCTACAATTTCTAGAGACATGGGAGAAGTTACTACTAGCTTCAGTACTTCATAACATTCTGGATCATATAGTGATGCCCAAATTAATAGCGACAGTAGATACTTGGGATCCTCACAGGGAGACTATGCCAATTCATGCATGGTTACATCCTTGGCTTCCATTGTTGAGCCAATTTATGGAGCATTTATATCCAACCATTTGTTATAAATTGGGGTCATTCCTGGCATGCAAGTGATGCTTCTGCATATGCAATTTTATCTCCTTGGAAAATTGTATTTGATCTCGCTAGTTGGGAAAAACTAATTGTTCATTCTATCATACCTAATATAATGGCAGTTCTATAGGAATTTCTAATCAACCCATCTAATCAGAAACTAGACCAATTTAATTAGGTTATGGCTCAAGCATGTGTTATTCCCATTTATCATATTTTTGCAATGTTGGAGGTAGCATTTTTCCCAAAGTGGTAGCAGTTTTTGTCATTGTCTTTGTTTAAGTCCTAATTTTAATGAAGTAACAAAGTGGTTTTTAGGGTGGAAAGGACTATTTCACCCTGAGATTCTTGCTAATGAGAGGATAAGAATTTAGCTAAATGCAGCCCTTGAAATGATAAATCAAGTTGTAGAGGGTATGATTGTGGAACTACCTAGGGCTAGAGAGAATGTAAGCTATCTTAGGGTGATAGATAAGTGCCAATTTGAGGCACTTTAGTAGCAACAAGTAGTAGTAGCATATGCTCAATAGCAAGCATCAACTTCCACAGGTAGTGGGATTCACCTAAATAATTTCATGGGTGCACATCAGTTGAGTTTTAAAGAAGTGATTGAAATATATGCACAAGAACATGACATCCAATCTTTCCCTAAAGTGGGATGCACACATGATGGTTTTCAAGTTTTATGGCTTTGGAATTCTCAGTATCTCTCTAGATTTCATAAAATAACAAGTGCTTGCATAAACTAGAGATAGATGGATGATTGCATCATTGGAGCAACTAGTTGAGATGAGTTGTAATCGAACGGGAAGAAATCATTGATAAACCAAACATATAATGAAGAGGAAACTTGAAAACTTGAATGTTGAAATGCTGAAATAAAAGCCATTGAGGATCAAACACCTATGCCAAAGTTACAACACAATGCAAAGTTGATTTTAGATATAAACAAAAAAAAACATGACATAAATCATTCCCCATTTGTTTTTATTGTAGAGAGATGCACACAAAAGAGGGTAGAGAGCTCCAAATGAGGGTGGAGAGCTCTGAATGTTGGTGGAGATTTCATTGTTGTGCCCTTTTGATTGTTGCATTTCGTTGTCCTTCCCTTATGATCTATGCATTTTTGTTTTCGTTCCCTTAGTGGAGATCTGTGGAGATCTAGGATTTTGTTGTCGTACCCTTATGATTGCTACATTTCATTTTCATGCCTTTGTGATCTTTGCATTTTTTTTTTGTGGCCTTGTGATCTTAATGCCCTTGTCATCTATGTGCCCTTTTTCTACAATTTTCTTCAAGGGGAGAAGAGGTACCCATGTAAATTTTCTTTACTTTTCCTTCTAAACATGTATCTCTTTATATTTCCCCAGTAGGTGATTAGAGAAGCTTCTCTTTATGTATATGTATGTGTATCTATACATACATACACATAGATATATGTGTGTCTATATATGTATTTATGTATACATAGAGATTCTTCTATTTATCTATATGTATGTGTATATATACATACATACACACATATGTGTGTGCCTATGTATGTATGTATGTATATATATAGAGATCTCTATGTTTATATGCATACATAAATACATGCATACATAGACACACATATGTGTGTCTATGTTTGTATATATACATATACATATGTATATATGTATATACATACATAAATACATACATATATAGATATCACAAGGGCACGACAACAAGATCAAAGATCACAAGGGCATGACAACAAAATGCAAAGATGTAGAGATACATATATACATACATACATATACACATACATACATACATTTTCATATGCAATTTTATTACCTTGGAAAACTGTATTTGATCTTTACTCAATCTCCAAGTGATAATATAATCTGTAAGTGCAGATTTCTACATACTTAGTTTGGTATGAATAGTTTCAACTGAATTCATCTCAGGATAGTGAGTCTACTCATAATGATAATGGCTCCATGCATTGTTCCTTTAGAGGAGAGAGACTTATAGAATATTAGATGTTGTTTCTAGCTCAAATGTTCCTAATTTTATGTTCACAACTCAAATGCTCTCCCATGGCCTAGGCTAAAACCGTTATTAATGCATCCAAAATTAAGGAATAATATACAATTATGTTCCCAATGGAGAATTAAAATGCAATTTTTTTGGATTTCACTTAGCATTGTGTCAATAAATTCTACTATCATGCAAATTAACTTACATTGATTTTGAAGCTTAGGCCCTAATAACAGTTGAAAGTTAAATTGATGTCAAAGAATGTGCTAAAAACAAGCAAGAGTACATATTTAGAATGAACATAGATATTGGAAACAATGAAGAAACATATAATCCTCTTATACATAATCAAAATTATGTCAGAGATGAACTCAAGAAATTGAGCAATTGAGTAATCCAAATCTGATCTTTCAATTACCACACTCTGTCCATCATCATCGTTTTATCAAATTGCATACTAGTTCCAAATATTTTTGCAAATAATAAATTACACTCATATAGAAAGCTCATATCATGATTAAAAAAATAATATACAATCTAATTATAAGAAAAATAATAGTCTAAAATGTATATGATTAAATAAAATAAACAAGAGTACTAGTTCTAGTTGTATAATTCTAGTATTACTAATTATGTTAAACAAAGTGTTCAATGAAACAAGTATGAAGTAACATAAATGGATCATTTACTTGATCCTATTATGGCTTAATGTGAATGCATCTGATCATTACCTAAATGATATTATGCATGAAATCTTTACTCAATCACCAAGAGATAATATAATGTGTAAGTATATATTTTTGTATACTTAGTTTTGTATGAACAGTTTTGATTGAATGCAAGGATAATTGCTTGTGTGAAGTCAAGACATGAATGATTAATTTAATTTAGCACAATTACTATGTAAGTGTGTATGTATGCATGTAAATAAGTTTACATAGTGAACCAATATACATACATACATGCACATATGCATACAACCATCATAATCAGTTATCTTTGAATCTAACCAAAGCTATTATATATGAACAAGACATACATGTTTAGAAGGGGGGAAAAACATTTACATAGGTACCTCTTCTCTCCTTGAAGAAAACTATAGAGCAAGGGCGCAAAGATCACAAGGGCATGACACAGCAATGAAATGCAATGATCACAAGGAAACAACAATAAAATCCTAGATCTCCACTGGTATCCACCAACGTTTAGATCTCTCCAGCCTCATTTGGAGCCCTTCACCCTTTTTCACACGTAGCTCTCCACAATCAATCAGAACAAATGGGAAATGATTAATGTCATGTTTTCTTTTCTTTTTTGTTTATAATACATAATCCACAATCCACAAGATCTCTATGTGTATATTAATATATACATGCATAGACACACATATGTGTGTATATATGTGTGTATATATATATATATACATATGTGTATATATATATACATATATACATATATACATATACATATGTATATATACATACATACATATATACATATACATATGTATATATACATACATACATATATACATATATACATGAAAGCAGTAATACAGTTTTTGTTAATCTTATTTTGGTTTTGACATTATAGTGACAAAAACACTTAGTCCTTATTTAGAAAAGAATAGTACATGTCGAGTGATCAGAGTGAGCTAAGAAATCAGTACAAGTTGAGTGATCAAAGCTTCTTGAGCATAAGTTTCTAGATAGTATATGTTATGTAATATGATTAGTCACTTCCGAGCACTAGTATGTGTCAAGTCACTCCAGTGTCAAGTAGTCTATACATGTTGAGTGATTTAAATTCCAAATAATAGTAAGTGTTAAGTTCTATAGAAGATCATTTATAGTATTCAGAGCATGATGAAGGTGGAGCATTAGAATCTATTGATGTCAAGTGAATAGTGCATGACATAGATGTTTGTTATGGCACAAACTTCTATGTAAACCATTTTTAGCTAACATAATCATGAGATTATGATTATAAAAGATAAGTATGGAGTCATATTATGAATCCCTATACAATACATGCAACCAATTAGATTAAGGGAAGCATTAAGTGGTAATAAGGATCAACCAAAACCATTTATTCTAACCTAATCCATCTCCACCAATGTTTATTTAAGAAAGCTAAACCCTAAGAAGTTTATCAATGTGCAAGGAGATGAATGCTAAGAGTTGAGAAGGAATTAATGGTGGCTATGATGGTTATGAAAGAGTTATGCAAAGAAGAATTAGTCTAAAAGGAACAAAGACAAGCAATGAGAAGTTTAGAAAGAATGGATCTGATTAGAAGGATCAAGAAATAACTAGCAAAGGGGAGATCTAACACCAAGAAAAAAGGCACTAACTGGATACCATGTGTTGAATCATTCTAATAAGTGATACAGATCATAAATCTCTTAACTAAGTGCTTACTTAATGGTGAATTAAAATCCTCTAGCAAGGTGAGACCTAATAATCTTTGTAAGCCTTTAACAAGGAAAATGCCTTACAAGGTAGATCATAGTTTATGGTCAAAAATTTGTAGTCATAATTGGACACACTTTACAATTGCAGTAGTGAAAATTTGTGGGTGTCATCCCCACCCCAATTTTACCTACTCCTTGAAAGGTTTCTAGGTAACCAATGTGTTGATTTAATTTATCCTATGGATGTGGTGAATGGTCAGTTATTTTAGTTTACATGCAAACTTATGAGATGGATGTATGGTGAATTGTTTCTAAGGTTAAAAGATTAAAATATAGCTTGCCCTGCATCAACTCAAGGAGGTAAGAGATGAACTAAAGCATTCATTAAAGAGAAGAAAGGAGATAGATATTCAATAAGATGACACTCAACATCAAGAAGTAGACACAACTAGATTATTTAAAGATGGAAACTTAGAAGAGTTTTATGGAGCAATTGTAGATCTAATGGAAAAGAAAAATACCCTAAGTGAAGAAGACAAGAACCTGAAAATAGAATAAGAAGCTTAATCAATACTATTGTGTGACACAACTGAACTGGGAAAGAAAGCTGAAGAAGATAGAGCCATAATTGAGGAAGACAAAGGGCTTCTAGCTAATAGACTCGAGGAGAAGAAATCACATGTACAAAATCTTGCAAACATGCAATTGGATAAAATGAATCAGCTAATGATCACAAATCAAGAATTAAATAGGAAATGTATTGAGATTAAAACTTTTGAAACATGTAATACCCTAATGCAGAATGAATTGAAGGCCAAGAAAGAAAATCTTAGCAAGCCTAGTGAAGCCATCAAGTACTTTGAAAATTTGATGGAAGCACCAAGGCCAAAGAATGACACTGCTAGTTTGAGATATTCTACTACTAAGCAAGAAGAATCATCTAGGAGTGGTGAACGAAAGAACAATAAAGGAAAGTACAAAAAACCCACTTGTCATCACTATGGAAAATAGGGTCACACAAAAAATATTTGTAGGAGCAACACTAGAAATCAAAACCCTAAGTAGAAATTCAAGGGACATTGTTATAAATGCAAGAAGCAAGGACATTAGGCACATGAATGTAGGACCAAGACCACCAATACTTAGAGATTTGAAGGTTATTATTACAACTGTCAAAAATATGGACACAAGGCATATGAATGCAGATTTAAATCCAAGTGGACATCAAACATGTTAAGTTGTATACCCAAAAATTATATAAACAACAAGAAAGAAGTGAATAAACAAGACAAAAAAACTCAATATATTTATCCTAGGAAGGCCCTCAAACTAGAGGGAAAAACCCATCCACACCAGCAAAATATATCTTTTATTGATAGAGAAAAAGTTCCAAGTACAAGGCTTTCACTTGATTAAATTACAATATACCAAGCAATCACATAAATAGATTTCATAAGACTCTTCATCGTTCACACAAATGTCTTCTTTGAGTCCCAAAAATAAGGCTATGCATCTTTCATATGAATGTCTCTTTAAGTCCCAAAAACTCTTCATATTTCCACATAATCAACACTTAACATTTCCATATGCATGCATCTTCATATGACACATCTTTTTGCATAATATTAGCATACAAATATCCCTTTCAGCTGAAGATGACCATAAAGTTCATAAAAAACATACAAAATCAGAGATAAAGATATCTATTGCAGCTACAAACTTCAACATTCCCTCTTAGAAAGAGAGAAAGAGAGATCTTTAATCAGGCATATGTTATCTTAGCATACATAATCCACCATATTTAGTTCATAAATATGTAGAATGGAGTCAAACACATGAATTTTACCATGCCTACTCATAGAGGGTAGAGCAAAGACTCTTATCTCAATACTTCTTTTAGAAAAGGATACATTTCCACCATGCCTACTCATAGAGGGTGGTCCACCATACCTACTTGTAGAGAATGGGATGAGGGATTTCACCTCAAACTTCTCCTAGAGAAGAATGCATTTCTACCATGCTTGCTCACAGGGGTGATCCACCATACCTACTCATATTGGGTGGAATGCAGCTTTCACCTCAAACTTCTCCAAGAGAAGAATGCATTAATCACTAAGATTTTCTCTTAAAAGAGACTCCCTCTCAGCAGGGATAACTTTGAATACCATAAAAGGAAGTTGATTCCTAGTGTTTTACTATCACACAAGCTTTGCAAAGGTTTGGACATATCCCTCTATATTGTAACCTCCTTTTGAAGCTAAAAATTCTCTCTCTAAATATGATCTTCCTCTTTTAATGAAGATAATGTATCACCAAGATTGCAAACAATATTGCAAAATTTGTCCCTATCTCATTACTCTTGGTTATCATAAGAAGATGGAGAATGAAACCTCCTTTTGAAGTTCAATATCATTCTCTCAATATCACCCTTTGAATATGTAATATTTATCGTGTTGCATCCTACAACTAGGAGAGAGAAAATCAACTTATCATAAATATCAATAATATAAGCAATCGCTATTTATAATTCATATTCAAGAAATATAATCATAAATACTTATCTCTTTGTGTCAATATGCATAAAAATATACACACAGAAGAGATTTTGTGCCATTTATATTAAAAAATACATCACAACTCATTGAATGTGAGAAGATCCATCAATTTCCTTGTATAATTTCCTTAGATAGCACCACATGAAAGAATGGCTATAGAAAGCCCAGACTACCCAGCCTTCTATGATAGATAGAGAACTACACAAAGATGACATACAAAAACTCTAGTAGAAATAAATAGACCTGGTAAAGTCTTATAAGAATACAAGAACCATCTCCCAATGATGTGAGCATTAGGAACCAAAGAATATAGATGAACATTAACATAGGAGCTCGAGCCAAAAGAAAATGCTCGCCATAATCTTATTGAAGCTACTATAATTTATATCAATCTGGCACCAAGGAATAAGTTGAACAATAATAAGTTAGTATTCCTCAACCTCACAAAGTAATTGATGCAGCTCCCCTTAATCAAGAATTCAACCAACACTCAGTACTAACAAATATAACCAGCCCCACAAAAGATACTTTTAATACATCAAATGAAATTTTACCATCTTCAAACTTTCAAACAAAATATCACCACAGATATTACACATAGACTTATTATAGAAAGATAATCACAGAACACTTGTGATTTGTCTTCTGAGCTCTCATGACTGAATACACGGTTGAGTTGAATAACCAAAATGAACTTAATGCTCTTTAATACAACTGATTCATAAATCCTACACGAAGCACATATGTAACACAAAATCACAAGATTCTAAAAGGTATATAAGATGCATGAACACTACACAAACTAGGTGATATTGATAACACATGAAATCTTCTGGGAAATATTATGCATAATCAAACAAACTTTCTGCAACTATATTGATGCACAAAACTTTTGCAACTCTCATCCAAAGACTTTCTCTCCCAATAATTTTTTTTTTAAAATATTGTAAACCAAAAATAACCACTGACTATGTTTTCTTTCTAGAAAAATAAACAACATGAACCATAGGACCAATCTTTAGAATCAATAAGAAGTTTCATCTTCCTACTACCATGTATGTCACTGATAGGATTAAGTATTCTTTGGAAGAGGAAGAGACATGTCATTACCAAAATACAAGAATGTAAGGAATGAAAAATTCATATTGAATGCTAGCAAGAGAAACACAAACATAGTAGCAGATAGAAATGATGAAGAAGACATCAAGGTCATCAAAATTGTAAAAGATGATGCTACATAAACCCCAATCAAAATATCTAGTGCACTGACTTCCTGCCATGCCCATAATCACCATTGCTTCTGTTGATCATTGTGTTTCTATGATTTTGTAGTGAAGCATATGATGAGTTGATTTTGAGAGGAAATATATGGAGGCCAAGACCAGAACTAGAAGTGCTACTCAAGTTTCTAAAGATGGAGGACTTGCCACAAGATTTGACTATGTTTTCTCCAATGAAGATTCTTACTTCCCTACAACACTATGCCAAATCTAATACTCTTGGAGCTTACAACTTGACCCTAATTACTTTTACTTGAAAGGGTTCTCATTAGTTAAGGAAATAGAGATGCTTCATAGCCAATAGTGATATGATACTTTATTTCATGGAAGAGAGAAACTCTTCATTACCCAACATCCATGCACTTTTATCATGAAAACTAAGGACACCCAAGAAGACTAATCAATCATCAAATATGGAGGGTTATCATAAAATTATAGAACAAAATAACATTTTCTAACCAGTAACAACAAGCACTAGTGAAGATTGTGTTCTCACATAGAACAACTATTGCATGTAAAACACAACCATTGCAGATGGAGAAAGGTAGCTCTTGAAACTACCACTTTTCAACACTTCGAGAATGGTTTCTCACACAACTACTAGAACTTCAATACTTCTTTTATGTTTTAATCTAAGTTGGCCCTAATACCATGTTAAGTTCTATACCTATAAATTAGATAAACAACAACAAATAAGAAAATAAACAAGATAAAAAATAATAATATATTTATCCTGGGAAAGCCCTCCAACTAAAGGGAGAAATCTAGCCACACCAGCAAAATATATATTTTATTGATAGAGAAAAAGTTCCAAGAACAAGGCTTTCACTTGATCAAATTACAATATACCAAGCAATCACATAAATAGATTGCATAAGACCCTTCATCTTTCACACGAATGTCTCTTTGAGTCCCAAAAATAAGACTCTTCATCTTTCATATGAATGTCTCTTTGAGTTCCAAAAACTCTTCATATTTCCACATATTCAACACTTACCATTTCCATACACATGCCTCTTTGTAAAAGACATTTCTTTTTGCCTAATATTAGCATGCAAATATCCCTTTCAACTGAATATGACCATAAAGGTCATAATAAACATATAAAACCAGAGATAAAGATCTTTACTATAGCTACAAACTTCAACAAATAGATAAAGGGACATCACAATGCAAATTCTTATGATTGGGATTAGAACAAAAGGTACGGTTGTCACTATTTCCAAGAATATGGTCATATCCCTAAAAAATACATTAGGACACATTTTAGAGGCAATTACAACAGATGGTTGAATGAGATTATGGGCTTTAGTTTTCCTAAGATTAGTCATCTTAGCAGAAACTATCCAACTCAATCACCTAAATCGAGTAATGAAGACAAAAAGGCAAAGGAAATGTTGACATTGAAAAGGTGAAGATGCAAATGAACAAGACATGGAGAAAGAAGGAAGATTGTAGCACATCAATTCAATATGAGGTCACTTCATCCAATGGATCATGTGATCACATTACTCCCTAGGCAATCAAAGGTATGTGTGGAACTAATATTTGAAATAGAATATTATACATCAATTCCAAATATCTAAGATATACAAAGATTATATATGCATGAATTAAGATGCAATGAAGAAGCTATAAGCAAGAGATATTCTATCATCATGTTGTTTTCTATGTTGGTTTCAAGAATTTAGAAAATTGTATTTATAACCGAGTAATGGAGATATACTAGTGTTATCTGAGCTCACTATCTTAGCCAAGCATGTTGAAAGTCCTATGATTGCTGAGTTTACAATTGTATAAGCACTGAGTAATTAATGCCAAATTTGAAGGATTATATAGTCAATTTTTGACTCATTTGAACCTACTAGATTTTGAAGAGCATGAAGGCAATTAGCAAAAGGAGATTCAAGTGTTTGTGAGCTAGATTCTATTGCAACTTGACATCATTCATCATATTTGAGAGGTATTTAGCATGTGTCAAGTTATACTATTTCATATTTTGTAAACCCTAGTGAATCAATATGGTAGCTAGTTCTTCAACAAGAGTTAGGAAAGAGGGAAAGGAAGATTTCAATGTTTATTTAATTAGCAATGATGTAATACAACCCCCATTTCGTGCAATTCTTGAGATCACGTATAAATGAGATCCATTTGGTGCATTATCCATGATACTACAAAAGGTGCTAATGATTTAGGATGTGTGATGTTGCTACACTAGCAAGATTGGAGAAGTTGGAGACATGAAAATTAGGGAAACTACTAGAAATTGTAGGATAATGGTGTTTCGAGGGAAGAAACAAAAATTGTAGAGTGAAAATGGATGACGTGTTCCCTAGACTTTCCTCAGGGTTTCAAAATTGAGTGGATTAAGATTTCCTTGATTTGCATATATAATAATTTGATTTGGTTAGAGAATGGACCAATCAAAATCTTAAAAAGGATTCTTCACAAAGTATCAAGGTACCCTACTCTAGATAGACCGAAGACTATGAGAAGTGATGTGAAGGAAGTTATTGAAAAGACCACTAGAGCCATGTGGAACAAAAGAGGGATGTCAACTGACTCAATTTCAGATCCCTTGGTAGCATTTGTAGTCAGAGTTGTAGCACACAAATTCTTTCAGTCAAGCTAACATAATAGTGTTTCCTACATGGCAATTGACCTTGGCTATAAGATTGTTAAACATGTTCATTCTTATGACCTAGCTAAGTCACAACTTCAACATCTCTTAGAGAATTTCAAAGCCATCAAGAAGGCGAAAAGTGCATCATGTAAGTTTGGCTCATTGATTGCTTGTGTATTCTTTTATATGCGAAACACTTTTCCTACTTTTACTAAAGTTGTTTGGAAGAAAAATAGATAAGTTACCTAGGAGATAACATAATTTATTGAACAATTAGGAGATAATTTTTTATTCTGTTATCATAAGATATTTTGATGATTTCAAGAAGTCAATGAAACAAAGGTTAAGAATACCTATATCCCTAGTAGTACAACACTATAATGATATTTGTTTTCTAGTGGATGTCAACTACACATCTGTGCAAACAACAATTCCTAGGGTTAGATGCATAAGACCCTTTCCATATGAAATAAATGTTGATGAGGCTTCAACAAGCATTACTACACTATTGGAAGAGGAGATTGACAAGGATGCTACATCCTTTGGTAATTATGAGGAGGCAAAATCTAGAATAACTATTAACTTGTAGACTACCTCTATCATAAGGAAAAAGAACAAAATTGTAAACAAATTGAAAGAGAAGTTTGGAGAAGGTGTAGAAGAAGGAGGTGAAGAGGAAGAAGAAGAAGAAGAAGGTCAAGGACCTGTAGAACTTACTCAAGGTTTGGGTGAAGATAAAGATTCTGATGTAGAAGGTGTCAAGATAGAAGAAGCTAAGGAAGCACCTAAGGTTACTAAGAACAAGAGGAAAGAAACTAGTAGTTGAGAAACCAAAGAAGACTATCAAGCAGTCACAAAAAAAGCCAAATGTACATTTAACAAGGTCAAGCACAAGGACAACCAAGTTACTAAAGCAAAAGGGAACAGAGCTAGTGCCACAATAGAGCCAAGCCAACCTACGAAGAAGCCAAGGAGGAAGTAGAGGCCTCAAGAGGATTCAAATGAGAAGAAGATAGAGCCTAACAACTTGAGTCAATTCAAAGTGGTAAGCCACAACCCTTCATCTTATATAGATAATCTATGTTAAAATGTTAAAACAAATACAAATTTATCAAGATTTTTACATATAGATTTTGATAAGCTAGGGAGTCTAGATAAAAATAATGTAGAAGAGGCCAAATATGACATGGTGATAACATTTAAGTCCACTTATCTAGAGATTTCCAACTCCATACCAAAAAGCCTATATGATAAACTTGAGAAAAAGTGGGAATTTAGTTTGACTACTAAGAGACAACTAAAATAGGCTACATTAGCCCAAGTTATGTCTATTTTGGACAAGCAAATGATTGCAGAAGCAATGGAGAAGCATAAAGGAAAATTTGCTCCTAAATATAGAGCATTCCAAATACTAAAGAAGCAAGTAGAAGATGTGGTAACCAAGATCACATTTATATGAAAATATATTTATGGGCTATCCACAAAAGCTATAACTAAGAAAGGAGAGCAAGAAGAGGGTGATACAAAAAAAGATTTTTTAGCAAAGGAAGGTATTGTGGTGGAAATAGAAGAAACAATTGAAGAAGAACAATAGGATACACAAGATGTTCAAGTGTCAAGTGTCAATCCCCCACATACAGATCAAGAGACTTAATAGGATTTAGTTATTATCAAGTACATTCATGATAATACATCTTTGAATGTTAATCCTTTGACTGATGATGATCTAAAGAAGCTACAACAAGATTCTACCAATGTAGTTATTTCATGCATTAACCCAATATTGGTGAGAATTGATGAAATAAAGAAGGTAAAAAAAGAATTTGCAGGGGAGAACCAAAAAGCTACACCAAATTTGCCCCTATTATCTACAGAGGTAAAGGAGACAAAGACACGGGATCTTCTAACAGATCTAAGTGTAAACCTTGAACAACAAGATGATACCACAAAGACACCATCTGCTATGTCTACCATAGTCATTTAGATGAAAGAGGCAAAAGCACAACCACCAGCTACATCATTACCACACCTCAATAGTCTAGGTTTAACTATAGTGATCATTGAAAAGTATGGAACTGAAGTAAACAAGGGTAAGGAAGCTAGTCTTGTACCCATTCCACCATCAAAGGGTGAAGTATAGAAAGAGAGAGAAAATACTAAGAGCACAAGTTGACTACTACAACTAAGGATCAAATTGCTATACAAACACTGGTTACTTTACCAGCTTCTACATCTCCTCTCAATTGTCAAACTCTTTAAAGGTCAAGTACTCAAGACACCTTGTTACAAATATCAAGGCCAAGTCCTAGCACACCAAAGAGTGCTACTACTACATCATTTTAGGATGATGTCTTAGATGAGGTTATTGAATTACCCAAGTTTTATCTATCATCAATCACTCTTGATGAAAAGAATATTCTTTAGGACACTAAAATGAAAGAAAAGGCAAGAAATTCCAAGGAAGGATCACAAGCAGAAGAAAGTGTGACATGAAATCAATGACACATTCATTGATGCTTTCAGCCTCCCAGATTCAACTACCGAGTCACTCATATGCCAAGTCACTCAAGTGTCAAGCATACAATATGTGTTGAGTGATTCAAGAGCCAAGCAAGCAATTCATGTTGAATCATTCATATGCCGAGTGAGAATATTGAAGTTACAGTATGCGTCAAGGACCAGGGACTTCAGATGTTGAGTAACACAATTTTTTCATAGTTGTTTGTATTGGCACAAACTACTATGTAAACCATTTTTGGTGCGACCTAAGGATTAAATTACAATATTTTGTTCATAAGGATGAATCTTAAGTGGAAATCCCTATGTATCACATGCATCCAATCAGGTAAAGGGAAGGTTTAAGTGACAATATGGATGAATCACAGTCCTTGATTCATACCTAACCCTAAGTCACCTAGGTCTTCTTAAGGAGAACAAATCCCTAAACTTCTAATGGGGAGAGAGGGAATGAATGAATGATCAAGGAGAGATTTGCATGCACAAACTAGGACATTCATGATGACCAAGGCATTATGATCTAAATTGAATTGTTGAATTAGTTAAAAGAGAATAGAGGAAGGAAATAGTGAACAATAGAGAGACATTTGATCAAGAAGGATCAAGTACACAACAGTATGGAGGTGATTTTTCATCAAGCATCAAAGTGCTAATCACAGGGTCATTGTTGAGACATTCGAATAGGTGAATCAATTAAATATCTTAACAAATTAGTCCTAATAGGTTGTATTGCAATCCTCTAACAAGGTGCTTACTTAATTGTGAGTTGAAGTCCTTTAACCAGGCACACTTCTAATAGGGTGTTGAAATCCTTTAACAAGGTGAGACCTAATAGTCTTTGGAAGCTATTAATAGGGCTGACCTTTCACAAGGTAGATCATGTTTCATGATCAAATATTGTAACCTTCATTGTATAAACTTTATTACTATAGTACTGAAGATTTTTTTGGGTGTCATCCCCACCCCATTTTTACCTTCTCATTGGAGGGTTTTTGGGTAATCATATCTTGCGTCATATATGTGTGAATGCTTTATTGTTTACATAGTTTAGATGTATATGTTTTAGATGCTATTTTAGTTTACTTATTGAATATGTGATATAGATGTGTGGTGAATATTTTATGGGTTAAAGTTTAAATCATTTCTCCCCCCCCCGAGTTTACCTTTCCTCTTGTAATTCCAACAATTGGTATCAAAGCCATAGTTCTCTGAAAGTGAAGCCTAATGGCTTTGAGGAAAGACCTTGCAAATGGAATTCTACAAGTTGGGAAAAGTTATTGAGAAATAGGAGATTGAAATACAACTCATTTTACATCAGTTGAATGAAGAAAGAGATTATCTAAAGAAATTATTGAGAATAAGGAAGGAAATTTATATTGAGGGGAATGACACACAATACCAACAGATGGACACTACTTAGATATTTGCAAATGAAAACTCTAATGAATTTAATGCAGCAGTTGTAGATCTAATGGAAAAGAATAGAATCCTAGTTGAAGAGATTAGAAATCTTAAAATAGAGCAAGAATCATAAGCCATATTACTATGTGAGGTGAACAAACAAAAACAGAAAGCTATGGAAGACAAAATCATGATTGAAGATGAAAAAAGAGTTTTGATTAGTTGACTAGAAGAGAAATCATTAGAAGTAAATAGGATTTCTCACATGCAATTGGAAATAATGAATCAAGTCATGATTGCTAATCATGAAATAAATAGTAAAGACATTGAGATAACAACACTAAAGTTGTAGAATGAATTGTTGAGAAATGATCTGAAAAGGGAAAAAGAGTTTGCTGAAAGTTTCAATAAACCAAATGAATCTATCAAGTACTTTGAACAATTGATAAGATCTCCTAGATCTAACAATGATACATCTGGACTAGGATACACAAGTAATGAAGAAGGAGAATCATCCAAAAGTGCTGAAGAAAGAAGTAACAAAGGTAAGAACTCAAAACCTACTTGTCAGAATTATGGTAAGAAAGGACATACTACTAATGTGTGCAAGAGCAAGACTATAAATTAGAATGTTAAGTAGAAGAGCATGGGTGACTTCTATAAGTGCAACAAACAAGGTCATCAATCACATGAATGTAGAACCAAGACTATGTACACTCAAATATTTGAAGGATATTTTTATAACTATCAATAGTATAGACATAGAGCTTTTGAGTGTAGATCCAAACCCAAGTGGTCATCAAACAAGCAAACAAAGGTAAATAAAAATTGAAACTCTTATAACTGGGATTATAATACAAGGTATAGTTGTCACTATTGTCAAGAGTATTAGAACTGTATTAGAACACACTTTAGAAGTGATTGCAAAAGGTAGCTAAGTCAAACCACATGCTTTAGTTGTTTGAAGACTAGTCACATCAGTTGAAATTATCTAACAAGGTCAAAGGCACCAAGTTGTGAGTAGAAGAAAGGCAAAGGCAAGGCAGATATTGAAAATGTCAGAGATGAAATGAACAAGACATGGAGGAGAAAAGAGGATTGCAGCACATCAAGTGCAGATGGGATCACTTTACCCAATGGGTCAAGTGATTACACCTCATCAAACTAAGCAATCAAGAGGTGTGTGGGACTAATATTTAAAATTTATACATACATTAGTTCTAAAAAATATTACATATGCATGACTAAAGATTCAAAGTGTTATTAGAAATCAAGGAAAAATCTTTAAAGTTTTGTCAGGTTTTTCATGTTACTGTCGAGCATGAAAAATCTCTTATGGTTGCTGCACAAAATGTTAGTGGATGTCAAGCTAATGAAACTAATTAGCTGAGGTCTAGCTTGTAATGATTTCCAAGAAAATGGAAAGACATGTGGATGTCGAGTGAGCCAGAAATTAATTGATGTCAAGCTTACAGCTGTGTAAGTAGTTAGCATTAATTGCAATGTTTTAAGGGTCATTTGATCAATTTGTGCTCATTTAACATCATTTAAATTTGAGAAAGAACACAAATTGCTAAAGGTGATCTGGAGAATTTCATCTAAACATTTGCAGGAGATTTGAATGGTTGTTCAACACCATCATTAGGATTTGTAAGGTATTTACCATGTGTTGAGCTACACAGTTTCAAATTTTAAAAACCCTAGATATATGTAATGGTGTCTAGTTCTTCTAAAGTGAAAGGTTTAGAGGGAAAAGAGGTTTTAAATGTTTAGTTAATTAGCAATGAGCTCAAACAACTTATTTTTAAGTCTATTCAAGATGTAGCGTATAAGAAGGATCCCTCTAGTGCATTGTCTATGATACCATCGCGAGTCTTAATGATTCAAGATGTCAAGAATTGTTACACTTATAAGATTGGAAGCATAGGTGACATGGAAATTAGATTAGAATATGGAACACTATGTGAAAATGGGGCATTGAAGGAATAATATAATATTTTTGAGAAGAAAGGGTTAAGTCATTCCCTAGATTTTCCAAATGTCTTCAAAACTAAGTGGATTAAGATTTTCTTAAGTAGAATTCATGATAGCTCAGTATGGTTAGAGAATGGTCCAATTAAAATAAAATGATAATTTTTCATAGGCTAACAAGGTATCCAACCCTAGATCAACCAAAGACTATGAGAAGTGAGTCAAAGGAAGTCATTGAAAAGATCGCAGGGGCCATATGGAACAAAAGAGGAATGACCATTGATACAATCATAGATCCCTTGATAGCTTTTGTAGTGAAGGTAATAGCACACAAGTTTTATTAGTCGAGAAGATTAAATAGTGTACCTTTCATTGTAGTGGATATTGGCTACAAAATTGTGAAGAAAGATCATACGTATGATCTTGCCAATTTGTAGTTGCAACAATTGATTGAAAATCTAGAAGCTATAAGGAAAACAAAGAGTGCTTAGTGTAAATTTGGATCTATTCTAGTATGTATTTTCTTCTATGTGTAGAATGCATTTCCTACATTTGGTAGGGTTGCATGGAAGACAAATAGACCAAATTGTAGTACATATGGGAGAATTCATTGAACAATTAGGTGATAACTTTGAGTTAGTAATGACTAGTTATTTTGAATATTTTAAACAATCTATGAAGAAAAGATTAAGGATACTAGTCTTACTAGTGGAGAAACATTATGATGATGTTTGCTTCCTAGTTGTTACTGATCACACATGTTCAAGCAGGAATTCCTAGAGTGAGATTGCTAAGGCCATTAGGTGATGAGATAAATGTTCATGAGGTCTCTGTAGCAATCACAACATTACTTGCAAAAGAAGTGGACAAAGAAGCCAAACCATTTGGAAATTATGAATTGGCCAAATCAAAAATCACTATGGATTTGAAGATTGCTTATGTGATTATGAAGAAGAAAAAATTGGTGAAGAAACTAAAAGAAAAATTTGGTGAAGGAGCCGAGGAAGAAGAAGAGGAAGATGATGAAGAAGGCACAGGTTCAAGAACCATTGGCATTGACACAAAGTCAAGGAGAGGATTAGCAAGAGGAGGAAATAGAAACTGCAAAAGGTGTCAAGGAAGAAGAAGCCAAGGAAGCACCTACTCCTACTGACAAGAAGAAAAGAAAGGCAAAGACACAAGCAGTGACAAAACTAAAGAAGCTTGCAAAACTGAGTTAGCCCAAACCAATAGCACCTACCACAAGGGATGGTACAAGAGCCACTGCACAAAAGCCTAAAGAGTAGGAAGGTGGAGTATAGAAAAGACCAAGAAGAAAGTATGTTGCTTAGGCTAAATCTGATGAGAACAAGACTAAATCTGATTACAATAGCCAATTCCAAGTGGTGAGTCATGGTCCCTCCTTAGACCTAGATAATTAACGTGAGAATATTAGAAACAATGTTGATTTGTCAAGTTTCATTCACATTGAATTTGATAATCTTGAAAAGATTGAGAAGAATCAAGTAGAGGAAGCAATATATACCACGATGGCTACTTTTAAGAAAGCTCCTCTAGAAACTGCATATGAATGAGTTGAGTGAAAATGGCATTATTGCTTGAACATAGAAAGACAAATTAGGGAGACATCCCTTGCTCAAGTTATGCCAAAACTTAATGAGGCTGAAATGTTTAAATCCAAAAGAAACATGTTGTGAGATTTGTACCTAAGTATAGGGCATTTAGCATATTACAAAACAACATAGAGGATGTTGTAAAGAAGTCCAAACATATGTGGAAGATCTCATATGGATTTTGAACAGCCAAAGAAGCCGATCAAGTAACTATTAAGGTAGGAGAAGATGAAGAAGATAACAATGAAGAAGGCATGGCTAACGGAGGCATTGATATGGATGTTGATAATCAAACAATAGCTAAGGAAGAGCAACAACTAGAACAAAGTGTACAGTATACACAAATGTCAAGTGCCATCCCTCCATAGGTGATAAGTGCAAACACTGAAACTGTCAAAATAAAGGATGTCACTAATCCTACTACTCAGAACATCAATCCCCTAATAGAGAAATATTTGAAAAGGATACTTATCCAATCTGCACTATAGGCAAAATTATGTGACAACCCTATATTAGTAAGTGTAGATGAAATTCAAAAGTTAGAGACTATGACTGTAGGGGAGGAAGTGAAAACACAAGAAACAACTACAATCACTCCTCAAATCACAAGTGTACAACCTTCACAACCCTTAGTTTTATATCAAAGGAAGGACATATCAAGTTGCATTGTCAGTACACTCATGGAAGGCACTCTAGTCTTAGAAAATGTACAAGAACCTAAAAAAGACAAGGTGGAAACACCAGTAAATGGTGGACAAAGCCAAGCAAGTCAAGAAAATACACCTGCACCTCCAACACAAGATCAAGGTGCAACTAAAGTCAAAGAGGTAGAAAAGGACAAGTCTAAAGAGATAAGTTTGACACCCAAACCAAAGGAGCTAGTAGAAATTCTAGCAATGGTGATATTACCAAACTCTGGAACTCCTTCTAGTAAAACTCTTCAAAGGCCAAGCATAGATGCAACACCTAAAATTCTCAATGTTGAGTCCTAGCTCATCTAAGGTAGAAGAGGTAATTACTTATATAGATGTTAGCCTAGATGAAGAAATTGTAATTCCCAAGTTTGATTATGCAGTAATAAAAATTGAGCATATGGTTATACTACAAGAGGTCCTAGCAAGGAAGAAACATCAAGAACTACTCAAAAGAGAGCATAGGCAGAAGCAACCTTTGATTAAGATCAAAGACATTTTTTTAGATGCATTCAGTCTGCCTAGTCTAGATGAAACAAATCCAATTATTGAACAATTGATGAATATAGTGGAAAGAGTAAGTGACACAGACTAGATACTAATATCAAACTATTAGAATTGTCTGAGAAGAAGTTTCAAAATAAAGTGAATGAGAAGATATCTAGTGATATTGCACTAGCATAGGTTGCATTGGAAACTAAGATTGATAGTGTGAAGAAGGTACTAGAGAAAATTTTCTCTCTATACACCAAATTGTGTAATCCCACATTCTTCACACAGGAGATAAGGAATCACATCCTGAGTTTGGAGAGTTAAATGCAGTGATCCAGTGTAAAATAGCCCATGTCTCTAGCTCAAAGTGAAAAACACTTTAGGACTCTTTTGTAATTCCAAAGTCAATTAGCAACATTACGAGTAGATGAAGCCAATATCAGGGCTAAACTAATTAGCATCTAGTCTATATTGACTCCTCACATAGAGAATTTACACAAGGAGCTAGGCTATGTAGAAAAACTTATGAAGAAAGACCCCAATCTTTCTACATTAGATGGCTTAGTACACCTTACTGTCGAGCTGGCCATCCAAATTAAGTCTTTGGAGGTAGCTTGTGATAATTGGGATGTAGCTCTTAAAATTATACTTGAGGTCCATAAATCTATTTTGGAAAAATACACTATTAGTGTATAACCCATTGACATCAGTGTCAAAATGGGGGAGTAAGAGCAAAGGGGGAGTAAGAGCAAGTGGAAAAAGAAAGAAAGCATAGAAAAATAAAGAGAAATTAGAAAGAGTATCAATTGATGCAAATCTACTCAACAAGAGAAATATTTTGATACAGAGTAAAATACATAACAAATCAAACAACTCAAGCAGAGTTATGAGATATTAAGGTGTAAGTCGTGTTATAAAATTTTGATATTTTGAAATTTTGTATAGAAGCCAAATAATCATTTATGTTATGCTCATAAGAATAAGAGTATTAATGTATGACCAAGTGTTTTTGGGAGATTATTAATCTCAAATTGGTTTTGACAAGTGAGTGTCTATACACTTAATTTGTTTACTTAGTTCATGCCAAACAAGTAACATATGTCAAGCACAACATATAAGTTAGAGCATAGTGAGTAAACAATGAGTGTCAAGTCACTCGTTCTGAGTCACTCAAGTCTTGAGCAGACAATATGTGCCAAGTGATTTAGGAGTTGAGCAAGCAGTGCATGTTGAGTCATTCAAATATTGAGTGACAACATTGGAGTCATAGTATGTGTTGAGCACTAGAGACTTCAGATGCTACGTAACACAATTTTTTCATAGTTATTTGTATTGGCACAAACTACTATGTAAATCATTTTTGGGCTGACTTGAGGATTGAATTATGATATTTTGTTCATAAGGATGTATCTTAAATGGGAATCCATATGTACTACATGCATCCAATTAGGTAAAGGGAAGGTTTAAGTGATAATATGGATGAATCACAATCATTGATTCATACCTAACCCTAAGTCACCTAGGTCTTCTTAAGGAGAACAAAACCCTAAAATTCTTATGGGGAGATAGGGAATAAATGAATGATCAAGGAGAGATTTGTATGTGCAAACTAGGAGATTCATGGTGACCAAGGCATTATGATCTAAATTGAATTGTAGAATTAGTTAGAAGAGAATAGAGGAAGGAAACAATAAACAGCAGAGAGACATATGATCAAGAAGGATCAAGTATGCAGAAGTATAGAGGTAATATGTCATCAAGCACTAGAGTGCTAATCACAAGATCATTGCTAAGACATTTTAATAAGTGAATCTATTAAATCTCTTAACAAAGTAGTTCTAATAGGCTGTATTGAAATCATCTAACAAGGTGCTTACTTAATTGTGAGTTGAAGTCCTTTAACTAGGCACACTTCTAACAGGGTGTTGAAATCCTTTAATTGGGTGAGATCTAATAGTAATCTTTGTAATCTTTTAATAGGGTAGACCTTTCACAGGGTAGATCATGTTTCATGATCAAACATTGTAACCCTCATTGGATAAACTTTATTACTACAACAGTGAAGATTTGTGAGTGTCATCCCCACCTAGTTTTACCTTCTCGTTGGAGGGTTTCTGGGTAATCATATCTTGTGTCATATATGTGTGAATGCTTACTTGTTTGCATAATTTAGATGTATATATTTTACATGGCATTTTAGTTTACTTATTGAATATGTGAGATGGATGTGTGGTGAATATTTTATGGGTTAAAGTTTAAAGCATTGATTCACATCCCCCCTCTCAAAGTTTACCTTTCCTCTTGTAATTCCAACACAATATATCTAGTTTCTAAACCAAGTTTCTATGATTCATTCCCAAGGCTCATACAAGGGCATCATCGAGAGGTAATTTTTAATACACTTAGCTTTTATTTCCAAACCCTAGAAAAAAGAGAAATAGATTATCTCTATCACCATTTAGGAGCATAGTAGTAGCACATACACCTACAAGATCTCTCTCCACTCCTCTTGTTAATAGCTCACTTCCTAGGCTACCATCTTTTCATATAAATAGGTCACTATTCCATATGGCACAACCTAGAGCACATGAATTTTCCAAGTTTAATGGTGGGAGTCCTCTCCATTTGGCTCAAATACATGATATTCCAGTGTCAACTCTCAAAAGTATACCTGATTTCACTAGTGAAACTTCCATATCTCTTATAGAGCATATTCAAGATACTTCAAATGTCTATAATATACATGGTATTTTAGAGGAGGATGTTTTTGTTAGCCTACTAGCTTCATCCCTAAAAGGAAAAGCATTACAATGGTATAGAGGTTTACCTCATAACTCTATTACTGATTGGGATGGGTTAGGAGTAGGGCTTTGTAATAATTTTGAGGACAAAGGTGATCACCTATCACTTTTAGAGTAGATGAAAACTATGAAGATAAAGCACCATGAATATATGAGTGATTTTAATTATAGATTTTAGAAGACATGGGATAGAATACCCACTATAGTAAAGCCTTCCCCTAGTAATGCATTATTGTATTACCTAGGACCTTTAACAGTGATATTGCTACCACTTTGAAATCTATGGGAGGGGACACTTTACCAAATACTTATGATATTTCTATAAGAGCAAAAAATATCCTGATTCAAGGGGACAGTTAGCTCGAAGGCCTCCAATGCCTTGCTTTCCTGACATGCCCAATCATCAACCTATAGTAGCCATTATTCCTACTTCCTCTACAAGTTAGTCCCTTGTTGTGGGCTCAATAGCTTCCACATCTTGTAATGGAGTTGATAAGATTGAGGCCATGATGCAAACATTGATGCAAAATATAGACAAGAAGTTGTAGTATCAAGAAAAGAAGATGGAGGACAATGGTGCAATGCTGCAAAAAATGAGTAATGAGTTGATGAATATGAAGAGGAAACAAGCTCAAAATAATAAGCCTCCCCAACCTCAATACCAGGGTCTCATACATAATAAATCCCCAAACTAGATCCATGTTCCCTACAATCAGAATAGACCTATTGACAACACCCATACTATGAATACCAACCTAGATAGGGCTTTAGTCCCTCAAAATAATCTTGCTCAAGATCAAGACTTTTTCCCTTCTTGTAACTACTCCTATGGATATTGTATGTGTCAAAAGGTAGAGTCTTACTTGGCATTAACTACACTAGAACAAGTAGTAGAGAAGCAACACAATGCTAATCAGTCTATTTTTGCTTCTCATCTACAACAACAAAGTGATTATTCTTTCATGAACCATCATTGAGAGGAACACTGTCATGTCAGTAATGATGCCATAGCTCACAATACTAGAAGTAAGAGACGAGCTATTGTGGGTGTCATTCCTCAACCAAATCAAGATTCAACTTCATATGTGGCTCCTCATGTGCCAATGATGAATTCACAATCCAATGTTACTCCTCAGCAGAGACAAGACATGAGCAACAATAAGCCTACTGAATCTCAAACTTCTCAAATTTAGTCACCTATCTCTACATTTCCTAAAGTTTTAGTCAAAGCAATCGGTGCTCCTCCCTTCAATGTGGTAGATCAAATGAAAAAGACTATTGAAGCTACTACAACAAGAGCTAGAGAAGAGAATGCAACCGGCTTGGTGTAACTAGACAAAGAAGGAGAAATAAATAAGAACATCGAGCCTCCTCCTTTTTATGTCTCTTTAATCATAGGAGATAAACTAGTCCATAATTGTATAATAGACTTAGGGGCTACTAGATCTATAATTCCCAAGTGTGTAGCTAACCTCATGGGTATTAAATAAGAGCCAATGGTTAGAGATGTACTTAATTTAGATGGCACCTTTGTCAAGACTGTGGGAGTCTTAAAAAATGTACATATGGCATTACATGCCTACCCTGGTTGTACTATAACATGAGATATATCAGTAGCTGGGGTCAAACCACATTTTTCCATTTATCTTTCTAAAGACATTACTACATAAATAGGTGGCTATATTTCATCTAATTGATCTTATATGTTTTTTACAACAAGGTATGGAACAAAAGCTTCCATAAGAGTAGAGCCTCTAGCCCTCTCAATCACATAAAAGCCTATACCCCTAGTCCCATAAACATGAATTGCACTATTTTTGAAGGAGAGGATGGAGACATAGCACATGAGCCTGTTACTTCTTTGGCAGAAGTGCTTGACTTTCTTTTGGATGAGTAGGCCATTTCTTATCAATTTGATCCAGTAGAAGAAGCTCTAGAGATAGGCCTTGGCACATATTTTATATTAGAAAAGAGTGTTGTTATTCCTAATATCATAAAGGGAAAGAAGATATTGATGGATTGTGGAGCATGTTCTTTAATGCATCAAGAAATAAAAATGGCTCAAGGGCTAGTGTCATGCTCATTTCCCCTAAATTGGAGAAGTAGTTATTTTCTTATAGGCTTCAATTCAGCTATAGTAATAATATAGTAGAGTATGAAGCTCTAATCCAGGGTCTCTAACTTGCACAAAGTAGAGGAATCAAGTCCTTGAAGGTATATAGAGGTAGTGAGTTGATTGTTAATCAAGTAAGAAGCTAGAATGTTACAAAGAAAAACCTTCTCAAATCATACAAGTATAGAGTTTGGGATTTTCTTGAGGGCTTCCAAGCATTCAACATTTAGAGTGTCCCTAGGAGAGAAAATAAACATGTTGATAGGCTTGTATCAATTGGTTCTTCTAATGATATACTATAGCATGTTTCTAATGAAAAGGAGAAACAGATTAGAATTGTTGTAAGCCCTGTTGTTCCTGATAATTGCACAAATTGGTAGTTTTCTAGCTTTCGATGTGCAGATTGTCAATTTCTTGCAAAATGAATCAAATTTCTTTGCTAAAAATCAGCCTAAGCTCCAAATTAAATATGGAGATGAAATTTTGAACCTAAACTCCAATAAGTTATCTAAAGGTCTAGTCACCTTGGAGGTAATTTTCAACTCTAATGATAAAACAAAGGGCAAGAGTTCAAATCTGTCTACAAGCAAGGATGATCATAAGCATGTCACTATTATTGATGGAAGGACTATCAACTTGGGAAAGGTATGCACTATAATTGAAAAAGAGGTTAGTTTAGTTGCAAGCAAAGGATGTTAATATTAGATCTACTCTGATCAGTATCCAGTCCATGTTGACACCTCACATGGAAGTGTTACACAAGGAACTAGCCTATGCAGAAACATTGATGAAGAAAGATGGGAATATTTCTACACATGAAGACTTAGTTGACCTAGTTGCTAATCTTGAAATACATATTCATTCACTTAATGCAAAAAATGATAATTGAGATGCAACTTTGAAGATAATTTTGGAGTTACACAAGTCATTTTTGGACAAACACAGTGTAAGTGTACCACCCACATGACATAGTGTCAAAAAGGGGGATTATACAATTTTGAAGAAATTTTTGTCAAGGTAGATATCTACTCAAAAGGAGTTAGAGAAAATAAATGAATCATTTACTCAAGGAGAGAAAAACACAAAGGTAACTTTAGCATTTTTGCAAATTTTGAAGTTTTGAAGATTTTGTATACAAGCCGAGAAGAGAAGAGACATTGTCTGACTTATGCATGAAGGAATGTGTATGACATGAAAAAGTGTTTTTTCCACTCATGTCAAAGGGGGAGATTTTTAATCTCATTTTGGTTTTGACATTATAGTAACAAAACACTTAGTCATCATTTAGCAAAGAACAGTGCAAGTTGAGTGCATAGTGCATGTCGAGTGATCAGAGTGAGCCGATCAATCAATGTGAGCCAAGTGATCAAAGCATGCCAAGCATATGTTTCCAGATAATATATGTCATGTAATATTATTAGTTAGTGTTGAGCACTAGTTTATGCTAAGAAAATAGTATGTATCAAGTCACTCCAATTCCTAACAGTCTATACATGCCGATGATTTAGGTGTCGAATAACAGTAAGTGTTGAGTTCTACAAAAGATGAGTTATAGCATTTAGAGAAAAGTGAATTTTGAGCATCATAGCCTATTTATGTTTAGTGAACAATGAATGATATAGATGTTATTTATGGAACAAACTTCTATGTAAACCATTTTTGGCTAACATAATCATGAATTTATGATTATAAGAGATAAGTATGGAATCATATTATGAATCCATATGCAATGCATGCAACCAATCATATTAAGGGAAGCATTAGGTGGAAATAAGAATAAATCATAGCTATTGGTTCTAACATAATCTATATCCACAAATGTTTATTTAAGAAAGCTAAACCCTAAGAAGTTTATCAATATGCGAGGAGACGAATGCTAAGAGTTGAGAAGGCACTCATGGTGGCTATGATGGTTGTAACAGAGTTATGCAAAGAGGAATCAATCTAAGAGGAATAGAGACAAGTATTAATAGGTTTAGAAAGGATGGATATTATGAAAATATTTGAGAAACTACCAACAAAGAGGAGATCTAACATCAAGCATAAAGGTGTTAACTAGAAATCAGGTTTTGAATCATACTAATAGGTGATACATAGTAAATCTCTTAATTGAATAGTCCTAGCAGTTTTTTGTTAATCTCTTAATCAATTTCTTACTTAATTGTGAGTTAAAATCCTCTAGCAAGGTCAGACCTAACAGTATTTGTAAGCCTTTAATAGGGTAGACCCCTCACAAAGTAGATAATAATTTATGGTCAAAACTTTGTAGCCATAATTGGCCACACTTTACAACTGTTGTAGTGAAGATTTGTTGATGTCATCCCCACCCCAACTTTACCTTCTCCTTGAAGGTTTTCTGGGTAACCAAAATCTTATGTGTTATGTGTTGATTTACTTTATGCTATGGATGTGATGAATGGTTAGTTATTTTAGTTTACATGCAAAGTTAAGAGATGGATGTATGGTGTATTGTTTTTAAGGTTAAAGTTTTAAAGTGTTGTTTCTAAGAGTTTATAATTATTCAAAAAAAAAAAAAAAATTTACAAGAAAATACAACTAAAGAACTATTAGCTCAGAAGAAAGAACATGGTGTTGAAACAGTACAAAAAGTTCTTGAAATGAGAGGTTTGCAAGTGAGGGTGTTGACCAATCTTGAAAACTTGAATGCTGAAATGAAAGCTATCAATGATCAAACACCTATGCTAGAGTTACAACACAATGTGAAGTTGATTTTAGATATAGTAGAGGCAAATTTTAAGTTTGATAATCAAAATTTAAGGCATGAGAGTGAAGGAGAAGGAGTGGCTTTAGAAAGAGACTGCACAGTAGAAACAACAGCTAGACAACATAAAGCATATTATGGGAGCATCTGGATAGAATCCATGAAAGTGTTGTAGTAGGTACTATGACATTGGAATCACTTGCAAGTGTCTTTGAGAATTTATAGTCCAAATATCGCAAGGACTACAAGTGCAATTTGTCATGTATTGTATCTACATTTTCTTATAAGAGTGTTTCAAGTATTGGCACAGTCTCCCTGTGATGGTCCCAAGTATCAAATGTTTATTAGAGTATTTCAAGGTTGGGAATCACTTCAACATCCTTTGCATGGTCTAGAGGTAATGTCATTATGGCAAAGGCTTCTACAATGGAATGAGGAAATCGTAGTTGTGAAATTGATCCAAGGTTCTATATGAGATCATATATGTTGTACTTACTGGTGGAAAGAACCATAGATTACACAGGCCTCTACAAGAAAGGGAGAATGTAGGATGCTAATTATTGGCCCTATGTGGTGTATCCACAATTTTTGAAACATAAACTCTCAAAGTAGAGTGTGGAGTACAGGGTGGTGAATGACAGCTTCATCTTTGCAATCATCATATTTATAGAAGGTGATTATGCAAAAAGGATGTCAGTAGAAGTAGTGGATAGGATTATAGAGATTGGAACTTGCTACATTCAATTTAAGATATTCCCCCATCTTAGGGCATTTGGTACTCTAGAAAACCTGAAGAAGCTCCCAAGATATCTATCAGATAGAATCATTTTTCTATAGACTGCACACTAGCTCACTTCTGCATACAATAGAGTGAGGAGACATGGGTATGCCCCACTACAATCAAGGCTTTCAAGGTAAAGCAAAAGTAAGATATTGTCACTTCTAATTATGAATGGGATCAATATCCCTTGGAAGACTACAACTCCCCACTCCCCTACTTCGATGACATCAAGATGGTACAACATCTAAAAGGAAAGAATTTTGTACATGAGGATGCATTAGAAGACCATTGGATGAATGCAATAAATGACTATGATATCTGGAAAAGGGATTATTGTAGGATGTCTATACTTGGAAGAGAAGGTGCTAAAAATAAAGATCCCTCTAAAGGCAGTGGAAAAATATTTAGAATATATCTTGGATCTATTGGTGTTTTGAACAACATGGTTCCCAATTACCCCAATGAGAACAAGATACATCTAGGGGTAGCTACTTCCCATCTTCAACATACCCTTTTAGAGACTAGGCCAAATATAAGGCTAGAGCCTTCTTCTGCTTCAAGCTCTACAAAACCTAGGTGGGTGTACCTCAAATTCACTTATATGGTACTAGTGCTAAAACATATTCTTGAATCTAACAAAGTAGATAAAAACCCTTAATATTCTAACACTTATGCACAGATCTCAGACATGGAATAGCTAATAACATAACATAAGAAATTGCTAAGCTAAGTGAGGGCATCACATTTCAATTCTTCAACATTAAAGGGAAAAACATTTGATTAATGATGTTGATTTCAGCAAAACCCTAAATATGTTGTAGTAAGAACAAGTGATCCTGTAGCTGATCAATGCCTTATCTATTGGGAAAATCCACAAATTAAACACATACATCTGTGATATCAATGGCGTATTCCATACACCTAGATATCAGATCTATCTAATCACTTTGTGAATTAGACATTGGTGTTCATAAAGATCTCATTCTTATGAAGTATCCTTCTTAGAATAACCAACAACCCTGTCAAACACATCAAGCATTTACTTGGCCCTTTGTTCCACTAGCAAAACATATTAGACATTCAACCTTAAGGGGATGCAAATGGGTCTCATTTCTTTGTCCTTAAATCACATAAGATTGTAGATTCAAGAGATAGGAAATGAGAATCAAAATGAAACTAAAGAAATTTCTACTCATTTTTATTCATTTCCTTGAAACTATATATTCAAATGCATGAAATTAAAACATAGAAATGCCTAACAAATCAAAACAAGCTATATTTTCTTAACTACTATTGTTCATACAAGAGAAAATATGTTGAGGAATGTGGTGTCACAGTGATGAGAACACATCAAGATGGGAACCCTAGTTTCACAAATCTGACAGAAAACTCAAGATTGGAATACACATGGTATCATAGCAGTGAGTAATTTTTCTCAAAAACTGGGACCAACCCCTACAATGGATGAGAAAAAAGAAGATATAGACAAGGAATGAATTTTTGGATCTGATCTAAAGACAACATGTGTCCACTTGAAATTTCATCCTTTACAGTTGTAAAACCTCTTTCATCTTTCTACCCATTTGATCTGATTTAGTTTTCATCATTATTATGTAACCAACATGGAAATATCTCATATGAATGATGAAAACCCTACTGTTGCTCAAATATCTAAAATGCATCATGAAATGCTGATAAAATATGGATTTAACTAACTTGAAGGTAACCAAACTTGACCTTAACTACATTTTTACTATCTTTTGTGCACATTTAACTCATTACCCTACTAGAAATCACATTTGAACTTTGATACCTGAATGTAGTTGCAAGTTGAGAATCTAAGGGAAAACCTCAAATAACCTGAACAGATAGCTTCCTATGCAAAAACAAACTCAAAATCAGAAAGTTCGTATTCTCTCGGTTCTGACAATATATAATACTCTTATGTTTGTTTACCAGAAACTCCTAGAATCATGTTTTGTAAAATATACCCCCTATTAGAAGACTCTAGTCTATAATTTTATTTTTCAAAAATTTAAAATAATTTAAAGTTCAAACTTTAGCTTTATCCTTTTTTGCATTTAAAAGCTCTATACATGAGCATTTTTGAAAAATAATTAAAAACCTTTTTTATTATTAATTTATTTTCTACCTCACCATGAAATTTGGGTCAAATCCACTTTGACTGAGCTGATACATGGTAGAATCATATTGGTTGACCTCTACCTTGTCACCTGCCATTAGGCACCATGTGTCACCCTCTGACTGGTTGACATGTCATTGCCACATGTCACCTATGTATTCACTCTCAGATTGCCACCTCATCATTGCCAACCTGGGCCAACTACCACACGATGCCAAGGCACTTCCCCGCTTTGCTTAACTTCCATGCATCTTCAAAATGTGAGGAAACGTTAGTCGTCAAATCTCACCATGTGTCATCATTTGGTCACCCAGACTTTCACCTCATCTAATTGAGGCCTACTAAGATATGTCAACTAGGCACTTCCCCGCATTATAGTTAGTAGGTTGTTGACTGTACATGTGGGGATGTGCTTTCACAGCACATGTCCACTATGCCATGTCAGCACACCGGAGTCCACACTTGAACTGGAACTTTTTTTCCACTTGTCATCACTCAATTGATTCTTCGTTGCCACATCAGTGATCTTTGTCTATGTTTTCATTCAAAAATTATGACTTCTCCATCCAACCGAGTGGGGTCCACTACGAGCAAGTCAAGGCTTCTAAAATCTGTGTGTCTTGAGACACTTATCACTTATCAAGGCTTGGTTTTTAAAAACATGGTAAAACCATTCCCTCCCCAATGTGGGTCTAAAAAAAAAAAATGGCATCATAGCGACCAGCTTCTTCTATGCATGAGTAATGGACTTATTCTTCCCCACAATGGTTGACCCCATTAGGTTCATCATAGCCTATGGTGATTTCTTGCCTAGACGTGTTTTTTTTTTTCATTTTTTTTCTTGGTGTGTTTCATGGATGCTCCCACCCTAAATGCAACTTTCACAATCTAGAGAAAATGCTTTTTTGTTGCAACTTTTATGATCTAGAGAGAAAATTTGAGCCAAAATGCCGATCAGGAGAATCGCAATCGAATTACTGAAGAGACCTATCATCCTTCGTCTCTGAAAGCCACTCTTGCTAAATTTATTTTCACTCTGATCTTTGTCTTCACCAGAGAAGGATCGATCCTTGCTTTTGGCATAAGTTATTCTCAACATGAAGCTCCCTTGCTAGAAAATGCTTCCTTCAATTTGGGTGTGGCCTTCTACTTCTTAAGTCAAAATGTGTATCCCATTTAATAATGGAGGCTTCTTTTACCCTTGGTGTCTCCTTCTTGATGTTGCCTCCAAACCTGATGCTTCCTCTAGTGCATCTTTTTATTCAACACCTCATCCTACATTTTGGCTTGATTGAGGCTTCTTGCGCATGGGATTTTGCATTTGAAATATCTCCTTCTTGTACTTGTGGTTATGTCACTGCCTCCTACCCTCTCCTTTGATCATATGCCCAATTTTTCCAATGAGATGTGGCCTCCTCTTCATAGCTACCTCCTACGCATTGCTCGACTCAACTTTTTCTATGTTTCAGGTGCAAAAGGTAATGTTCTTCTACATTTATGCTTGTGCTCTCTCCCATTTTCAACATTGTAGCAATAAACATTTGATAGATTAGTCATTTTGCAAGAAAAACCTAATGTTGGGGTGTTGTCTATGCTTATGTTGCTATCTCTATTGACCCAGAGTGTCATCCTTCCTGCCCTACACAAGCAGCACTTAGGGAAACATGTGTTTGGAATCAAAATGCTTCTTCTAAAAGTTTGAAGTGGTGGGTTTATAAAACAAATGATTTGTCGAGAAGAGACCAAGGGGTGTGTTATTAAAAGGAATTTACAACAAAGCACAACATAATTGCCTTGTTGGAAAAATGTCTCATTAGTCCACTTGCCATTCATTAGTTTATTCAATTGGATTACCTTGAATAAACCTTGAGTCACCATTTGAACATATCATTGACTTGGTGAAAAACAACATGACTTATATTTTCTAGTTCCTACAAGATCATGGCTTTCCTTTCTTTGCCCATGCAAAAAAATTTTAAATTGTGTGAATAAACACCAAAGACATTTCAAAACAAATTTCCTTATTAATTGTCAAAAAAATCTTGTCCTCATGTCACCATCATCTATATTGCCATTGGAGTTTGATTCTTTAACAAGACACAAATTTCTTTGTTATCCATTTCTAGCATCTTAGAGTCTCATAACATTTGAAACATGAATATTTTATGTTGCTTCGTTGATTATATGCACCCTTCTCTTATTTAATTATGCATAACTTTTCCCTTTTAAAAAATCCTCTATTCGCCTCGAAACCTATCAATCCTGAGGGAATTAGTTGGGCCTCAAAGTGGGTCAAACTAAAAAAAAATCATTTTCCAACAGCTGACATTCCACACTGATCTAATGAACATTTGAAAATGACAAAAAACCATTCGATCACTAAACTATTCATTTAAAACCTCATTTCACATCTTATCCATGAACTATCAACTTCGTGCCCAGAGGTCCTTTGATTGGCCTTAAAATTTGATCCAAACACAGAGAGTGGGCTCTGAAATTGAACATTTTGATTTTTTGTTCCACACACTCTTACCTTGTCAAATATCCTCTCATGATGAATTCTCAGTCAAAAGATATTGACTGTCAAAGTTGCACTTTTAAAATTACTTGCAATCAAACATGTCAAAAAATAATAAATTTCATTTGGATTTAGCTTCGAAAACTAGCCAAACTGACACTTGAGGAAATGAAAGTTGGGGCATTAGTTCACTGTCATGAGGAGAGTATAAATCTACAATTAGGGCTCTTGACAAATAACAAGGTGATAATGGTGAGTGATCAAAATGAAGTACTCATAATTTGTAGACTGGAAAAAATGGCAGAAAAGCAATTTTTGCAAATGGAATGGACTTGGGAAGATGTGTAGACAAATTTGTCAAGATTTGCAAACTGGCACACTTAAAAGAATTTTTAGAGTAGAATGCAATGGTACAATACATTTGATCTCACCTATCATGGATTCAAAGATATGACATCATGAATAGGGGTGTTGACCAATCTACCTTTCTTGACACCAGTAAAAAGTTAGAAATTGTATTTTGAATCATGTTTGCAAACTGATCAAACGAATTCATCAAGAGCTCAAAATCGAAACATAGAAAGTATCTGACCTCTAGAATGTAGTGCAAAAGGAATTTTCTCATTTTGGTCAATTGGGTCAAAGTTATAACAAGTCAAATAGGGCTACCTAGAATTCAGAACAATTTGCATTAGCATAACAACAATAAAAGACCAATTTTGAGGGATTCAAAACCTAGTCAAATGGATTTGAAATGACTCAAAATATGAAACATAGGTTCTCTGGTATGGACACTAAACACTCCCAAATTAATGATTCATGAAACATTATTGGGTGCTAAATATTCAATTGCAAACACAACCTCCTGTCATTGTTTGACACAAGCAAAAATGCAGATTTGAACATTGCTCAAAATTGGACTTCACGAAATGGCCCGGAATGGAATTTTATCTTCATGGGATGAGTGGATACACTAAATTCAAGGTGTTAGAAACATTAAACACCTTTTAGGCCTCAAAAGGGAAACTGGGTACACATGCATTAAAAAGCACTTATAGGGCTTACTGTTTTCAATGGTACTCAAAATTGGGGCTTCAATTTTGAGTCCCAATAGGATCCTTATATAATAGGGACAAGATCTATGATAGGCTAATAATAAATGCAAAAATTTAGAGAGAAGAGAATGCAGATACCAATCATCAGGCTAGGCATATAGCCCAATTAACGAAGGAATGGATCAAGAAACCTTTCAAATTGGATCCATTTCCCCATGCTATTCCCCTACAAGCCACTACATAGCTAATCAAATGAAAGGGTGAATTAGTAATAGTGCCAAGCTTCCCTACTCAATCCCCAGTAAGGCTAGAAATACTACACCAACATGAGAGGGAAGTTGAGTACTTCAAGGATAATAGGGGCACAAATAAAAGGAAAAGAGTACCTTCAAAGGAAAAGAAGTAGACAGCTCAAGCACAAGCACCTCAACCTGAACAAGCACAACCACAAGCTGATTCTAAAGTATAACAGCCTATTCAAGAGTCTGAGCAAGAGCCACAAGCACCTCCACAATGAGAATAGGTACAAGATGAACAAGCAAAGGAAGGATAGCTAAAGGACTAGAGGCTACCACCGGTGGCCACATAAGAGGAAGAAGCCTCCCCCTTAGCTCACAAAAGGGAAAGGATTGAATCAACTATAGTATAAATTTGACACTCCACCCACACAAGAACCTAAAATAATCTTGAAAGTAGAGGATGAAGAAGAAGATGGTGAGTAGATTGAATATGTCCCCCTAATCCAAAGGACACATTCAAAAAAGCCAATAGAGTTGGAGAGAAGAATAATTCAACAGTGACACCTCCATCTACTTCAAAAGTACCTATTCATATGTCTACATCAAAAGGTGAGCAAAAATAGTGGATAGCTAACATGGAGGGTCAAAAAATTGATGTCTTTGACCTCTATGATTTTGACTTCATATCAATAGGTATCAAGATGGTGGGAGAGAAGATAAGAGATACCCCCATGAGTGAATCCTTAGGAGACAACTAGAATCAATTACTACCTCTACCTTAAGGACCTCTAGAAATTTTACCACCACGATCTCAAGACTTAACATTTTTGGATAAACACTTAGTAACTCCACTTCCTCAAACCACAAAAATTGAAGAACTAGTGACAAAGGAAAGGGAGCCCCAGCAATTGCATGTTGATGAAGTATCAGAGGAAGGGAAAATACCTAAAGAGAATTAGAAAAATTCTCATGATATAGAGTCTCAAAGCTTAGCCCAACCAAATACAAAGACTCCAATTATAGATCTTTCTCAACTAGAAAAGACTCCAGAGAAGACTGATAAGGGGAAGGGGCCTACAGTAGAAACAACTTCTTCAACAAATTGCATGTCTCTCACGGGCACCACACTAGCATGGTTGAAGAGAGAATTCATTTTCATCCAGAAATGGAATTTGGACCCAATAGTTGAGGAGGGAATGAAGGAATTAATGAAAGAAATAAAGAAGCTTGAGTCACCTATGGGTGATGCATGAACATTGGCCTTCATAATGAAAAACCAAGATCAGAACTTACTTGCAAATATAGCCATTCCTCCTCCATGTTTGAACACCAAGGAACTAACTCCTAAAGATTACCAAATCAAGGAGATCATGTTAGGAAGGCCCGCGGTAGACAACACAAAAGTAATGATCACTATGGGCATGTAGGAGGTGTTCAAGCATATGGACTAGGATCAGTCTAAGTTGATAGCACTTAGGAAGAAAAATGAGATTTTAAGAGGCTAGCTACATGAAATTACGGGCCCTATAGACCTTGATAATCCAAAGATTACTCTTTTGCAACATTAGAGAGGAAAAGGATAGTAATAGTGCAATTGGAACCCATTTTGGAGGCATGTCAGCAATGGCATGACATTTTTGAAGAGAAAGGTGAGTAGATAATATAGGGCAACTTGAACCTATTGCACTACATTTAGTCAAGTGCAGATAAACTAGTTTCCATAGTGAACTAGGATTTTGGGTTAATGGATAAGATGCATACCTGGGCTAAAGACCTATAGGTGTTGACATCAATAAGAGGTCAAAGGTATCATATGTTGATGAAAGTATACACTAGTAAGGAGATTGATAAGGTAGATAACTGGATAGAGAAGATATTGACTGGCAATAAATTCATGGAGGGACTACATGTAGATATTCATAAGATAAGAGACCAAACTTGAGAAAATTTTGGAAGCAGAGAGGTACTACAATGACACTAGCCATGAGATTTTCATGGATGAGTCAAAGACCAAGATTTTTGTGGTGCAAGTAGTTGTTCAAAAATTTAGAGGTACATTTGAAGTAGCTTCATCAGAAAATGACATCAAACAAGCCTTCAAGGTCGAAGAAGCACTGTTGGAATTAGACACCAAGCTTGAAGATTTTGCAGAAACAAGGATTGAAGTAGATAACTATTGACAAATAATCAAGAATAAGTATAAGGGTCTCAATTTACCAAAAGATAGTGAAGTGGCCAAAATCATAGATAAATTTAAGAGTAAACATCTAGACATCTTTTTGGTATAAAGGGGAAGAAAACCCAGATACAAGAAATTCAGTTTTGACATTTAGAAAAAATTTGGATTTTTGGAAACTATCATCAAGGTGCCCAAGTGCACTTTTCTCAGAGGTGCACCGACAGTTTTGAAGAAGTAGTGCATTGACAGTTAAATGCTAGTTCCTAATTTAGAGAATTTCATGCACCAAAATGCATTTTGATGGTAGTTCAACTACCAAGAAAACCTAGAGAAGGTCAAGCTTTCATTTTTAGAGCTTCTAGAGACTCCTAGATCTTATTGCAATTGCATTATTCTTATCTTCTCATTCTTTTATTATTTTGTGTCATGTAAAGGCTCATGCACCAATTAATTAATATAAGCAAGGGCGGAGACTTACATAGCACCATTTAGAGAGTCGTTTTGTATATAATTAGATTTGTTTTCTTAGTTTTTAGCATTACTTGCATTTTAAGAAAATTCTCTCCTAACGAAAAGGAAGGAGATTATTTCTTATAAATACATGGATGTAATATGTACTCTAGATCATTATTCTAATGCAATAATATATATTATTGGTCCTCTCATTTTGAGTGTAGTTATTCTTGTTGGAGTGTGTTATTTTTGTGAATGCATGTTCATGAATAATAATGGAGCCAGTGGTATTATTGAGTTGTTATGATTGTGCAACCTTTTAGTTTTGGTGTTTGCCTCATGTTAACGAATTTTACTGATGTAAAAAATTAGAGAAAAGATCACCTATCATTCTTGTATAGCATCTTGTCTCGCATGGGTGCACTTTCTGTGACCTTATGATTTGATGAAATGTGAAACATTTTTTAGTTATTATTGAGTTCCCATCAATGATTGCATCAATGGAGTTGAGGAAGCACTGCTCCTAATTTCATTGGTTTCCTACCTAATATTTTTGATAGTTTAATTTGGAGACATGTTGTTACCATAGTTTATGTCCATTAGGAATTCCCCTTTCAAGTTATTTGCTTTAATCTCCCATTACCTTATCTATGTTATTTGTTTTTCTAACACTTGGTTCAAATAGGAATTCATATAGTTGCATCGATAAATTACATTCATCATAAAACAAAAAATACCAAAAATATAACTCTTTTGTGGTTACTTTTTCAAACAACAACAAATCAAACAGATTATCCAATTTTTTTCAGAACTAGCAAAGGCCTTCTTGTGAACATACACATTTATCTTCAATTGAAGGGATTTCAATAGGTCTCAAGATCACTCGAAACCTTGGAGTTGATCCTTGATTAACTTTTCAAGAGAGGAGTTTAAAAGGATCGTCTCATTCAACATTGTGCAAAATGACAGCTCAACAGAAGTGGCACTAGAAGGACGGCTTACAAACCATTCAGATAAGAAAAATAACTTGTTATTTTGAAATTCTATAGTTTTTAGAAGTTTAGAAAATTTTCCATCTGACATTGTCGAAAAGCTACACTATTTTGAGAGTACACTTCTACAAAGGTGTGTTTTTCCAAAATTAATGTAAACTGGAAGATCCTGATCCACCATCTCTGTTTCAACAAACTTTAAGATCTTCAGATAGTGAACCAAATTTCTTAGAACTCAGTCATTTTCACAAGCCTTATAGTAACAAAGGAATACCAAGAATTCTACCACTTACATTCCAAATTTCATCATCTCCAAGTCCACCTCTAAACCTACCTCCACCCATCATTCTACCAAATCCTCCACCAATGGTCTTTTTTGCAAACATAGTAGATTCACCAATTAATTTGTAAGGTGCACTTAATGACCTTCCCAAGAATCCTAAGAAATTATGCCCAAGATTTATCTACTAAGAAACATGAATAGCTCAAGACCATATCAAAGTCTTTAAAGAAATATGCAATTGATAGCAAGTTCAATAGGAGAATTTGGTCCTTTGTTTATTCTCATACTCATTGGGAGAAGTTTCCTTTAACTTGTACATGAATTTACCACTAGGATGTATCCAGAATTGGGCCACCTTTGAAAAGTTGTTCCTTGAGAAATTTAAAAATTCATCAACCCAGTTGTAATACATCATCAATTCATATCAATCAAAAGGATCCAATGGGGATCATTTCATGTTTTAATGATTACTTTCACATGGCATACCACAAGTTGGAAACACCTATACTATACCAATTAAGGCTACCATTCAGATTTATCTTAATGCTATGGACCATCTCATGGCTATTTTCTTATGAAGACTACCTACTGCAAACATCAACATGTTAGAAAAATTCTTCGAAGAAGCAATTGCCTTTACCAAGCAAGTCAATCCTAATGGAGGAGGATTGATGGTTCCAACTCAAGCTACTACAATGGTATCAACATATCTTATTGGAGCACCAGTGATGCCTAGTCAATTCATTCCAATTAATTTGGTCTTGCTACAACATGCACCACTTGTACGTGTTCCAGCCATAACTTACCCATGATATGACCCTCCAAAAGCTGCTTTCTTTGAGCAGAAGGTAGCAACATCCAGTGAAGCAAAAAATAACATTGCATCTGAGATTTGGTCAAATGAAGAAGAATATGTCTCAAATTACCAATGAATTAACCTGTTTGAAGTTGTCACAAGGGTAGAATAATAACTTTTAGAGAACAAAAATAGGCCCTTACAACAACAACTATCGTCAAAACTACAAAAAGAATTTTAGTGGAAATAACGATATAAGAAATAACAATGTAGGAAACAATTACAATCCTCTAAATCTCAACAATGGTTTCCAAAGGAAGAATCGACAATTGAATACCTATCCAAACAATGGAAGCATCCCTACTAATAATAAAAATAATGCTTAGTTTGTAGATATCAACCAACATGATAGTAATCAAAATGTAGCTAATGATGGTGGCTCATATTTCAATGGGAATCAAGAAGTGAACTAGAATTCACAAGGCAATAATAGTGAGTCTCCTATATAGTACAATTCTATGATGTTAGAATCTTATGATTCTCCACAAAATCCTAAAATGGAGCAACTAGCTAATGAAGAATTCACTTTTCCATTCAGTCAAGAATTGGATCCTCAACTGGAAGAGATGCTAGCTTTTTGAAATGACAATCAAAATACCTACAATTTATGTAATCGAACGGAACCCATAACTGATGAGATTCCTCCTATCTTGTAGCCAACACCTCCTAATCCAAGAGCCAATAATAATCCAATACCTACCAAAGCACCCTACATTGGGAAAAAAATCAAAATCAAGGGAATGTGCCTACAATCCTAAAGAATCCTATATGGACAACTAAAAAGTACAATGCAGTGGAAGATTTAAAGAGGACCAAGAATAATATGTCGATGTTTGATATTCTACAAGATTTTCCTAATAAAAGGGAAGCATTACTAAATACTCTTGATCATACAAAGGCAATGCCTAACATAAACATAGTCCCTCAAAAGATAGCATCAAAAAAATTCAACACTTCTAAGGTAATGCCTATTATGTATAAAAACAAGGCTAAAGTGCCTCATTTATTGCTTAGTCTCAAAAAAAATGGAAGAAACCTACACAATTGTCTTATGGATTTAGGACCTTCTTGTAATGTCATGCCACTTTTTATAGCTCAAAGGTTGGGAGTCACTCCTCAATCTTCAAATCGGATAGTGACTCCAAGGGATTTAAGACATCTAAGGGATCTGTGGATTTGTTTTTGTGGTAACTGATTCACCCCCCCCCCCCCCCATCAGTTACTCCATCTATAATTCCAACAATTGGTATCAGAGCTTTTGGTGCTTGTAGGAAAAGATTTCAAGGATCTAAGCCAAAGGTCAGGATGTCTTATAAGAGGGAAATTCCAAGACTTAATAGGGACAACTTCTCAGCATGGTAGGGGTTGATAAGACTTCATCTGGATTCTATTGGTGATACAAGGCTAAAGTACCTTGATGAAAAATATACATAACCTTTTGCTACATTATCTATCAATGATATTGCTGAAAAGAACACTCACAACAATATGATGATAGATATAGCATCTGCTCTGAGTTATGAAGAATTTGATGACATTAAGGATTGCAAAAATGCCTTTGAAATGTGAAACAAGTTGAAAGAGATTTATGGAGGAGATGATAATGTGAGAAGAGTTAAAGCAGAAAGTTTGAGCAAACAATTTGATCAAATGAGGATGAGAGAGGATGAAAACATTGCAAAATATGTTGAAAGAGTTAAAGCATGTGTTAGTGCAATCAAAGCATCTAGAGAAGATATCAAGGAGGAGATAGTTATAAGTAAAGTTCTTAGAACTCTACTTCCCATTTATGCAATTAGAGTCTCTGCAATTCAAGAAAGAAGATGTGAAGCAAATCATAAGATAAATTTAGAGGCCATAGTTGGAAGATTGACTGCATTTGAGCTAGACAACTATGATGATTATGTTCCAGCTGCCAAGAACATTGAATCAACATTTGAAGCCAAGATTTCACTCAAAGAAAAAGGCAAAAATTTAAAGGATCCTCAATCAGATAGTGATGAAGAATCATAACAGAGTTCAGACAGTGATCTTGAGGTGGCTGAAGCTCTGCTAGCAAGGAAATATTCAAGAGATAAAGGAAAATACAAAGGTAAGGTTCCTCTAATCTATTTTTCTTGTGAAGAAATTGGACGTATTGTTGCTAGCTGCCCAAATAAGCAAAACAAGAATGACAAGAAAGGTCACAAGTGTAATGGCAAGAAAGACTTCAAATCATTCAAGGATAAAGGTAAGGAAACATGTTTCATGGCTAAAGATTCTAATAATTCTGATGATGAAGAAGAAGATGAAATTGTTTACATAGTTGTAAAGGATGAATCTAATAATGAAGAAGAAATGGCACTCATTTCTCATGTGAGCAAAAATGATACATGGATTATAGATAGTGGTTTTTCTCATCACATGACTGGTGATAAAACTAAGTTTGAACACTTTGAAAACTATGATGGTGGCAGTGTAAGATTTGGTATCAATGAACCTTGTTGTATAAGAGGAAAAGGAAGAATCTCACTGACCAAGGAACTTGTATGTGATAATGCATATTGGGTAGAAGAACTAAAGAATAATCTGTTGAGTGTGGCATAGCTACTCAATAATGGATTCAAAGTGGAATTTATGCATGGAAAATCAAGACTGCTGGATGGAAAAGGAAAGCTGATTGGATCAGGCACTCAAACAAAAGGTAACTTGTTTTATCTTGAACTTGGTGAATGTTCATGTTTTATTGTTCAAGTTGAAGAAAGTTGGTTATGGCATAGGAGGTTATGTCATGTAAACTTTGAAAACTTGATAAAGATAAGTAAATTCAAGAAAGTAAGAGGCATTCCTAACATAAAGAAACCCAAGGTTGGTCTATGCAAGAATTGTCAAATTTGCAAAATGGGAAAAACTAGTTTTAAAAAAAAGAACTATTAGTCTGAAGAAATTTTAGAAATTGTGCATACTGATTTATGTGGACCTATTGGCATTGAAATTTATTTTGGTGAAAAATTCTTCATTCTTTTTGCTGATGATTATTCAAGAATGATGATTGTCATGTACCTAAGAGAGAAATCAGAAGCATTTGAAAAGTTCAAATGGTATTTGGCCAGAGTGGAAAAGGAAACAGGCAAAAGACTGAAATGTTTAAGGTCTAACAGAGGTGGTAAATTTATTTCACATGAATTCAATAACTTTTGGCGCATTGAAAGGGGAATCAAAAGATAGGTTTCAGCACCAGGAACTCCTAAACAAAATGCAATAGTTGAAAGAAAGAACAGATCTATCATGGACTGTACAAGAACCTTAATGATTGAGAAAAGCATTGCTATCAAATACTGGAAGGAAGCTATCAGCACTGCAATTTATACCTTGAATCAAGTACAGCTGAAAAAGGACTCATTCAAGACCCCCTATGAGTTGTGGTATGGCTACAAACCCAATGTAAGTTACCTAAAAGTATTTGGAAGCAAATGTTACATTTTGAAAGAATCTAGAAAAGGTGAATTTGATGTAAAGGGTGATGAAGGAATATTTTTGGAATATTCTTGCAAAAGTAAAGCATATAGATGTTTGAATCTATCTACTCACAAAGTCATAGAAAGTGCACATGTGAAAGTTGATGAGTTTGTAGAAAGAACTGAAGAAAAAAGCAAAAGGGAACCTGAAGACTATGGGAGATTTGTTTATATTGAACCTGATACAATGCCAAATATACCTATTAATCAAAAATCTTCAACTCCAGAGTCTTTAGTAACTGAGTCGCAGGAAGTTCAAATCGAGCTAATGCCTACCGAGCTGCAAGAACCCAAGTTGCAAACAGAAGCTACCAAATCAACATCTACTGAGCCTAAGCAACCAGAAGTTGAGACATGGAAGGATAACAATGCAAGTCATTCAAAAGGCAAGGAACCAGTGTTAGCCAAGTATGTTAGGAAGCATCATGCACCAGATCAGATCATTGGAGATAAATTAGAAGGAACAATGACAAGAAGTAAGTTGAAAGGCACTTGTTTACTTGCTGATTTTGAACCTAGAAATGTCAAATATGCATTAGAAAATGAAAGTTGGATTGAAGCTATGAATGAAGAGATAGAATAAATAGAGAAAAATAAAACATGCACTCTTGTACCTAGACCGAAAGACAAAAATGTAATTGGAACTAAATGGGTATTCAGAAACAAGTTAAATGAAGATGGTAAGGTGTCAAAGAACAAATCTAGACTAGTATGCAAAGGATACTCTCAAGAAGAAGGTGTAGACTATGGTGAGACTTTTTCTTTTGTTGCAAGATTGGAAGGTGTCAAAACCTTACTTCCATATGCTGCATACAAAGGATTCAAAGTTTATTAGATGGATGTCAAGTCAGCATTTCTCAATGGCATATTGGATGAAGAGGTTTACATTGAATAGCTTGAAGGTTTTGTTGATCCAAAAAAGGACATGGTCTACAAACTACATAAAGCACTATATGGTCTGAAACAATCCCCTAGAGCATGGTATGAAAAATTGCATAACTATCTTATTCAGATTGATTTTCAAAGAACTAAGGATAACAATAGTTTGTACATAAAGGAAGGACTAGATAATAAGATTGTTTTAGCAGAGATATTTGTAGATGATACTTTGTTCATAGGAAATGATGATCTTTGCAAAGAATTTTCAAAACAAATGAACAAGGAATTTGAAATGTTAATGTTTGGTGAAATCAAATTCTTTGTTGGTCTTCAAATTCAATAGAGTAAGAATGGCATCTACATCACTCAATCTAAATACATCAAGGAGATACTAAAAAAAATTGGTATGGAAGATTGCAAACTAGTTGGGACTCCTATGTGTACTGGATTGAAACTTACCAAAGATGATGAATCAAAGGAAGTGGATCAAACATTGTATAGATCTATGATTGAAAAGTTGTAGTATGTAGTGCATACAAGACCAAACATTTCCCTTGTAGTAGGAATTGTGGCAAGATTCTCAGCAAAACCAAAAGAAAATCACATGATGACAATCAAAAGGATCATGAGATATTTAAAAAGAACTGAAGATTATGGATTATGGTATAAACTTGGAAGAAATTTGGATTTAAAAGATTTCACCGATGTAGATTAGGCAGGGAATGTTGATGATAGAAAGAGTACAAGTGGAGGAGCTTTCTTTCTTGGAAAGAGGTTGGTTTCTTGGACAAGTAAAAAGTAGAACTATACATCCCAGTCCATAGTAGAGGTTGAATATGTTGCAGCAGCAGTAAAATACTCAAACATTGTATGGTTCAAACAATTATTGGAAGGTGTGAAGCAAGAACTCAAAGAACCTATTATTATGTTTTGTGACAACACAAGTGCAATCAACATATCCAAGAATCCAGTGATGCATTCAAAAACCAAGCATATTGTTATAAAGTATCACTTTGTTAAAGAATTGGTACAAGAAAAGGAAATCAGATTGGAATATGTCCATACAAAGGAACAAATTGCTGACATATTCACAAAGCCTTTACCTAAGGATGCATTCTTGTATCTAAGAGGTAAGCTAGGGGTCATTCCCCTATCTGAAGCTCACTAAAATATAGTTTTAGTGATGCATCAACAGGAACATAATTGAAGATCTATCGATTGATGTAGCAAAGTAATGAAGACATTGCATATGAATCAGTGCATCAGGTACAATGCTATTCATTTGATTTGTGTTGTCTTTGGCATGTGTTGTCAAAGAGGGAGAGTATACTATCATATCTTTCTAAAATTTGCAAGAAAATGAGAGCTTGTGTAAGAGGGAGAGATTATTATGAAAGAGGGAGATTTCTGTAAAGTAAAGATCTGGTTAGACCCATTTCCAAATTTTATTCTGCTATGACATGTTGTGTTGCCACCAATGCCAAAGAGGGAGATTGTTGGATATAATTGTTCAATTGTGTGTTGTCTTTGATTTACACAAATGTCATATCAGTTATTAGTCAGATTCTACCAAGCTCAGATGGTTAGCAAGGCAAAAGACAAAGTTCACCGAGTTTAGAAGGTTAGCAAAGAAGGTTTATAGTGTCTACTAAGCATTCTCAAGCTTTACCTTGCACAGGCAATTGCTACAAAGCTTTCAAGGTTTAGAAAAGGAAATTCAGTTGTTATTGAACTCACTCGATCATCAAGAGAAAATAGTGCAAGAAATAGTTCTAACCAAGCTTTCATGGACAGTGAAAGAAATTTAGTTCTTACCGAGTTAACTCGGCATCCAAAGGATTTTTTGCAGCTTTTGTAGTGTTAACTGAGTTAAGACGATTAACTCAAGAAATTATTTTTGAAAGTAGTATTTATCGAGTAGGGTCGGCCAATGAAGGATTCCATTATTTTGTGAAATAAAGTTTATTTGTTTAATGCAATATTTGTAGCCAACTAATATATGGTTTATGTGTAAATGTAACTTGTGAATGAGCCAACTTGATAATCTGAATGGTATATATATAAGGTCAAGTTGTGAATTCTAAGTGTGTGAAAGATGTGAATGAGAAGAAGGACTAAGAGTGAATTTTGAAGGATGATCAGAGATCATTGAGGAGCAGCAAAGCTATATTTGATCAAGAAGGATCAAATAGTGCAAAGTGGAGATCTGTTATCAATTTAGTTGCATCTTATTCAGGTCAATTCATTGTTACTTTCTAACCATTGTAGCAGTGATTTCAAATCTCTTAACAGAGTTGGTTTAATAGCTATTTTTGTAAATCTTCTAACAAGGTGACAGTTAGTTGAATTGTTCTAAAGACCTCTAGCAATGCCACTCCTAACAGGATGATTAAATCCTCTAACAAGGTCACACCTAACAGTGTGTATTGTAACCTTTAATAGGGTTGGCTCCTAATAGGGCTCACTTTAGAAGAGTGAAAAATTGGTAGCTAGTTACTTGATGGTTTTTCCCATATTGGGTTTCCATGTTAAATCTGGTGTCTCTTGTGTTCATTTTATTTAACTTTTGCATGCATATTAATAATTATGAATGTTAGATGATTAGTAACCAATTAATCTACCAAGTTACAGCATTCTTATAGTGTTTATCGAGAATCAGCGGTAAATAGGTATTTAAGACATCTAAGGGATCTGTGGATTTTTTTTTGTGGTAACTGATTCACCCCCCCTCTCAGTTACTCCATCTATAATTCCAACAAGACTCAACCAACTGATCACAAAAACCAACCTCTGTCCTAGCATCAACAAGGTTAGGAATATCCTTAGCAATAATCTCCAATTTCTCTACAAGTTTTGTATCAGACTCCACAAACTAATCAACAAAACCAAACTCAACCTTACTATGGCATCTTCTCTCACAAACAAATCTCTTAATCGGCCAAACAAGTCTCTTCTGGATTGGTAGACTCTAGCTTCACAAACATCTATGATGTGCCTTCCTCATCTTGTCCTTATCTTGATCATCTAAACTAGTTTCAAATTGAGCAACCACCTTCTTAGTTCGATCAGCCAAACTAGCTTCAAACTAAGAAGACATCTTAGAAAAAATCCTCTCCACCACATCATAGAGATTTGCAATCTCAGGGTCCAATCCTATCAGAGCCATCTCCCAAGATCTTCATAAACTCTTTACAACAAATCCTTCCCACACTACTTATGACAAAATCAAATTGTTTGCAAGTCAGATCACAACCTGCCACCTCACATGAGCAATGAGGAACCACATCACAAGTTTAGGACCATGGATCTACAATCTACAAACTCTCTACAATCATGCCTCAATAAGATCAATCTTCCATCTTTGCATCCATCAACCCATTTGCAAGCCCTCTATAATTGCAAGTCAGAACCACAATCTACTACCTCACAACCACTAGATCAAGATCAAATTAGATCTTCTTTTGCATGCAAGTTCTGGTGCAAACTACTACAACTTTGGTGATCTGTCTACATGCTTAGGAATAGCCTTCGCTCTGATATCATTTGACGTAATGCAAGGTAGGAGAACTCCCAAAGGAGATGTCCTAACCCCTAGCAATATCACCATGTAGTGGAAACTCAACAACAAAAAACAATAATACAAGATCTAATACCATATTACAATAATATGTTCATAAAATATAACTGATTACATTCAATATGTCAGTTTGTAAGGCCTTCCCAATGTAGACACCTAAAAATCCTTTATAAAATAAAATATTTTTATTTTCTGAAAAAAGTCCCTGATGACATCATCATTTATTAATTAATTATTTATTTAATTTATTTATTTATTTTTATGCTATTAAATCCCTTTATCTTAATTAAAAATATTTAATTAATGAATCCCTCCCAAAAATGTTTAAATCTTATTTAAACATTATTTCCTTATTTATTAATTATTTAATTAATAAATTGACCAAAAATTCTAAAATAAATAATTTATTTATTTTTTGTCAAAATCTTGGCCAATTTCCTTAAGACCACTAACCTCTTCCAAAATCTTCTAATCCTTCTTTAATTTTGATTAAAGGCTAATCCCATCATTCCCTACCCCTAATCCCAACTCAAAATATTTAATTAAGATTAAATATTAATCCTCATGTTTATTAAAAATATTTTAATAAATATCTCCTCAACCCAAACCCTTGAAATAAATAAAATTTTATTTATTTCCTAAAAACTTTATTTATCCTCATCCTAAGAAGTTCTAGACTCTTCTAGAAAGTCTTCATCCTCATCCAAAGCCTAGACTCTTCTAGAAGATGTCAATCCTTATCTTTGACCCTAATCCTAATCCCCCCCTAACCTTGTCACATTCCCTAAACATGGGCTAAGAATTGCTAACCCAAGCCAAAGCCAACAAATATCTCCTCCTTCACCCACCCTCATTAAATGCCATCCACTTGCCCATCTCTAACATCCCTAATCTAATCTTAACTCAAGCCTAATCCTACCCTTAATCATTTGCACAATCCTAAACAAGCTTAAGACTTTCCTAAGCCAAGCCAAAGTCTATCCCCTCAAAATATCCCAACCATAAAACTTTATGAAGCCCACAAAGCCATAAATGACTCTTACAAGCTCATTCATTGCTCTTACAAGCTATTATGAGGGTCTTTATGAGCTTTGAGCCTCCTTTGTTGACCCCTCAACCCCTCTTGCTCTAACCAATGACCCTATGACATGTGTCACTCCCTAATTGGATGTAAAGAAGCACAATCCATGTGCTCTCCTCTCATTCAATCTAAACCTTCCATAAGCTTTTTCCCATCCTTGCATCCTAGCCCTTGATCCCTCAAGCCCTTTGCTTATTTAAGGAATCCTCTCCCAAGTCATTTTAACACAATCTAGAAAGTAAAGCCATAATGTCATTTTGAGAAGCCATTTTTACATCAAATCCATTCACCAAAATCTATTAAAAATTCTCCATTGAAGCCCATTTGAGCATTTGAGCATACATACATAATCAAGCCATCTTAGCTATTAGAAACACCTCTACATCAAGTGATCATCCTCATTGAGAGAGCCTATCCATGGCTCATATTCTCATTTGAGGACTTCACTTTGTCTCTTATGAAGTTATGTTAAATTAGTATGCAAATGCTTTTGATTGTTTTAATTTTGTGTTTCTAACATACTAAAGTAGCATATACATTTTGGCACGCCTGGTGGGACCCTGCATGGGTCATCTTTATTAACTTTTTTAGTCAAGTTTTGTATGTCATTTTCTGATTTTGTCTAATTTTGCTTGTTTTTGTGATTGGTAGGATTGTATAAATTGGTTTTGTAGGTCCACATGAGCATGAAGAAGACAAAGGAACTCATAGTCTATCTCATAGTGTTTGCAGATTTGTCAAGCTTATAGGTGGATGAAGCACTTGGAATTCTTCTTCCTCTTCTTGTCTATATTCTTATTCTATTCCATCTACTTCTTCTTCTTCTTCTTGAGGGATCTTGGCCTTTTTTTTTTAAGAAAGAAAAACCATATACACTTTTTTTTAAGTGCTTAAAATGAACCCCCAAATCATACTTAAATCTATTAAAAACTAAAAATTTGCAAAAAAAAAAATCCTTTAACAAGTGAAACTAAACCAATCCAATCATTTGCATCCTTGCAACATCAAGGTTTTAGATGCATTTATGCAAAGTTAGGAACACTTCATTTTTGGAAATTTAAAAAGAACTTCAAGTTTCCATTTCAAAAGGTTCAAAATCAACACTAAGTGCACACTAAAATCTAAATCAAACTCAAAGCATCAATCAAGGATAAAATGAACCTCATTTGCAAATATTTTAAAGTTCTTTTAAAAATCTCATGAAAACTAAGAGTCCTAAATGGTTGCCAAAATTGTCCTAAAAGCTTTGTTATTTGTTCCAAACAAATGTCTTGTTGCAAAATCTTGAATGTTTCTTAGGTTTTTCATGTATCAAAACAATCTAAGAATATCATTTTTTTAGGCTTAAAACATGCAAACTAAAACACAAAATCTTGAATGAAAACCAAAGTCCAAAGAGTCATTTTCACTTTTGAGTCCAAAACAATCTTGAATGATCTAAGGTTAAAACAAAGCACTTCAAAGTTCTTAAAACAACATGCAAAATCTCAAATCTTGAATGCTCAAAGGAAAAAACTTGAATGTTTAATCACTTGTCTTTGAATGCATGTTGCTAAAATCACTCTTGAGTGCCATGGATTAAAATCAATTTTTTTTTTTTTTTATGAATGCATGATTAAAACAACAAATCCAATCTTGAATGTCATAGATCAAATAATCATCTCTTGGGGCATAAAAAGAATCCACATTTTAGAAACCTTCTAAGTTATAAAAACAAATAAAGACAGTTTGAGTGAATTTGTTGTTGGACTCACCCTCTTTAATCACCCATCATTCTAACCATTGGTTTCAATATCAGCGCCATATATGGGGATGGGTCTACCTAAGAAGGTGTTAAGTGCTCCACAAAAATCAAATTCCACTCACTTGATTTTTTATTGGTTTTTCTAAGATAAAATTTTTTTTGAATGCACATTAGTCTCACTAACACTTCATTTGGGCATAAAAATTGAACAAATCTTGACGTGGAGGGCCTCCAAGCGTGTTCTTGAAATTGAGCTTTACACACATCTTTGTTTTGGGCTTAAAACAAACTCACACTCAATCTTGAATGCCTTAAAAAAATCAATCGATACTTGACGTGGAGGGCCTCCGGGCATGCGAGTTTACTTTTTGTTGACCCTAAATCTTCTTGGTGTATTCATTCTTCGATCACTTCTCTTTTGTTGGCGCATTTCAAATTGAAATTGAACCTTTGCATCTTAAATCATGTGTGTTTTCAATAGGTCTAGATCAGAAAAACTTAAAGCGTCAGTTGGAAAAGAACTCTGTCTTTTAGTCCAAGATCATCCAAGTCTTCTCTCCCCTTCTCATCTTTCGAGGCCATCTTGGGTGCATAAGATTAGGATCCAAAATCTTGTCTTATCTTTTAGGAGGCCTGCTTGGGGATTTCATCATCCCTTGGAATGACCTCAACTCCAGTATTTTGGCAAAGTATAAAGATTGGGAGGTGAATCCAAAGACACCTCTCTTGGGATCAAAATTATGTCACTCGAGCTAAGCCTCAAGGAACTTTATACCCTTGAGAAGTGAAAGAGGAGAAGTGGGTTACCGCTCCTCTCAGTTGTGTGACATCTTTTTGGTTTCATCTACGGATTTGGGCCTCACATACCTTGTGTATATCGAGGACTCCCTAGACAACCAAATTTCATCCTTGTAGAAAGCTTCCTAGGATGTTGGTGTGTTTGACGTGCTTGCTCCAAACTTTTGTTTGCCTGTTTCTTCATAGCTTTTGAATGAATGTTTGCCAACTTTGGTCAAAATCCCAGAAAAGTAGAAATCTCTCAGCTCAAGGCATACTTAGCATAGTCACTGCCTCATTAGAAAATCATCCAAACTCCCTCGCCGCAACCGAATCTATCTAGTTCTTTGCTTTAGAACAATCCCAAATCCAAAGTCCATCCAAATCATCCCCCAGCCAGCTAGCAACCCAATCCAAAATCACCTAAGCCTTTAAGGAATTGTTGTTGCTCGGCCAGAGTTTGCTATCCAAATCCCTCAATCTCCCCAAGGTTATCCCTTTGACAGAGCTTTGTCTAGGGTAATCTAGCCTTGTCACTTGTCATCCCTCATCACCTTAAGCTAAAGGTTGGGATCCACAAGTGGTCAATCTCGTGTCATGCCCATAGGATCATATTTTTCTATCCTCAAGTTGACACCAAAAGCCACCAATCCTGCACATAGGAAAGCAAAACTCTCACTTTTTAACAGAATACACTTGAAGTCTTCCATCCATAGGAAAGCCAAAAATCTCTAGCCAATCCTCCTTAGGTCTGCCATGCAGCTTTGACTCTCCCTAGGAAATCTTTCATCAGCCAATCCAAAATCTTCGCTTAATCCAAATCCAACCATGAGCTTCCATGTTCATCCATATGCAAGATCCCATCCCCATCCAACTCATCATCAAAACATGAAATCCCAACCCTATCATGATGAGTTTGGTCGCATTGTCCTTTCTCTCACTACATCCTATTCCAATGATGATGAAAATCTTGTTGACTATGATGGGTATCTTGGGAGCCTTAGATGCCTTCCGCCAACCATCCCCCAAAATCCAAGCATTCCTCCAAACTATCTAGTCATGCCATCTCATATCCTAGCTTCTCCTCCATCACCCAATCAACCAAGCTTCCAATCTTTCACCCCCATCACACCAACTATTCCTGTCAATCCACCACCTCCACCTCTGACACACAAGTCTCCCAGGAATCTCCTAGAGGAAATACAAGAAAAGCTACCTCCAACAATTGATAAGCCATGTCATCTAATCCAACCATGTGAAGTAGTCAATGATGAAGCTTCCCCATCTATAATATCACCTCCATCTCCCATAGCTATCATCCCCATACCATCCATCAAATTGCTTAAAATCCTTCCACTTCTCGCAAGCATCAAAATCCCAACACCTGTCAAATCCCTCCAAATCCTATCCACATCACCTCCAAGCATTTCCCAAATCTCCCGTAATGACCCTTATGCATCCATCTTCTACTCACCCATCTCCTCTACCGAATCTCCCATCTATCCATCCGCTACCTTTGAAGAATCCATCCCTTCACCTCCTATTGCACCATCCACTCCAATCCAATCCTATCAAGATCTTGCCCAAAAGCATGTTGACATCCCCCAAATCATAAATGAAGATATCATCGTACCATGTCTTCCATCCATAGTGCATTCACCATCCCCTCCATCTCCAAAACCTCAAGCCATACCTCCTCTACTGCAGGATATCTTTTCATCCCATCAGCTAAATCAAGGTCCTATCCTACCATCTCCTCCGCTCCATGCTTCCATCTTACCACCTATCCAAGCTATTCCACCATCTATAATCTACCCTCTTGGTTCACTTATATTCATCCATGGTGGCCCCCTCTCAGCAGAAGAATTAAGAACGGTATCTCCCTGTTGCAGTACATCTAACAAAGCACTTCTACCATTTTTTACAAACAAAAAGTTTCCTCAGCTCGTTCAAATACTCAATCAATGGCATTATCAAGGTCAAGGTTTAGGACCACAAGAGCAAGGAATCAGAAAGCCTATTATTGCACAAAAAAATCCAGGATATGTATCCAAAGGCTCACCATCTAAAAGTGTTGGTACACGCCATCCCCAAACCAAGCCTATCCCCAGGCCCACCATGCCAGCCTCCCATCACTCCTTCAAGAAGTCTTATGTCATCCCCCCTCCACCATCTTTGCAACCCAAAAAAACCTACCATAACCCCCCTTCATCCGCTAAATCCATTTTGGGTCCCTATGTCCCAAAATCTACCATCCTCCATCCTCCTATCAGCCATCATAAAAATCTTATTCCCTCCATTCCTACGCAAGATCAACAAAGGAACATATCAAGGTACATCATCCATCATCATCCCCCTACACGCTCTTGCATATCCTCTCCATCTCACAAAGCTTCTCCTAACCATCTTCCCAAAGCTTACCATAGCAATGTGAATGCCAACTTCAAAATGCATAAAGCTAAAAATCCACATCCTAGGTAATCATATGTCTATTCTAAAAGACATACTCCAAAAAGAAAAAATCTAATCAAAGAATGCAAAACAATGCAAAAGCCTATGAAAAAAAATCCAAAACCATGTGGATCCCAAAGAAAAAACTTGAAACCCAATGCATAATGGCATCCACCATTGCTAATCCCCCATCTAGTGACTCGTGTCCCCCATCTCCTAACTCCATCTTGGGTGCCTATATCCCCAAGTGCGCTTCCACAAATCCTCCATCAAGCCAGCATCTACCATCTATCCCCCATATGCTCTTTTCACACCAGTCCCAACATGTGCCAATGTTGATCCTGCAAGCATCCCCATCTCATGCTCCTTTCCAGCCTTTTCATCCCTCCATCTCCTACCATCAATCCCATCTAATCCGATCTATTGCATAAATCACACATCCGATGTACCAACATCTAGCAACAAAATTGAACATTCCAACAGCCAGTGAAAAATCCCAAAAAATCCAAAAATAGTTGAAGAAAGCCAAAATCATTCCAGCTAAGTCCAAAGTCAAAAAGTCAAAAAAAATAAAGAAAAATAAAGCGTCCACTAGTGAAAACTTGGCAATTCAAGCGCCTTGGACAAGTACCATGATGAAAACTTGGAAAACAAGCGTCATGCATAATCTAGCCATCCCCAGCTTAGCCTATCATCCTCATGCTTTTGGTCACATCTTGCCATCCAGCTCCATCTTCCAATTTATCCACCTATCTTTCATCCTCCAGCTTTTATCTATCACTATCCACTTATCTTCTGCAACCTCACCCCATCATTCCAGCTATCATCCATCTCCCTAGCGCCTTCAACTTTTCCATCCTAGCTTCAATCCTATCACATCCATCGTAAGACCTCCCTTCGCATGTCATCTTTTGACTGGGAGCACTATATTCCTTGGAGATATTGTCTTGTCCATCCTTCCTTGTCATTGGTATCTCGCTCTAGGCTATCCTCATGCAAATCCAATGCCATCCTCTCATTAGCCATTCACTCTAGCACCATCTATCAGCTTAGCTACCACCAACCTTAGCATTGTCCCCATCCTTGGTCGCACATCTATCATCATCATTGGATGCATCTTGCCAAATCCATATCTTTCGCTATCACCTCATCCTTAGCTTTTGCATCTTGCACCAACTTGATCCATCCTACTATCTTATCATCCCGAGCTCTTGTAGAGCTTGTAAATAATCTTGTATCCAACACTTGTATCATACCTTGTATCATAGCTTGTATATCCAATCTTGTCCAAAATAACTTGTACATTTGTACCATGTCTTGGTCCATCAGCTTGTACATCCTCTTTAGCTTAGTAAATTGTATCTATCTAGCTTTCATGTCAGTTCATCCTTGATCAGCATCTTGCACACATCGCACAAATCTTGGTTAGCTATTCCAATGCATCCTTTAGCTAGATCTCCTATCATCAAAGTGTTATCCTTCTTAGTTCAGCTTGCCAAGTGCATCACACATCCAAATCCACCAGCTTAGGTGCTCTCTGATAGATCCTTGTAGGGTATAGCTTTCCTCATGTCTAATCTTGGTCTGTTAGTACCTCATCCTACCCATCTCATTGGCAAACAGTTCTCTTTTGGATTTTTGCTTTCTTTTGATTTGGAATCTTCCCTTTTGGGTCTTGAAGTATCTTTTCCAAGCAATCTTTTTGTTCCCCCCTCAAGGTTGCCACGATCTTCCATATCATGGTATGCTGCGAATGGGGTACTCTAAGCGTACAGTTTTGATCAAGTCTTTTGTTTGTTTCTTTTTTGCTTGTGGGTTACCCAGTGTCAGTTCCACGATGTTTCCTCTAGGTTTCATGTGTGATGCTGGGGCAATCCTTGTGTGTTTTGAGTTAGTCTGTCAGTCCTATGGACAGTTGGTGAAAATGCCTTGATGTTTTTGGTACCCTTGGTAATTAACCAACAGTCCTATAGCAAATCTAGTGCTCAACTACATGGTGGTACTTCTCTTTGAAGTATCCCCTTGCTCAAAAAGCTTCAATGGATTCCCTTCATCTCCATTATCCCCCATCTATATCTAGCATCTGTCTCTCCTACCCTAGCTTGTGCAACTGTATCTCTCAGAATCAATCATCACTCTTAGCTTTAAGGATCTGCAATCCTAGTCTTAGGGATCCACCAATCCAATCAATCCACCAAGCCTCATCTTTCAAGATCCACAATCCTTGTCCTAGGGATCTCCGAAACCCATCTTCCACCAATCTAACTCTTTGAAATCCTGTTGCATCAACTTTATAATCCCCTCATCCTTCTCCCTATCCTGGATTCCTTTTTATAGTGCTCTGCTCCTTCATCCTCCACCTTCCCTAAAGTCTTAAGCTTGCTTCCTCTTGTGCATCTGATTCTCCTTTATCATTCTCCCATAGTGAGAGTTTGAGCTAACTAAACCTCTTCTCTTAAGCCACTCTTTGTCCTCCCACCCGCCAAGATTCTTGTACTTTTCAAGAAGTCGTCGAGCCTCGCTTTCTCTCCCCGTCGCCTTCTTGAGGGGGCATCTCGCAGTCCATTCTCTCCTCTTCTGCTCTAGCCTAGGGCATCTTATTTTCTTATCTTTGATGCCATGCCACTTGCGGCATCACATCAAAGAGAGGCAAAATGTAGACACCTAAAAATCCTTTAGAAAATAAAATATTTTTATTTTCTGAAAAAAGTCCCTGATGACATCATCATTTATTAATTAATTATTTATTTTATTTATTTATTTATTTTTATGCCATTAAATCCCTTTATCTTAATTAAAAATATTTAATTAAGGAATCCCTACCAAAAATGTTTAAATCTTATTTAAACATTATTTCCTTATTTATTAATTATTTCATTAATAAATTGACCAAAAATCCCAAAATAAATTATTTATTTATTTTTTGCCCAAAACTTGGCCAATTTCTTTAAGACCACTAACCTCTTCCAAAATCTTCTAATCCTTCTTTAATTTCGATTAAAGGCTAATCCCATCATTTCCTACCCCTAATCCCAACTCAAAATATTTAATTAAGATTAAATATTAATCCTCATGTTTATTAAAAATATTTTAATAAATATCTCCTCAACCCAAACCCTTGAAATAAATAAAACTTTATTTATTTCTTAAAAACTTTATTTATCCCCATCCTAGGAAGTTCTAGACTCTTCTAGAAAGTCTTCATCCCCATCCAAAGCCTAGACTCCTCTAGAAGATGTCAATCCTTATCTTTGACCCTAATCCTAATCCCCCCCCCCCCTAACCTTGTCGCATTCCCTAAACATGAGTTAAGACTTGCTAACCCAAGCCAAAGCCAACAAATATCGCCTCCTTCACCCACCCTTATTAAATGCCATCCACTTGCCCATCTCTAACATCCCTAATCTAATCTTAACGCAAGCCTAATCCTACCCTTAATCATTTGCACAATCCTAAACAAGCTTAAGACTTTCCTAAGCCAAGCCAAAGTCTATCCCCTCAAAATATCCCAACCATAAAACTTTATGAAGCCCACAAAGCCATAAATGACTCTTACATGTCCATTCATTGCTCTTACAAGCCATTATGAGGGTCTTTATGAGCTTTGAGCCTCCTTTGTTGATCCCTCAACCCCTCTTGCTCTAACCAATGACCCTGTGACATGTGTCACTCCCTGATTAGCTGTAAAGAAGGACAATCCATGTGCTCTCCTCTCAGTCAATCTAAACCTTCCATAAGCTTTTTCCCATCCTTGCATCCTAGCCCTTGATCCCTCAAGTCCTTTGTCTATTTAAGGAATCCTCTCCCAAGTCATTTTAACACAATCTAGAAAGTAAAGCCATAATGCCATTTTGAGAAGCCATTTTTACATCAAATCCATTCACCAAAATCTATCAAAAATTCTCCATTGAAGCCCATCTGAGCATTTGAGCATACATACATAATCAAGCCATCTTAGCTATTAGACACACCTCTACATCAAGTGACCATCCTCATTGAGAGAGCCTATCCATGGCTCATATTCTCATTTGAGGACTTCACTTTGTCTTTCATGAAGTTATGTTAAATTAGTATGCAAATGCTTTTGATTGTTTTAATTTGGTGTTTCTAACATACTAAAGTAGCATATACACTCAGTTATGGCCAAATACAAAGAAAGTAATAGTTCTACAAGTTCCCTCAAGATCCAATCCAAAAATTAGCTAGTCTAGATCCACACTCTAGTAGAAACCCCCAAGGAAGATCTCAATTTGAGCTCGCAAGCCCACCAAGCAATCTCCTTATTTCACAAGCTGTAGCTACTAGCTCTTCTCCAAATTTACTCCTCTACCACCTCCCCTTATCCACAATGGATCAATAATGACTAAAGACTTCCCTACAACTGCTACTTATACCAATCTAAGCCACAAGTTAACCCAAAACACAAATTAAATACAAATAAATAAATTAAATGCCACAAGTTGGCATGTAATGGCAAGTAAATGGCCAAAATTGATATCCAAGTAAAATCATGATATTTCATAGCTTTGATTGAATTAGAACTCATGCTTCAAACTGTAGTTAGTACTCTAGGCCTTCTTCAATCCCTAAAATTGGCATCCTCTAACTCATCGTAGAAAATTAGTTACACAGCCTACAATAGGTATCATAAAACATATCTCCAGAAGCAAGGCAACCATACCATGTTGAGCAAGCAAAGACCATGTCAAGTTCCTAGACCATGCTAAGAAACCATAGACCATGCCAACCAACCAAAGACCTTGTCGAGTTCCTAGACCATGCTGAGCACTAGTATCTACCAAGCACCCTCCAAAGCAACTAATGAGCCTCTTCCCATGAACTCCAAAGTAGTCACCAAGAAAAACCAAGATGCTCCTGTATCAAAAACTTACAAATTATTGCTAAGTAGAGAATGGAAAAAATGCTTGAGAGGATGGTTTTCAACTAATTTTACCCAACTATGGCTACCTTGGAAAGGACTAAATAATCAGACCAAGATTGACTTTGAGCCAAAGCTGAAGATAATGACCACACAGTACAATGCACCAAATGAGATAGCATTTTTTCAAGTCGATTTAGGTTCCTACAAATTGATGGCTCTGGGCATAATGTTAGCCAAGAGATCGCACAATCTAAATAAAGAATCTATGATCCCTACTCCAAAAGAAGAGCTCATGATTTAGTTTGTAGACAGCGTGATTTCAAACTTACAATGCTTAGGTGAAGAAGAGGACCCAAATGTTTTTCTTCTTGGAGGACTTTGTAGTTTGTACAAAGTCAATCATTTAGAATTTAAATGCTCACATTTTTAGGAAGTAGTTGCTAGGGTACTCGCTAATATAATGTAACTGAAAAATGGTCATACTCCAAATGAGTTACAAAAGGAAAGTTCAAGTTCCACATGCATGTCTGAATTTGTGGGGATTTTTGAAGAAAAAAAAAGAAGATTCTAATGCATCATATATGACACTTCTTTAGATGGTGGGGGTTTATCTAATCCTCCACCAAGGATTATTAAAGTTCTTAGGAGAAGATGTTTTGTAAATGGCCAAGGTTGGACCTCGGTGGTTATTCATCCTAAACCCCAAATTGATAAAATCACCAAATTAATTGGGGATATTCAAAATCAACAAGAGAAACAAACTGCCCTTGTATCAAATATAAATTGTGGCAACTCGCCAAGTCCACCACATGAAATATTGCAATGGATTCCAAAGGAAAAATCTTTTAAAATTCAAGTGAAGGAAATGTTGTGTACCAATAAACACAAGTCCAAAAAGCCTAAAGAACAACCAATTTGGACACTCAGGTTTGACAGCTCCAAATGCAAATTAAGAGCTAGTGCAAGTATTGTTAATCCCAACGGTAGGTCTTTTTATGCAGCATATTGTTTACAATTCAAATGTACTAACAATGTTGTAGAGTATAAAGCCTTGATTTGAAGACTTCTCTTCATATTAGAGAAATATGTCAAAGCTCTCATAATTGGAGACTTAGAGTTGGTCATTAGATAGGTGAAATCAATCTACTCTTGCAATGATAGCAGAATACTTACATATCAGAAAATATTTTGGGACTTATTGGAATATTTTGAGGCCTTGAACATAAGGTCCATTCCAAGGAAGAAGAACATGGTATCTGATGCCCTTGATATTTCATAAAGTGCATTGCAACTCATTGAAAGAACAAAACTAAAGAGGTTTTTAGTTGAATTGGTTGTTGCCCCATCTATTCTAGACAACATTACAAACTTCCAAGTCTTCCAAGATGACCAACATATCCTTGAGTTCATTATGTGCAATGGCCTTTTCAGAGGACAAGAGATTGATGATACTCTTGATGATAAACCTGAGGACGATGAGCTAGAGGATGAAGACGGGATTATAAATTTGAAGACCAATACTATTCCTAAGGGGATGGTAGAGTTGGGACATATCTTCCATCAAGATGAATCAACACACAGTAGAAGAAATGTTAAAGAAAAGAGGATTAAAGAGTACAATTCATATAATTTGGGTGCGAAAGACAATCCTAAGTTAGTAAGAATCAGGTAGGCATGTAACCCTCAAGAATGAGAAAGTATGCTTCAATTACTTATAGAATACAAAGATGTCATTACATACAGTTATGAAGAGCTCAAGACATACAATCCTGAAACCATCACTCATGACATTCTATTGAAGCCCGATGCCAAACCTTTTCATCAAAGATAGAGACCAGTGAATCCCATAATTAAGCCTTTGATAATGAAAGAAGTCCAAAATTTAATTGATGCTAAAATTATCCTAGCAATTAAACATTCTACATGGGTGGCTAACTTGGTTCTAGTAAGGAAAAAGATTGGAGAAATTTTCCTTTGTGTGGATTTTCACAATTTGAACCTAGCTTCCCATAAGGATAACTTCCCTTTTCCCTCACTTGATGAACTATTGCAAACTGTGAATAGATCTGAAATGATATCTTTTCTAAATGGATATTCTAGATACAACCAAGTAATGGTAGATGAAAAAGATAGATTGAAGACTACATTTACAATAAAATGGTGAACCTTTGCATACCGAAGGATTCCTTTTGGATTGATCAACATGGGAGCCACATTCCAAAGAGTGATGGACAAAGCCTTCAGAGGGCTGATAAAAAAATGTATAGTTATCTATATGGATGACTTAACCATCTTTACGAAAGATCTGAGTACTCATATTGTAGATTTGGAACAAGTATTCAACCGATGTTGAAGGTATGGCATATCACTAAATCCTAAGAAGTGTTCATTTGGAGTCACAAAAGGAAATCTTCTCAGTCATATTATCTTTGAGGTTGGGATATCCATTGATCCTGAAAGGATAGAAGTGATTCTTAATATGTCACCTCCTCATAGTCGTAAAGAGCTAAAATCTTTCTTCAGAAAAATTAATTTTGTATGCAAGTTCATTAGTGGATTTTTTGAGATAGCACATCCCCTTAATGACTTGCTCTTGTAGTCATAAAGAGCTGAAATATTTCTTCACAAAAATAAATTTTGTACGTAATTTCATTAGTGGATTTTTTGAGATAGTACATCCCCTTAATGACTTGCTCAAGAAAGGAGCAAAGACTAAATGGGTTCCTAAAATAAAGAAATCTTTTGAAGACATCAAAGTGGCCATCTGTATGACTCCAGTACTTGTAAGTCCAAATTATGATTTACCATTTAAAATCTATTCATTTTCTTTAGAACATTCATGTGCTAGGATTCTCACTCAAAAAAAATACAAAGAGGATGAAAGACCTATTGCATTCATGAGTTTTCCACTACGGAACGTTGAATAAAACTATTCCAATTTTGACAAACAATCCTCCACTCTAATAAAGGTAGTCAAGAAATTATGTTATTACATACTTAAGAGCAAGGTATATGCAATTGTGCTAGATCCTCTTGTCAAAACATTATTGATGCAAAATGAGGTAGGTGAAAGATGAGGAAAATAGATGGCTATATTACAAGAGTTCAATTTAGAGATTCAACCAATGAAGCTAGTGAGAGGACAAGGACTAACTAAGATGATAGTTGATAATGAGATCAATAATGACAATGAAATCAAATTTGATGATGAAATCAACAAAAGACCATAGTATCTCAAGTGGATATTGATCAAGAAATAATTACAGATGTATGATATCAAGATATTGTCTATTATCTTTTGTAGAATCAATACCCTAATTGGATTAATAGTTCCCAATGTAGAGGACTCAAGATGAAATGTCAATCCTATATGCTTCAAGATAGAAAACTTTATAAAAGAAATTACAAGGGAATTTATTTGAAGTTTTTGGGACATGGAGAAGCAAAAGATGTTTTGGAATAGTTTCATGATAGGTACGGCATGAGATATGGATCAATAGAGGCTACAGATAACATGATTTTGAGATCAGGTTACTTTTGTCCTACCATCTTCAAGGATACATTTTGTGCATGTGCATTCTTTCTACATTTTTCAAACAAGTGCCAATAGATAAAGACATCTAGCTATGCCACTACAACTAGTGTTTGAGGTACACCCTTCTGCCAAGTGAGGGTTAGGCTTTATAGGACTAAAAAACTCACCATCATCTACAGAACATATGTTCATCCTCATAGCTATAGACTATTACATGTACTAGATAGAAGCTAAAACTTTTCAAAATTACATAGCAAAAGTGGTTACTAATTTCTTGGAAGAACACATTGTCACAAGGTTTGGTATGTCATTCTTCCTTGTATGCAATAATGGGTCATCTTTTTTATCAATCTTCCTTACTCAATGGGCATTAGACAATCAGGTCATAATCAAGTTCTCATCTAAATATTATCCCCAAGGAAATGGTGTGGTTGAGTCCACCAATAAGAACTTGATCACAGTGATAAATAAATTTCTATAGGAAAACCCAAAATATTGGCGCGCACAGCTAAAATATGATTATGGACAGACAAAGTTAGGATTAAAAATGTTTTGGAGACATCTCCCTATTTTCTCATCTATGGTTAGGTGTAGAAGTAGATGAAAGCCAAATTTACAACTCACCAAGATCATCTGCATGCAAATAACCTATCGAAGGGAAACCAAAGAAGGAAGAGGTAGAGCTTGGAAAACTAAAAGGACTGAGAGAGAAGATATTGCAAACAAAGAAAAATGTATTGATATACAATATGCCTTGAAAATGAGTTGTGAAAATACAATGAGAGAGCCCAAATATAAAGGCCTCAAGGAGCCTTCTAGAACAAGCTAGAAGGTGCTAGGAGATAAGGTTGACAACTAAGCATACATCTACAAAAAGTGAGATATCCTTGATCAAGGTGAGAAGATAAGTATGACTTAGATAGGAACAAACTCATGTGTTGTCAAAAGCTCCTAAACTACAACTATTAACTACATGCATTAACCTAAGTAAAAGCATAAATAATTATTATTTACACTAACACCCCCCCTTAAGTGCAACTTAGGGGAATGCACTTAAGCTTACAAAAGCTAAGATAAAATGCAAAATGGGTCTCGACAGCAAGGCCATGTTAGGTACCCATGTACAATGCAAAGAAATTCAACCTCTAAAAATGGGGAAAGAGAGAAAACCACATGAGAAAAACCCTCCCCCAAAAAGAGGTAAGAAAACCTAGTGAAGGACTGAAGAAGCTACAAACTCTTTTAGAAGAAAGAAACTACTGATCTAAAGAACCTCCATGGAAAATAGAAGGCATGAACCGAGTGTGTCTATATGGTAGATGATCCATCTCACCAAAATGCATAGGTAGCTAACCATTGGAATTTCCTAGTATGTAGGATCAACCACTGAATACATAGTTCACACTATTGAACCATCGAACCAAGGAAGCATTAGAACAATAGAATAACCCCCGCTTAATCTAGATGGGGTGAGATGATAGGCAACTGAGAAAGTGAGCCAAAATTCTCTCTAGAAAGAACCAATAATGATGAGAGATTTGAAGAGGTACAAACACCTATAAAAGCATGGTCACCGACACTACATGGAGCTAATGTCCTATAAGGGACACTCTCTTGAAAAAGGAAGAGACCACAAAAATGGAAACAATTATCCCCCCATGGTGCTTTATAAAATAATGCAAGTACAACTATCTCAAAGCAACGTTCCTTAACCTAAAATGCAAGAGTGGAACTTTATCTCAGTGTGTTTGCATAAAGATGCTTACAAATGATATCAACAATGATCAGAAAGGAAAAAAAACTAATATAAAAGCGTAAGAATTTGACTTAGGGTAGAATTTACCCAAGACCAAGGAACTCAAACACAAGCACAACAGTAGACCAAAGAGAGAGTATGATTAGAATGATGATATATTCATTCAATATGCCATATTAAAGTACACTAGGAGTGCATGTATATAAAGGCCTCTGGAGAGCTTCTAGAATGCATAGAAGTTAGCAACATGATAAGTCATACAACCAAGCACATATCCACCAGATATAGGTTATCCTCCATTAAGTATAGAAGTAAATGCGATGATGTGAGGATAAGCTTACAATGGTGTAGCATCCAAATTAATGTTGTAGACAACATGTGCTAAAAAGGGAGTGCAAATAATTGTGTTGTCTACATGACAACATAGTGAATGATGCAAACTCCAGTGTTGTAGACACCATGTGCTGAATTAGAGTTGCATACTTCTATGTTGTCAACATGACAACTCATGAGAGTGCACAAACTCCTAAGTGTCTCACCTAAATAAATAATAAAATAATGCATTAACCTAAGTAAACTTAAGTAAAGTATAAATAGTAAATACTTATTTACACCAACACCTCCGCTTAAGTGCAACTTAGGGAAATGCCCTTAAGCTTACGAAAACTAGGATGAAGTGCATGATGGGTCTTGGCTACTAGGCCATGTTAGGTACCCATGTATATAATGAAATGCAATCTCTCATAAAGTAGAGAAAGAGGGAAAACCTCATGGGAAAAACCCTCCCCTAAAAAGAGAGATGAAAAACACATACGATGTATGGATGGATGGAGTAATCAAGACCCCCCCATTATGACATACATCTAGTATATACATAAGAGAAAAATGAGAAGAGGAAGAGAGACAGAATAGGCTCCCCCACCCAAATAAGAATTCCTGCTAGTGACTACTTCGATGAAGAAGTTGATCCAAGATTGTAGAATGGTGTTCCTCCCCTTAGGAAGAAACAAGATCATGGGTACAAATGAGATGCTTTCGCTATGCATGGAAAGAATCCCATAGGTAAGTGATGTCTTTGAAACCTGCTCAACTAGATAAAGGACCTGTTTCAAAGAACTATATGTCTCCTAAGATGATGAAGAACCCCTCTGCAACTCCTAATCATAAGTATCCACAATCACTTCAACCTGTGATGATCGATCATGTAGATAGTGAACAAGAGGGTCAAATGGAGCACTCATGGCAACTAAAGAAGGTGTTGCTACATTAAGAAGAAGAGGCAGATCATCAATACTGTCCCCCAAATCTGTTAGTGATGTTGGACCTAGAAGATTAGATGTACCCTGTTGTGCTAGACCTATCACTACAGCAATATATGCATGTGGACTAAACTGATGTAGTGAGCTCTCACTACAACTGTCGATAGAACCCCACATGTCTGAATCTGTTACAGCACTATCGCTAGTGTCACTATCAATTTCCACACAATATGATGTGTAAAGAGGATTAGAGGATAAGTTCGGTGAACTTTCCTCAAAGTGTACATCCTTCTCCATAAAAATATGATGGGTCTCTGGATCCAAAAGTCTGTATGCCTTCACATCGTCTTCATAACCAATGAAAGTACAAGGCTAAAGTGACTATGTCTTCCATCCCCTGGAAGATATCTTTGCCCATGCAAGACAACCAAAGACTCTGAAGTGTGTCACGATAGATTTTTTGCCACACCATGCCTCAAAAGGAGTCTTGCCATCTAAGGCTAGATGAGGAGATTGATTAAGAATGTGAGTGGCACTACTAATTGCTTCGACTTCAAGTGATGGATCTAGAGACTTGGCCTATATCATGCAACTTGTCATGGACTTAAGAGTTTGGATCCTCAATGCTGCAATATTTTTCTTATGCAAACTAAATGCTGGTGGATTCTATAGATCAATTCCCTCAAGTTTGCAAAAGTATTTTAGTCTTTTTTTCACATACATGCTTCCATTGTCGATTCTTAAAACTTTGATGGCTTTTCTTGATTTCTATTCAACATGAGTCTTGAAGGCTAGAAACTTGTCTAACACTTCATTCTTATCATGAAGAAAGTAGACCTCAATGTATCTTGAAAACTCATCAATGAAAGTAAGTATATAGTGACCCTAGTTGACTAACGTCACTCCAAAAGGACCTGCTAATACCATGTGAACCATCTGTAGAATAACTGGTGCTCTTGAAGACTTCCCTTTTTGTAACTTCCCTTTTGGATGCATATCCATTGAATCTGTCAAACATTCACCATGGGAAAAGTTAATTTGAGGTAGACCTTTGACCAATCTATTTGTGCAAAGTTGTTGAAGATAGCAGAAGGAAAGAAGACCAAATTGCTCATGCCATAATTTGATTGTTGAATTGGATTGAGATAACAAGGCCTTTGAAGGAGACTTGGGCACAAAATGGGAGAAAAAGTACAACCTTTTGTCATGATTAACTTTCCCCATTGCAACCAATGAATCATCTTTTAGACTGTGCACCTATACTGAGTCTAGAAGGAACTCAACTCTATGACCATCTTCAAGGTGAGTGATTTGGTAGATTGGTAGGAGATTTGAATTTACATTTGGAACATAGAGAACATCTTGAAACTCTCAATTTTCCATTTCCACATTTCCTTTCCCTTCAACTTCCATTTTAGTATCATCTCCCATGAAGATATGTGGTACCTTTGAAGAAAAATCCTCCTTTGAAAAACCCATGTGATAGGAGGCACCTAAATCAAGTATCCATTCCTTAGAAGAATTTGTATTTTCCATGAGTGCTTGCCCTTTGCCCTTTGAATCTGAAGAAGACCCTTTATCCTTATAAGCATTAAGGAATGGAACATTATGTTTCTTCATGATGTTGGTCAACTCATCAATATTCTTATGATAACACTCATGTTCTTCATGACCCATTTTCTTGCAACAGGCACACTTTTTCTTCTCCTTATTGTTCTCCCCCTTCTTGTTGGAATTTGAGGAAGACTTGCCTTGATGATTGGATTGTGGTGTTGTCTTTTTTGCATCCTCTGATTTGTTCTTCCACTTCTTTTTCTTACCCTTTCCTTTACTTGAAGATTGTTCAGCTGAATTTGGAGAACCCTCATTGTTGGCCATCAATGCTTTAGACTTAGGTGAGTTGAGAATCCCCATTGATTTCAACTTATTTTCTTCTTTATCCAATAGATCAACATATTCATCAAAAGAGACTTTCTTATAGGCAGACCCTAATGTAGTCTTTGAGGTGTTAAAAGAAGAAACAAATGTGGAATACTCCAATGGTAGCTTGTTATGTATGAGATAGATCAATTTTTCATCTTTGATAGAACTCCTACAATTAGTAAGCTTTGTCCTTAGTTCATTTACCTTGATGATGAAATCCTGTATAGAATCAAATGACTTAGGATCTAAGGAGATAAGCTCATCTTCAATTTTGAAAACATCCTCTTCAGACACTTTACCATATAGGTTTTCAAGGGTATCCCAAGCTTCCTTAGATGTAGAAGACTTCTTAATTTGATACATGATCTTGTCATTAACCCCCAAACATATATCACCTAGGGCTTTCCTATCCATTGCTACCCAAGTTGAAATATCACTTGTTGATACATTATCACCTACTGGTTTAGGAAGAGTACCATCTACATATTGAGAAACTCCATTGTGCATTAAATGATACCACATTTTGATGGACCATATAGCATAGTTATGAGGAGTTAATTTTGAAAACTTAAAATTTCCCATAATGCAGAAAATGAAAGAAAATTGCAAAAAAGAAGGAACACAACACCAAGAACACCCCCTCTTTTCACTAAATCAAGAAACCCCCCCCCAAAATAGATGCTTTTGGCACTTTATAAGTAGTGCAATTACAATGTCCACTTGCCAATTTTGGCCTTCATGGACTTCTAATTTTTCTTGTTACAACCTCTTGAAAGATTATAAATCTAGAATTTTATAATGTGCTACAATTCTAAAAGAATACAAAGTAAAGAAAGGCCTTTTTTTTAAAGCAACACTTTTTTCCACATAACCCTACAATTTGACTATAGATCTGGAAAGTAGAAAAAAATAACATACTTTCAAAAAAAATGGAACCTATTTTCGTGTCCAAATAAGCTTGTATGGAGCATTTGAAGTTACAGAATGCAAGATTAAGCAAGTACAGTTGCCAAAAAATGGAATAACTAAAAAATTCTTGCACCAAAACTAGAAAAGAGCTACACCACTAAAAAGTTTAGGAAATTCTACCCAATTTCAAAAAAAATTGTACCTAGTTTGTAGTCTGGATGACTGAGATATGGCCTCCCAAAGTCGAACTACAAAATCAAAAATCAATCTGGAGAGGGGTTGCATCAGCAAACGATGGGGTTAAATTTCACGATCATACAGTCATCACAGTAGTTCTAATTTTCCCTAGAATGACGGTCAAACAACCATCAAATTTAGGATAGTGGATTTGATGACGTCAAAAACCTGCAAGCCTATGATGACATTAGCATGATGTCATGATGATGTCAGCACTGTATAGACATTACAAAATTGTTTGGACTATATCGATTAGGTAGATGTGTGTTGTGTAGTTAGCGTATAGATCTGCTGATGTGGGGCTGAGTCGAATCTGATTGTACTGTCTAGTCACAAGTATGGAAGCATTGATTGTGTTGTTTATGCAAGTATGAGTTGGTGTGGTTAACGATGTGTATGCCATGTGGCTGCATCTACAAAGGATGCATGGCCCAAGTAAAATACTCTACATGGAGGGTAGGTGAGCTTACTGGGATGCTACCTAGATGTCCATGTTATGCAGAGTTGACAAGTGTTGATGTGTCTGAAATCTCCATAGGTCTATGTTGATTGGGCGGTCATGGATGTCCACGTGGGTTATCGTGAAGATGTTGCATGCAAAGCAAGCTCAACCTTTGTGCAAACATGTGGACAAGCGCAAGTGTCTCCACGTGCCACAAAGGAGTGTGAGAAATGGATGCATGGCCAAATGCTGCAGAGTCACCAAACTTTGGATTTGCGGAGGCCAAAATTTACTTATCAGTAGTCGCCAGGGTGGAAAATGTAGTAGGCGCCAAATTCTTTGTTTGCGGTTAGAATCCTTTTTTACGGGTGATGGGGGTGTTTGGTTTTATCCCACATTCGTGGGTTTTATGAAATATGAGCCTTTTAAAAACCAAGCCACTCTAATATTCAAATTGAAGTTGGTGCCGCTAGATATGAAAGAGTCCGTCGGGTTTAGGTGACCATAGGTTGACGTCATCAAATTTGGCCAAATTTAGCTGGAACTATAAATTAGGTGCTCGATTTAATTGCAAATGCTCACCAATTAAAATATTCTAACCAAATTTGCAGGGCCAGGGTGTGACTACTCGGTTCTGCAAAAACAATTTCTCTAACAGCCCAACTGGGCAAAAAAATTCTTCAAAAATAAAATTCAAAAAATAAATTGCAGAGAATGAAAATTAAATTTAAATCTAAAATAAATTCATAGATCAAATTAGATCATACCTAGTTTGAAAATCAGTGTCTTTGGGTGCCGGTTTGCAAAAAAAAAGTCTCACGATCAACTTTCACCCAACATAGGTAAATTTATAGTCGATCTTCATCGAATCGACGTTCCAAATGCAATGGTGAGATTAGATCTTGTTCTAGTCACTCCCCATTTCTGCAAATTCTTCAAATTCAGGTTGAGGTGTCAAAGCATGAACAGTCTCGAATGGCTATGTGTAGAGAATCTCCCTGAGCTCTGATACTATGTAAGAATTTGGCTTAGGGTAGAATTCACCCAAGACCAAGGAACTCAAACACAAGCACAACAATAGACCAAAGAGAGAGTATGATCAAAATGATGATATATTCATTCAATATGCCATATTAAAGTACACTAGGAGTGCTTGTATATAAAGGCCTCTGGAGAGCTTCTAGAATGTATAGAAGTCAGCAACATGATAACTGATACAACCAAGCATATGTCCACTAGATATGGGTTATCCTCCATTAAGGATGGAAGTAAGTGCGATGATGTGAGGATAAGCCTACAATGGTGTAGCATGCAAATCAGTGTTGTAGACAACATGTGCTAAAAAGAGAGTGTGAATAACTGTGTTGTCTACATTGCAACTTAGTGAATGATGCAAACTCCAGTGTTGTAGACACCATGTGTTGAATTAGATTTGTGTACATCTGTGTTGTCAACATGACAACTCATGAGAGTACACACTCCTAAGTGTCTCACCTAAATAAATAATAAAATGATGCATTAACCTAAGTAAACTTAAGGAAAGTGTAAATAGTAAGTACTTATTTACACCAATAAAAAGATAGTATAGCCCAAAACAAAAGATCCCATGCGATGAAAATGATCCTCAGACCTAGAACACCCAAGATATCCACCACAAAGCAAAAATGTCCAAAACATGATAGAAAGAGCATGGGGTAAAATTTGAAGGAAATGATAGCATTTCTAAAAAGATGACAAAACTAGATTTCCAAAAATATAACATTTTCAAAAAACAGAAATGGGATGCACAAGAAAACCTTGCTGGAGTGAAAAAAGAACTCCAGACTTTGACTACAAAAATAGGCAATAAAACTGCATCAAAACCTAAAAATACTTGCACCAATTCTCTATCTTAGAACTAGCTTTTTGGCACTTCTTTCAGATTGGAAAAATACCTCTGTATGGTCAAGTTATGGCCAAAAGAATACAAATAGGTCAAAAAGGACCCTGGAGAGCCTGCAGGTGTGATGATGTAGTGATGATGTCATGCTAACATCAAAAAATAACGAGCTTAAAATTAACAACCAAGGGGCTATCATAGCAAAAAAAGAGGCCACGTGGCAACCACATGGTAGTTTCTAAGCTGTCACAGGTGACATGGTAGAGGCCACGTGGTAGTGCTAACATGGCACCCATGCCACGTGGCACCCGTGGACTAGTGCCAACTATCTTGGAAATACAGAGGTGGTAGAAGTGTTAGCAGGCTACAGGTGGGTGTCAGACTGGTGGGTACCACTAGTGGCAGTGGCCACAGGGGCGACTGCTGCTAGTGCCACCGCTAGGAGGGTGGTGGGTTGGCCGAGCGGTGGCCGAGAATCGACTACACTATGGTTGCATTGCCGATGGTGGCAGTGCATGGGAAAGGCCACGGTGGTGCAATAGTGGCCACCATGCGGCCCTACTTTTTTTTTTGTTTTTTTTTTTTGCCAAAAATTTGTCTATACGGTTCATACGGTTAGCTCGGATAAAAAATTTTGCCTCCCAAAGCGACTTTCTCCAAAATTGGAAAATTTTATATGAATTCTAATTGTAATGGGCCTTCTAAACTCAATGGCAGCATCTATTTAGACCCAAAGTGCTCCAAAAAAAAGGTCTTACCCTGGATTTAAGAAAAAAATACAAACAAACTATGGTTTGTGTCTTTGAATCATGACTTCAAAAAACCTTTAGCCAAGAAGCATCAGGGAGGCTCTGATACCATGTAGAAGTTGATGAAAGCCATCTTCATAGCTCACCAAGATCACCTACATGAAAATAACCTGTCAAAAGGAAACCAAAGAAGGAAGAGGTGGAGCTTGGAAAAACTAAATAAACTGAGAGAGAAGATATTGCAAACAAAGAAAAATGTATTGCTATACAATATTCCTTGAAAATGAGTTGTGAAATACAATGAGAGAGCCTAAATATAAAGGCCTCAAGGAGCCTTCTAGAACAAGTTAGAAGGTGCTAGGAGATAAGGTTGACAACTAAGCATACATCCACAAAAGGTGGTATATCCTCGATCAAGGTGATAAAATAAGTATGACTTAGATAGGAACAAACTCCCATGTTGTCAACAACTCCTAAACTAAAACTATTAGCTAAATGCATTAACCTAAGTAAACTTATGTAAAATCATAAATAATAATTATTTACTCTAACAACAAGAACTAGTATTCCCACTCAATCTAAGGATTCTAGTTATGAAATTCATGAGGGGGTATGTTAAAGATGATGATAGAGTTTAGATCGGAATAATGAATCTCTTGGAATTGGAGGAGGAAAGGACAAATGCTTTAGAGAATATGGAAAAACATGAGTTGTCATCAAATGATGGTTTGACAAGTGGGCTATAATTAAATCTTTTAGAATATCTGACCTTGTTCTACTTTGGGACAAGGCAAAAGAAAAGCCAAGAAGTCAAATTAAGTTTCAACGCTTTTGAATTGACCCATATCAAATCCCAAAGATTTTGGGAGATAATACTTTTAGGCTAGGTTCTCTACAAGGGGAATTGGTCCCATTTTCAGTCAATGGTTAGTTTTTGAACCATTAATTCAAGGCAAAAAATATGAAAAAACAAATAATAATAATAATTTATTTTTGCAAGTGTATTTATTTCTACTAGTGTGTTTATTTCTTCAAGTGTGTTTTCTTTGAGTTGTGTGTTTGCTTTTAAAGTTGTGTCTGTCTTTTCTTGTTAGTCTGGGGGTTTGGTGCAATCAAGATTTTTCCTTGACACATCTCACAGATCACTCCTTTTAGTTTTGACTTTTGGGAAGAGATATTTCTTTGTCAAAGCATTCAGATGATTTTTTTTCTTGTACCAATTGAAAATTGATGTTACTTGTCATTATAAAGGACTTCCAGTCTTGAAATCAAGGTTTTTAATTGATACCTCTCAATGCTTTGCAACTTTAAAGATTGACTATCCAAACTTGTCAGTTCAAACAAAAGGTCTTCTCAAAGAACTACTAAGATCACTATTTAGCATGAGAGTTCCCCAAAAAGTTCAATAAAAGAGGAACACAAGGGTTATCAAACTAAAGAAAGGAATTGGAAAAACATCACCAATGTCTTGGCCACATAGTCTAAGTATGGTCATGGTATAGAAGAAAAAATATTTATAGATAATGTTAAATTTAAAGATTCCAGAACATCCTAAAAGGTAATCTGACACATAGGGATATGCACTCCAAAATGGCTATCTACTATCTATATAAATCGTTTCATGGAAGAGTCAATAAAAAATGTGCGAGCTCCATGAAGCAAATCAAAAGAGATTTCTAAGGACCTAAAATACAAAATTAATAACTCATCAAGAGCAATTAGAATGGATTCTCTCATCTGGTTGAACAATGATTGATAAACGAATTTTAAAAGGATCCTTGATGAATGGATCAGCAAAGTAAAAGGTTGTCTTCAAATTGTTGAAACCTCATGATAAACTACACTTCAAAGCGTCAAAGGAAATGAATCCATTGAGCTTGAAGATTCAAGATTCTAAAGTTTTGACTATCAAGGAACTTGAAAGCTACTTGAAGTGTTCAGAATTTAGTTTTCATTTGACACATGTTAAAAGAGGGGCTATTTTTTGTGGTCTCATAATCCATTCTTTGTTTCTCCTAGAAATGGGGATCCCCTAGTAAATTCTATCTACCAGACTCCTAATCTGGGGTGTGGGTCACTTTAGGACTCCCCCTGGAGTCTAAGTCAAGCCCCAAAATCTAACTGGGGAAGTTTGGAGAGTAAGAATTCTGAGAAAAATGAATTTTTTCAATTTTTCATGTGCTTGAGTGCACACATGCATAGAGTGCGCGAGTGCACACATGCACAGAGTGCGCAAGTGCACACTCCATCTCCTTCAAGAGATACACACGTGTGCACCTCTAGAGGGTGTGCACTTGCGAAGGTGTGCACCCAAGGAGATGTGCATAGGAGGCCTGGGATTTATATAAGATCTTGGAACCCCTTCTTCCCTTCATTTTATTTTCGCTCCAACTGTTCATCGCACCCCTACACCCTTCGACCTACACTGCCTCTGACACTTCTTGACCTGCAAAATACACAAACACAAGGTTAGCCCTCTATGAAGGTGCGCACATGTGCACCTCCATGCACAAAGAAAGAACCTAAAAGGACTTAAAAACTTAACCCTAAGACACTAAGACACAAGGAAGGTGTGCATGTGCGCACCTTTATGCTTTCAAGAAATCTAAGTTGCACTACACTAAGGAAGTACACACATGTGCACCTCCCCTTTTGTGCTCAAAAATAAAAACATTAACTTAAGTCCCTCCTTTTAGCCATGCATTGTGCATGTGTGCAGTTGTGCATGTTCATACCTAACCTAGGTGCGAACATGCACAACTATGCACAAAAGGCCAATTAGGGGCCAAATGTTCACACCTATGCACTTGTATGGGTGTGATATATTACACATTAGGGCATCTAGGGGGGATTGATTAGTTTTGGTTGTATTTTTTTACTAGTGTTGGAGTAAATTAGGTTTTGTTTTAGGTTAAATTTTAGCTTTCCAAACTAATGATGCCTTTCTTGTGTAGATAAAATGGCATCATCATCCTCTTCAATGGAAAAAAAATAGCTCTAAGACCCACAATATTCAAGTACTAAGGTGCACCAAGGAAATATTGATTTCAAGACGGGCATATTGAGATCACAAACATAGAACTTGGGCATATAGACTAGAACACCTTCCTCATGATTTGTAAGAAACCTAAGGAATGATATGCAATTGTGTCAGCACTTATCATATCAGGCCTTATTAATGTGGCATCGCATCCAACATCTATCTAGTCTCAAAATTTATAATGATACTTGTAGAAAACTATGTGACTAAGGAGAAGGTCATCAAGAGTGTCATGGGAGAAATAGTCCTAGACCTCTGACTTAGGAACATTCAGAAGGTATGCCATCTTCCCAGGGCTGACCAATATTTGAAGATAACTTATGATAGAGCAGAAAAATGGTATCGAGAGGATGAAAAAGAGGCTAGAGAAATAATTCAATCCTCCTTCCTGATAGATAGAACACCAGTAGGCTACAGAGTTGGAAAAGTGGACATGACCAAGGGTTCTACGAAGGATGACATTGGATATGCAATTGTACTTTTGAGTAGTCATGGAACTTCCTACAACAGGAGACCCTCACATCAGGATGGCCCACTTTTTTGAAACCATTAGGAGGGCAAAGATGCCAATTGATTGGGCTACTATCCTTAGTGATAATTTACATGAGAAACTTGTAGCCATGAAATCCAATCTAAGGTTCTATATGACATCATATATGGTGTACTTACTAGTAGAAAGAACCACAGATTACCCAGGCATCTACAAGCAAGGGAGTATGCAGGATGCTAATGCTTAGCCCTATGTGGTGTATCCATAATTAGAGAAAAATAAACTCTTAGAGTAGTGTGGAATACAGGGTGGTAAATGAGAGCTTCATCTTTGCAATCATCATATTTATTGAAGGTGATTATGCAAAAGGATGTCAATAGAAGCAACGGCTAGGATTATAGACATTGGCACTTAATACAATCAATTTAAGACATTCACCTATCTTAGGGTAGTTTGTACTCTAGAAATCCTAAAGAAGCTCCCAAGATATCTGTCAGATAGGCTCATTCTTCTAGAGATTGCATGCCATCTCACTTTTGCATATGACAAAGTGAGGAGACAATATAAGAATACATGGGTATGGCCCATTACAATCGATAGTTTCGATGTGAAGCAAAAGCAAGACATTGTCACTTTTGATTCTAAATGGGAACAATATCCCTCGGAAGAGTACAACTCCCCTCGCCCCTACTTTGACAACATTGGGATGGTAAAACATCAGGTAGGGAAGTAGTTTTTACATGTCGATGCATTCGAAGACCATTGGATGAATGCAATACATTATTATGATATCTGGATAAGGGATTAGTTTGGAATGACTATACCTGGTAGAAAAAGGTACTAAAAATAAAGATCCCTCTAAAGGTGGTGAAAAAAGACTTAGAAGATATCTTGGATCCTTTATACAATAGGGATAAGATCTATGACAAGTTGATAATGAATGCAAAAATTGCGAGAGAGGATAATGCAGATATCAATCATCGGGCTAGGCATATATTCCAATCAACAAAGGAATGGATCAAGAAACCTTTTAGATTAGATTTAGTTCCCCATGTTATTCACCTACAAGCCACTGCATAGTCAATCAAAGGAAAGGGTGCATTAGTAACAGTGTCAACCTTCCCTACTCAATCCCCAATAAGGTCGAAAATGGTAAACCAACATGAGAGGGACGTTGAGTACTTCAAGGTTGATAAAGGTAAAAACAAAACAAAAATGGTACCTGCATAGGAAAAGAAGCAAATGACTAAGGCACAAGCACCCCAACTTGAACAAGCAGAGGCACAAGTTGAGCCTTAAGTACAAATGCCTATTCAAGATTCTGAGAAAGAGCCACATGCACCTCCACAATGAGCATAGGTATAGGATGAATAGGCAAAGGAAGGACATCTACAAGACTAGAGGGTACCACCAATGGCTACACAAGAGGAAGAATCCTCCCCCTTGGCTCCCAAAAGGGAAAGGATTGAATCAACTATGGTGAGAATACGAAGGAGAAGATTAAAGAAGAAAAACACTCCACCCTGTCAATCCATAAAATGATTATGGAAGTGGAGGCAAAAGGAAAAAAAAAGGGAAGTAGATTGAATATGTCCCCTTAAGCCAAAGGACTCATTCAGCAAAGGCAATAGAGGTGGAGGGAAGAATAATTTCAATAGTAACACCTCCATCTGCTCCAAAAGAACCTATTCATGTATCTACATCAAAAAATGAGCAACAACAATGGATAGCTAACATGGAGGGTCAAGAAACTAATGTCTTTGACCTCTCTAATTTTGACTTCATGTCAATAGGTATCGAGATGGTGGGAAAGAAGATAAGAGATACTCCCACAAGTGAATCCTTAAGAGAGGATGGAATCAATTACCACCAATACCTCAAGGACCTCTAGGCATTCTGTCACCACCATCTTAGGACTTAACATTTTTGGATGAAGGCTCAATAACTCCACTTCCTTAGGCCACAAAAATAGAAGAACAGATGACAGAGGAAAGGGAGCCCCAACAACTACATGTCAATGAAGTATCAGAGGAATGGAAAGTACTTGAAGAGCCTCAACAAAGTCCTCATGATATAGAGGCTAGGACCTTAGCCCAATCAAATATAGAGACTCCAATTGTAGATCTTTCTCAACGAGAAAAGACTTCAAAGAAAACTGATAAGAAGAAGGGGCCTGCAGTAGAAACAACTTCTTTAAAAAAATACATGTCTCGCATGGGCACCACACAGGCATGGTTGAAGAGAGAAGTCATGTTCTACCAAAAAAGGAAGCTAGACCTAATAGTTGAGGAGTGAATGAAGGAATTAGTGAAAGCAATCAAGAAGCCTAAGCCACCTACATGCAATGCATGAACACTGGCCTTCATAATGAAGAACCAAGATCAGGACTTACTTGCACATATAGCCATTCCTCTGCCACATGCTAACACCAAGGAACTAACTCCTAAAGATTACCAAATCAAGGAGATTGTGTTGGGAAGGCTCACAGTAGACACAAAAAAAGTAATGATCACTACAGGCACGAATGAGGTGTTCTGGCATATGGACCTAGATGAGTCTGAGTTGATAGCACTCGGGAAGCAAAATGAGATATTAAGAGGCTATCTACATGAAGTTGTGGGCCTTGTAGACCTAGATAATCCAGAGATTACTCTTGTTGCAACATTAGAGAGGAAAGGGATGGGAACAATACAACTGGACCTATTTTTGGAGGCATGTCAGCAATGGTGTGACATTTTTGAAGAGAAAGGTGTGCAGATAATACAACGTAACTTAAAGCTATTGCACTACATTCATTCAAGTGCAAATAAACTGGTATACATAGTGAACTAGGATTTTGGGTTAATGGATGAGGTACATACCTAGGCTAAAGACTTACAGGCATTGACATCAATAAAAGGTCAAAGGTATCATATGCTAACGGAAGTATATGCTATTAAGGATCTCGATAAGGTAGATGGCTGGATAGAAAAGATATCGATCGGTAATAAAGTCATGGAGGGACTACACATAGATATTTAGAAGATAAGAGAGCAAACTCAAGAGAAAATTTTGGAAGTGGAGACATACTACAATGTCGCTAGCCTTGAGATTTTTGAGGATGAGTCAAAGACCAAGCTTTTTGTAATGCAAGCAATTGTTCCACAATTCAGAGGTACATTTGAAGTAGCTTCATCAAAAATGACATCAAAGTATCCTTCAAGACCAAAGAAGAACTGTTGGAATTAGACACCAAGCTTTAAGATTTTGCAGAAACAATGATTGAAGTAGGTAACTATCAGAAAATAGTCAAGAATAAGTATAAGGGTCTCAATTTACTAGAAGATACTCAAGTGGCCAAAACCATAAAGAAATTCAAGAGTAAACATCCAGACATCGTTTTGGTATAAAGGGGAAGAAAATTTAGATGTTCGAAAATTAGTTTTGACACTTAAGAAGATTTTGGATTTTTGGAAATTGTCATCAAGGTGTGTAGGTGTGCTTTTCTTAGAGGTGCATCGATAGTGTTGAAGAAGAAGCAACGCGCTGATAGGTAACTATCAATTCCTAATTTAGAGCATTCCATGCACCAGATACACATTTTGATAGCAGTTCAACTCCTAGAAATGCCTAGAGAAGGTCGAGCTTCCATTTTTAGAGCTTCTAGAGACTTCTAGATCTTCTTGTAGTTGCATTCTTCTTATCTTCTCATTCTTTTATTCTTTTGTGTAATGTAAAGGCTCATGCACCTATTAATTGATATAAGCAAGGGCAGAGACCTACTTAGCACCATTTAGAGAGTCAGTTTGTATATAATTAGATTTTTTTTATTAGTTTTTAGTATGAGTTGCATTTTAAGAACTCTCTCTCCTAACACAAAGGGAGGAGATGATTTCTTATAAAAACATGGATACAATATGTACTCCAAGCTATTATTTTGATGCAATAATATATGTTATCGGTGCTCTCATTCTAAGTGTAGTTATTCTTGTTAGAGTGTGTTATTTTTGTGAATGCATGTTCATGAATAATAATGGAGCCAATGTTTTATTGTGTTGTTATGATTGTGCAAACTTTTAGTTCTGGTGTTTTCCTCATGTTAACAAATTCCATTGACATAATGAATTGGAGAAAAGATCACCTATTGTTCTTGCATAGCATCTTGTCTCACATGAGTACACTTTGCATGGCCTTGCAATTTGATGAAATGTGAAACATCTTTTAGTTATTATTGAGTTATCATCAATGATTGCATCAGTGGAGTTGAGGAAGCCCTACTCCTAATTTCATTGGTTTCCTACCCAATCATTTTGATGATTTAATTTGCATATGTGTTGTTATTGTGGTTTATGTCTGTTAGGAATTCCCCTTTCAATTTATTTGCCTTGATCTCTCGTTACCTTATCTTTTTAGTTGCTTTTCTAAAACTTGGTTAAAATAGGAATTCATATAGTTGCATTGATAAATTGTGCTCATAATAAAATAGAAAATACCAAAAATATATCTCTTTTTTGGTTACTTTTTCAAATAGTAACAGATTAAACAGATTATCCAAAAAAAATTCAGAACAAACAAAGGCCTCCTCATGAACATACATGTTTATCTTCAATTGAGGGGATTTCAATAGGTCGCAAGATCACTTGGAACCTTGGAGTTGATCCTCGATTATCTTTCAAGAGAGGAGATCAAAAGAATTCCTATTGATCAGCATCATGCAAAATGACAGCTCAACAAGATCTTAATACCATATCTACAAACTTGCATTACACAAATCTATTAGATTGCTTAATCACATATAATTCACAATTACAATTTGCTTACATTCACTTACTTCATTTTTCTTTTATCACAAGGAAAATAAATTTCCTTTATACCAAGTCCTCTAATTAATTTATTGAGTCACCCTTGAGGCTTTCTCAATTTACAATTACAATAGGATCTCATTAAGATAAAGCAATACATGTTACATTACATCTTTCCATAATTATATAACATTGTCAGTTCATAGTATTCACAAATCTCTGCATGTGCAACCTCAAACCTTGCACACTCAATCACATCATCATTTTGATGTCTTCTACCTATGTCTAACTATGCTTAATCAGTTTATATCCCTATTAGGATATGTAATCCAATTACCAAAAATTGCTTCTCAAGAACTATGTTTATATACTATCTTCAGTAAATATCGAATAATCATCACCAACTTTCAATTTTTTGCATGCACTCATAGCCACATCATCAGGACAATTTATAGAACATATCCTCACCTTCACTTGACCTCATCTTCAATCCTTGAACTTCACGATCTCAAACTTTGTTTGTTTCTATGTTAATCTTCACAAAATAACTAGTACGTTGATGTCATTGAAAAACACTGCCACGAATGCAACATATAGTCATACCAACAATCTCCCAAATGCTCCAACAATGTTAGAATACTTGCCCATAGGAATATTAATGTTCATTCATACAAGTAGGATAATGAAACCTTAGTGCAAGCATTGTGGTGAATCAAGAAAGAGAGATTTGGGTGGACTCCGACTAGGATGGCAATAATGAGAAACACACTTATTGAGGCATAGAATAATAGAAAAACTTATCCTCTTATGATTTATCATAAACCATGTAAGGGGTAGGACAAGCCCAAAAATTAAAATGGACACAATACCCAAGAATAGGGTGTCCATATTATTGTTAAGTAATTAGTTTTTATGTGTCCTTAAAAGAGGAAATTTTTTTAAATAATGTAGTTGTATTTGCAACAATAAAATAATGTTAAAGCAATGAAATGAGAAATTGCCATTTTTTCTCCCCCTCTTGTTTTGTATTTAATCTCTTAAAGAAATTATAACATGTTGTAAACAAATGTGAGCATGATATTGATTTAAGAACAATTGTATATCTCAGGAAAACTCAACCTTAAAACTATGCCAATCAATATCCACTAAGTTTAAAATGAACCAACAATCACAACCTCATTACCTCCTTAGCAAGTTGTTTATTAGTAATGCATCCATGCAACATTGGACCAGCAAGCTGAACACCAATTGGGTCCTATAGAAACTCTAGGTAAGATTTATGGAAATCCCATATCTATTTTGATAGATACATGACCAACAGAATGTTTTATTTACCCCAAATTATTGAGTAGGTTTCCTAAAATAATTGGAATTGTGGTAAAACCTTGGATTGTTGAGTATGGAAACAAGACAAGGGATAGGGTAGAGCAGTGTCTATTTGACGCCTGAGTAGATTTTCTAAACTTCTCTACTAAGATAAATTTGTATGAAGCATCCTTAGGGTCTTACAATATCATCATGGGAATAAATTGGCTCAATGAACACAAAGCTAAAGTAAACTACTTTTCCATGTTAATGGAGTGTTTGGATGACCAAGGAAAACCCGTAAGCATTCGAGGGATAATGCATGAGGTAAAACCTTGCCAAATCTCATCCATGCAGCTTAAAGTATGTACAAGAAAAGGGTGTAAAATATTGTTTGTAAAGATTGAAAACTTGAGAGAACCCTATTAAAATTTTATCATGATGACTACATCTTTGAAGATGTGTTGAATCAGAGAAAATTTGAGGGAAACTTTTGAAGAAAAGTATCCTTGCCTTAAACACTATTAGGATGTATTTCCAAGAGAACTTCTTGGCCTACTTCCTTCTAGAGTATTTAATTTTACTATACATTTGGTTACTAAGGCAAAGCCCATATCAAGAGCACCCTATCAAATGACCACTAGTGAGTTAATGGAATTACACGTGCAGTTGCAAGACCTATTGGATAAGAAGCTCATTTGACCTAGTGTGTCACCTTAGGGAGCCCCAGTGTTTTTTGTCAAGAAGGAGGATGGAACTATGAGATAATGTATAGATTATAGGATTCTTAATAAGGTCACCATAAAGAATAGGTATCCACTTCCTAGGATTGATGAGTTATTTGACTAGATGACAGGAGTGATAATGTTTTCCAAGATCGACTTAAGATCAGGCTATCATCGACTTTGAATCAAGGAGGAGGACATTCATAAAAATGATTTCAAAACATGTTATGGTCACTACAAGTTCACTGTATTACCTTTTGGGCTAACCAATGCTCAGGGAGCCTTCATGAACCTCATGATAGTATATTCTAGGATTGTTTGGATATATTTGTGTTAGTATTTATTAATGATATTCTCATCTACTCCCAAAATGAGGAAGAACATTAGAAGCATCTAAAGATAGTCCTTCAAAGGCTACAAGAACACAAATTGTATGGAAAACTATCCAAGTGTTCTTTCTACCAAAAGGAAATTTAGTATCTAGGGTACATTATGTTAGCTTGAGGAATAGTCATAGATCCCTCCAAGATTAAGGCAATCAAAGATTGGTTAGTACCTAAGAATGTGTCAAAAGTCATGAGCTTTATGGGCTAGGTTAACTAAGGTGGCTCATTTATACTAGGTAACCTAACTTCAAAGAAAATGGAAGAAGTTTATTTAGACAGAAAAGTGCCATACAACCTTCAAATCCTTGAAGGAAAAGTTAACTACAACTCCAATACTCAGAGTGCTTGATCTAGAAGGTCAATTTGTAGTTATAACAGATGCATTAGGGGAAGGGCTAGGAGGCATATTGATGCAAGAAGACCAATTTATTGCCTATGAATCCATGAAATTGAAAATTTATGAACAAAATTATGCACCGCATTACTTGGAATTAGCATCCATTGCTTATGCTCTACAGATGTAGAGGCACTATCTAATTGGAAATTCTTTCAAACTTTAGTCAGATCATCATGGGTTGAAAGATATATTTGCCCAACCTAACCTGAATGCTCAACAAAGAAGATGGTTAGAGTTTCTAGAAGATTATGACTTTGAGATCAGTTATATCAAGTGTAAAAAAAATAAGGTAGTAGATTCTCTGAGCTAATGAAGGAATATATCAGCCATAGTGGCAATAAATATTGGGCTCAAGGAGCAAGTACTACACTGTCTACCTAGTGACAACTTATATAACGAGGTCATCCAAGAACTTCAGAGGGATCTTCAAGATCCCAGATACAAAGGATACCACCTAGAGGAGGATGGAATTTTGAGATAGAAGGGGAGGATGTACATACCCAAGAATTCAAAAATTTGAAGGACGGTCTTAGGAGAAATTCATACTGATCCTTATTCTAGACATCTTGGGATGACCAAAGTGATGGCAGATATAAAAGCTTTGTACTTCTAGAAAGGGATGAAGAGAGAAATTGTAGAATATGTCACAAGGTGCCTTGAATGTCAGAGGGTAAAGACAGAGCACCGTCATCCAACGGGGCTATTACATCTAAATGAGGTTGTAGAATGGAAATGGTAGATAATTACCATGGATTTTATTCAAGGGTTACCCATGATCCGAAACAGACTTAATACCATTCTAGTGGTTGTGGATAGGTTAAGGTGGCTCATTTTATACTAGGTAACCTAACAGATGGAGTATCAGATTTTGCTCATAAGTTTGTAAGAGAGATTTTAAGAATCCACAAAATTCTAGAGAAGATAATATCCGATAGAGATGCCAGGATAACATCCATATTTTGGAAAACCTTATTCATGGTCTTGGGAACCAAATTGAATATCAGGTTTTCTTACCATCCTGAGACCAATGGTCAAATTGAAAGGGTGCACCAAGTACTAGAGGACCTCTTAAGGGTATAATATTGTATGTATCGATAGTACCAACGGGATTCATACCTTCCATTAGTGAAATTTTCATATAACAATTATGACCAATCTACAATTAAAATGATGCCCTTCAAGGATCTATACAGGCGTAAGTATAGATCCTATGTGAGCTGGAACAAGATTGAGGACTGAATCACTGTCGGGCCCAAGATGCTTCTAGAGATGGAGGAACATGTAATCAAATTCGTCAGAGGCTGAAGAAGGCAAATGAATGACAAAAGAGCTACATAGATGTGAAGAGGATCCCTAGAGAGTTCTTTGTAGGAGAAAAAGTTCCCCTAAAGGTTAAGCTGCAGAAGAGCACCATCAAGTTTGGCAAGAACTCAAAACTATCCCAAAGATATGTGGGACCATTTGAAGTATTAGAAGTCATAAACTCGGTGGCCTACAGAATTACTCTACCTCCTACCCTTGCTAGAATGCATAATGTGTTTCACATATCATACCTTAAGAAATAAACAACCCATCATGAGCATGTCATTGAGTGGAATCTCTTGCAGATGCGAGACACAAGGATGGTGGAAATAAAACCACTCAAAATACTTGAGGTGTGTAAGCTTCACTTGTGGAATCAAGACATAACTCAATGCATGGTCTAGTGGGACCAGTACTCTGAGGAAAATGCTACTTGGGAAGACTATCATGAGATCATCTAGAAATTTCATCATCTTTTCTGAGAACCTAAACTGTAAAAGAAACTCTAAAATTATATATGCTGGATTTATATTTTAGTTCTACTATTTTTGTTATGTTGCAAAGTTCATTGAGGATGATGAAACATGGGGCGGTGGGGGGGAGTGGGGGATATCCCAAAGTTTTGATACATTTAAAAATAATCTTCTAGCCATTGGGAAATTCATGGTAATTTAGTTTTTCGGAAAATTTGTTGAAAGTAATAGTTCATGTGGAATTGATCTATCAATAAGGTTGTTGAGATATTTTGATTCTTGTGAAATGGAAACTTGATTATTAGTTATTACTTCATGTGACATGTTAGTTAGCCGTTATGATGGGAATTGAAAAATGAATATCTTAGAAATTGAAAATGATTATGTGATATTTTATTATTATTTCAAATTATGGAAATATGTTATTATTTGCAATCATTTCTATTTGTGCAGGAGCATGATGAAGGGGGGGAAATGTTGCCAAAATGGGAGTTAGGAGGGGACACTAAATCCACTATTAGACCATCATGTATGAATCTAACCACCTAGACCAAGGACGAAATGGCTAGACAAACAAGAAAGTACAAGGATGACCATGAGCTATTGAGTTAAACTAAAACACTATAAAAATCAAATAAGAAAATATTACCTTCATTATATGGATGATCGCAATACCTTGTAATTTTATCATGTCTTAGTATAGTAATATTGAGTTTATACTTATACTTGTGTGGGTATAAAATATGTATGTATGTATACATGTGTGTCTATATATACATACATATTAAGGCTACTCAACAAGCATTAATATAAAAGGGCGATATTAATATACTAAGACATGAACATAGTTGATGTGTCACCTTTATTCTTTTATTTTCGATCCTTGACTATGGTTATTTATTTATTTAATTGTCAAGAGTGGTCACCTTTTTCCATGTCTCCTTCTAAGGCATTGGACTTATGTTGATCCTTTATTCAAAATATGAAATTGAAGGCTTGTGCAAGCATTCTTTCCACCTCAACCATTTCTTGTGTTATTGAGCATGCACGCGGTGTCCTTTGTTTCCCTGCTCACCTCTTTATGGATGCAATTTATTTATATTGTTTTTATTCCCCTTTTGGAATGTTCTGGCAGCCAAATTTGCTTCTACGGAGATTTCTTCTTGTTCATGCCTTATTCTTTCTTGTTCATATTCAGTACGGTGTTGTGTAACTGTGAATGCATGATATCACGAAGTCTATAAGGAATTCTAGCTTATTAAGCTCTGATCAATTTGACAGTTAATTGCTAAGGCATGTGGCATCTTTTTGACATTGATACCAACCTTGCTATTCAAATAGTGTTTGCATAATTAGGTTATAAAATTACACTCTTTTACTATTAATCATGTTCTATATCGCGCAACTGAATGACCACCTTGTCTTTTAGAGCTGACCTTGTTTGATTTTCATTGGAAAAACTAGAGAGGGTTATGTTACTATAATATATTCCTTCTTTAACATAACATTAATAAAAAAGAATAATTATTTGCTCATCGAAAGGCTATACCAATGATAGTACTAAATCACGAAGGCACACATTTTTTCTTTTTATTGTCATGAGTACCAATCCATACAGGGATGTGACTATATATATTCCTAAGATGGGAATGTTGCTCTACATGTAAATGTAATTACTTTCAAAATAAAAACTCAACTCACTTATGATGCCATAGGCCAAAATTGGCATGAAGATGGCAGATGTATAAAAAAAGATATCATAGAATGATCCCTTGTAATCATCCATGAGGACCAGCAAGGTTGAGATGGAGGGAGAGAAAGAGTGGAAATAACCCTACAATGAAAAGAAAATATAATCAGTACTAACATTCAAAATCAAAATTAAGATAGCTCATGAGAAACCATGTATAATTTCTTGTTATCAAGTAGAGTGGTGGATGATCAAGCATCCAAGTTGTCCATCTGAAATCTTTGGCCAAGGTAGTTAATGTTATGTTTTCCACTATGATCACAAGATGTTCTGCTGACAATTGTATGATAAGTTGATTGGAAAGTGTCCACAACCTCATCAGCTGACTAGTTGACACTCTACACAGGGATGCTCAGTGGTTGGATAAGGATGTCCCAATCCAACTTCTTGTTAGGATTGTCCACAAACAAAAATAACAATTACATGCAAATATAGCCAATATCAAAAAATAATAAATCGTACCTAAGAGAACACAAGACATAAGGATTTAACGTGATTCACCCAATCCCTAGGCTACATCCACCAACAAAAAGTTCAATATTATTATTATCCATTGATTACAATCTGCAATCCCTTATAGCTCAATACTGCCACAAGAAGCTACAATCTCATCATATATTATGAAGCTCCAATCTCAATACCTCTGTAGAAATAATTTGAGAGGAAACCACGCTAAATAAACCTCTAAGCCTGATTAGGCTCCACATCACAACACTCCCAATGTAGAGAGGGCCTTTCTCAATGGAGATTGTGTGGAGATACTAAGGGTTTGTGATTGGGAGGTTAAGCCCATGGCAATGCTTCTCCTCTCTCCTAGATGCTAAGGCTTGCACAACTTAGGGTCATAAATCGCTTATTCTCTAGTAAAAAAAATTCAATGTATTTCACATTTCATTTGATAAATATGTTGCATTCATGTTTTTGAATATTTCCTAAAGTCAAGAAATTAGTTTAGAAAATGCAAGTGAAATGGTAGTTATTAACTGAATGTGATGTGAATCTATTAGTTGAATGGTTGTTAGTTTCTAATTATCTAGGAATGTAAATTATAGTTATCTTGTATTTTCCCTTCATGTGAAAGAGTAGAATAACTGATTTAACTGTATCTATTTGCATTTGGTTAAGATAGATGTATTTTCCTTTAATTTAATCAGTTAATTAGACTTCATATTTTTAGCAGGTTACACTCTAAAACCACTGTGTTGATCAACACAAATGATATAATTTGCAATCAATCGATTCATAATTGACTACGCATGCGCACACACACACACACACACAAAACAATCTCATTTATTATAAATGTATATTAACTTATTTTTTAAAAAACATATTAAATCATTCAATTTTGTATTAAGAAACTTATGTATATAACCGTTATTTTATTCTATATATAGACATATATATCCAAGAATGATTACATATTAGTTATCTAATTGAAACTACAAATATCAACAAATTCTAATAGCGATATCAAATACTGAGTTGCTATGGAAAATATTTCCCACTTATCAATTGATGACCTTAAGAGGCTTTATAATGAGTGGTATCCTTGGAGAAGACTTCATGGTTAAGCATGCTTTAGGTGTAGTGCTGACATTAGTGACATCCAGGGAAGTCTTCAGCTAGATGCAATGAGTGCTATTTGTTCTATTCATTCTCATGAGAGATGGGTTCTTGTGAAACACTACTCATCATAGATGGCTACTTGAGTTCAAAAAATAGTAAACAGTTGAATCCCAATAGCAATATCACAATTTGCCTTATGGAAAATGTCTCCTACTTATCAAGCCCACATTTTATTATTATAGACAAATCTATTTTTAATTACATCCAATCATTTTACTAATCATAAATTTGCTCGTATTTTTTTCGTGGCATGCTATATAGGGTGCATTGTGATGAATGACCATCTAGTTAACATTAGTCCTAGTAAAGCTTGTAAAGAAATCAAAGGAGGGTTTACCCACGAAGATAGACATGCTAAATAACATGTTGAAAAACATTGGGTTCCCTTGTGGTAAAACTATTGGGCATTCTAGTCAACTACCAGATACAAGTTCCCTTTTACTATAGTTAATTATTCCATAGTGTGAATTTTGCTTTTAATATTGTGAATATTATAATCTACAAGTTTTGTATCATAATCTACGACTTTTGTACACCTTAAACATTTTGAGAAGATTTTTCTATTCAAGAATATTGGTTCCTTAAGATAAAATCTACTTTTATACTTTTGTGAGTGATAAATAGTTTTGTATGTGATCAAAGAAGCTTCTATCCAATTAGTTTATAGAATTTATAAAGATAAGTTTTAAATCCTTAAATGACTATATGTTATGGTTGGTTCCCCTTTGTAAAGTCCATGAAGACTATAGACACCAAAGTATGAATCTATGTAAGAAATTACCATACCACGTCCAAGGCAAGGCAAGTCCGAGATGTATAATATATTTGAGCCCTCCTTGTAAGAATGGGTTTTTTCTTCACTTTATATATTTTACATATTGTTCATATGTTGTACTCGGGTTATCACATCATAACCCACCTCTTGAACAATGTCTTATCCAATTTATCTATTAGGAAAAATATCTCACCATCATTATCAACACAAAATTGAAGTATTTGGACCATAATTGACTCCATAGTTCCACAAATTATGGTGATTATTCCGAAATAAAGTAGCAATGCCTCTTATTCAAATAAATCTGTGATCTAATTTGAATGAATGAATGAAAGATTTTAATAATGTCCACAAGGCCCGAGCAGCCTATGGGACCGCCTAAAAATAGCCAAACATCCGAAACCCTAGCTCTTTTGAAGTTGTTTCCTAAGATCTATTCTTTGACAATGAATGTTGACCACTACATTTGCTGACCTATCAAAAAGAGTAACTAGTCTGCCCGTTTCTAAAATATCCCAATAGCTAGAGCGGATGTCATTATAGGCAAGGCAGTCTAAGATCAAATGTTGCTTTGTCTCCACCATTCCCATGCTACAAAATAGGCAGACCCTCTCTTCCCATTCCTCTTTTGGAATTATGCATCTCCCAATTGCACACCTCAAATGATGTGAGTCCATTCTAAGTTTCGCAATTATCATTTTGTCTTTCTAGCTGATATTTGCTCCTATTGCGCCTTCTCTTCAAGAGCCCTCATTGGTTGAATTCTTTGATATAAAAATCTTTTTTGCGCCCATTTTGATTTGTCCATATAAGGCTCCTAAATTTTTCTTTTGTAAACTTTGTTATTCCATCAATGTTATCTGCGCAGTCCTATATATTAATATTCCATTTTTCCATCCACTTGATATTTTGTTTCATCCACGTGTTCTTTCTTCTATCCAGTTTTTCCTCTACAATCAATTTGGGCCAGCGATGCGCTTCCATACTTTGAGTTTTCTTTAAATAGCATACTAATTGGACCATAGCTGAAGCCTTTATAGAAAGCATACCTATTTCCACCATTAGGATCTCATAGGGGACCGTGGACTTAATTTTGAGACTGCTGGTAATTAAATGTTTTTGGATTCTTTCCACCTATCTCCATTTCTGACTTGACAAGCTGCTGCCCCAAATCTCACACCTATAAAGAGTCACCGGAATGACCAACAACCCGAAGAGCATCTTTTTGTTTTTCCAGTCCCACAGCTCTGCATTCCTACATCTATTCTGAAGCGCGTATAATGCTTTACACCTTTAAATAGCATACTAATTGGACCATAGCTGAAGCCTTTATAGAAAGCATACCTATTTCCACCATTAGGATCTCATAGGGGACCGTGGACTTAATTTTGAGACTGCTGGTAATTAAATGTTTTTGGATTCTTTCCACCTATCTCCATGTCTGACTTGACAAGCTGCTGCCCCAAATCTCACACCTATAAAGAGTCACCGGAATGACCAACAACCCGAAGAGCATCTTTTTGTTTTTCCAGTGCCACAGCTCTGCATTCCTACATCTATTCTGAAGCACATATAATGTTTTTCTTTTGTAAACTTTGTTATTCCATCAATGTTATCTGCGCAATCCTATATATTAATATTCCATTTTTCCATCCACTTGATATTTTGTTTCATCCACGTGTTCTTTCTTCTATCCAGTTTTTCCTCTACAATCAATTTGGGCCAGCGATGCGCTTCCATACTTTGAGTTTTCTTTAAATAGCATACTAATTGGACCATAGCTAAAGCCTTTATAGAAAGCATACCTATTTCCACCATTAGGATCTCATAGAGGACCGTGGACTTAATTTTGAGACTGCTGGTAATTAAATGTTTTTGGATTCTTTCCACCTATCTCCATTTCTGACTTGACAAGCTGCTGCCCCAAATCTCACACCTATAAAGAGTCACCGGAATGACCAACAACCCGAAGAGCATCTTTTTGTTTTTCCAGTCCCACAGCTCTGCATTCCTACATCTATTCTGAAGCGCGTATAATGCTTTACACCCTACTTTAACTCTTTTTGTTCTACAAGTTTCCCAATTGAGCTTCTTGTGGAAGTAAATGCCAAGATATTTGTATTCCTCCACTATCTCTAAAGGGTTGTTCTCAAAAAGGAAAGTGTTTTGTTGTATCTTGATTCGCTTTAAAGAGAAAACCTGTAATGCCCTGCCCGGAGATCCTTGGAAACAAGGATGAAAAACAAATCAGAATAAATTTTTTTTTTACAAGTGTAAGTGCACATGATACAACCTACACAAACCAAAAGATCGCAACGGAAGACTAAAAGACAACCAAGCACCAACGGATCTCCAAACGCCACTACCAACTAGAACACAATCACGAAAACCACAAAAGGCTACCAAGCTGAAAGACATAAGCTGACTCTTGGAAACCGGCTAAGTCTGAAATCCTGAAGCCCTGAAATTTGGCTAAGTCTGAATTTCTGAAGCCCTGATTTTTCCTAGAATCTACACCTTAGCTCGTAGAGGTCTGAAACCCATCTCAAATGAATCGTCGCATATATTAAAATATATCTTAAGTATAAGGATATATTTTAAACGATATATTTTAAACCCCGAAGGACTACAACAGAAACCCAAAAATTGAGTTTCAAAAGAAACCTCCTGCATTCAAAATACAACAACATAGGCTTGAAGAACGCCCAAAAGGGTATCCAGATCAACTCTCAAAAAGATCATAACACTACAAAAAGTGCCCGTTGTTGGCACGCGCAGGTTTTTGCCAAAAGGCGTGCGACACTTTTCACTAAGGGAGGGCGACACTTCTCCCTTACTGCGTGCGACACTTCTCAAGAAGGCGTGAGATACTGGAAAAGTATCGCGCGACATTTCTCATAAAGTCGTGCGACACTCTTCCAGTGTCGTACAACACTTCTTCAGTATTGCGTGCGACACTTTATTTTTGTGCAACATTATTTCTATGGGCGTGCGATACTTTATCAGTGTCGCACAATGCTGAACAAATGTCACCCATAGAAAATAAAAACACTTACAGAAACTCAAAAACGGGAATAAAACGACAAAAGAACCTCCACACCGAGGAGTACCGGATCCACATCTCGAGGCCAAAACACTCGAACCAAAATTGAGTAACAGAAAACAAGATCTAACCATCTATCAAACAAAGAAGGGAAAGTATAGAAAGGAAACATCACGACAACTGAAATAACATCGCAATGAACATGAAAATAACCTCTTACATTTAAGCATAAATATAAAAGCAATAAACCAATTAACCAAACTAGGTACGCGGTTCCTCCCAACCGTCAATGGCGTCATAGGACCATCGTGGGCCCTAGCCATCCCCCGCGCATAACATCCCAAGCCACCGATTAGATCATCGGTGCTGTCATGATAGGGACATCACTACTAACATGCTACAATATAAGTAATGAAATCTAACATGCTAATAGTAACATAAGATAACCCTGTAATCAGATAACATCATCTACTACATGTTAATCATCATAATGAGGAAAGCGTTAAAACTAACATCATCTAAGCATGATAACATCATAATGAGAGCATAAATCACAAGAAGCATACTCCGTATACCGAAGTACCAAGTGACACATCCAGCAACGATCACGCTAGAACAATGGACCGTCTCTGTACACCGATCCCTAGCAGTGGTGAAGGTAGCTACGCCTCCCAACCACGTGGCACCTGTAGGTCCACACCCGCCGTGCTGAAGGAGATGATGATCCAACCACACACACACACAAAACAACAACCATGGCTAACACACACGCCAATCAGTATGATGACTGAATCCAAGACATAGAGAATGCATAAACTATAGGTCCTGGTCAGACACCTCAATGGGCTACTACGTAGGGACTGACATCATGGAGAGTTGCTTGGCATCGAAAAGCCCAAGCTAGTATAGGCAGCTACTCTTCTCAACAGAAGGCGCACAACCTAGGGCAGCTACTCTTCACGACGAAAGGCGCACAACCCACACATTTTAATTATCTTGTATTTATTACCACCCAAAGTTTTAATTTAATTATCACTTATATAAAACTTCCTCTGCCAACCGGGAAGTAGTCACCAGGTTACAGGATAGAAGCCCCCTCCATATGCTACCCTACCCTACCCATGCTCATCCAACGATGAGTACCCGAAGGCATGCAAACTCCCAACCCAACCCCAATGATCACAACTTCCGGAAGTACCACGGAAGATTGGGCCCCGCAGGTCACCCGACAATATACATGTGTGTGGCGCACCACCATCACAGAGATCATACACAAGGACAGGATGAGAATGCAAACAAAAGTCAATCGACTGAAAACATAATCGGGATGATGGATGCTACATGCATCCCAATGCAACAAAAGATGCAAAAGTGTTCTCACTGGTGTCCAAACGGATCATCTAGGTCCACAAACCACAATGTGCCAAGAAAACCCGAGAAAACAGGGCGGCACGCAAAACGAGGTAAAAACTCCAAATTTTAAAAAAATTCCAAAATTAAAACCCATTTGGCCTTTGGGTTCAAAAACCTCAAAAATTCAAAAATAATTGAAAACGGACACCGTATGCAAAAACAACCAGCATAACGGCCCAAAAACCCAAACCCCCATTTCAAAAACAGGTAAAACATTCATACCCGACCAACCGGGCAGAACTAGCAAACAGAAACGGAGGGGAACACTAGTTCACAACCTCCTAACATATTGCTACAAGAAATGGAAGTAGAAACAGAGAAAAAACATTAAAACGGGAAGGCCCTACCTGACAGCAAAAAGGGCCGAAATTGAAACCCGTAGAATAAAATAAATACTTCGCCGAAACTGCTGAAACTTTCGGCAAAGCGAGAACTCCTCGAGCCGAATCCAATGAGACAAACCTCGCAAAGATCCCACACTCACAGCTCCCGCAACGAGCAAAACAATAATCCTTCAGAAGAGGATTTCCAATTTTGCTCTCCAAACTCAATTTTCCAAAATGTGAGAAGTGAATAATGAATTCACTTTTCCAATATTTATTCATTTTGAGTGAATAGCTGATAATGGAAAATAGCTAGCTGGAGTAGTTAAACTCCGAAACAACCCAAACGAAAACAAGTTATTATCCGTAATGGAAATTCACCTAAGGCAAAGCTACCAAAAATTAAATCCAAAAGATTAAAAATCCAAAAACCCAAAAATTACAGAAAAACACTTAACACTTTCGCGACAAATGCGAACTTCTAAATGGACAAACATGTTCACTGGTCTAATCACATAATGCAATTGAGTTCGGATTTACTAATCACCGAAAGGTTTTAATATAAAACAAGTAAATAAAGATATGTTGACCATATAGGAGCGACATTGGCAAAATATGAACAGCTAGATCACTAACTCCATAGGCCACTGCCAGGGATGTAATTCCTGCACACTAGAACACACGATCAAGTGCAATTGCATATAATATAATAGCCGAAGCAATTAAAGCATTTAAATAACTCATTAATCCATTTACACCACTCACATTCGCATTAATCATAAAAGACAAGAATGAAGTAAATAACTATAGTATAGAATCCATCTCATAACATAGTCAACAATTAGGTCCAATACATCATATCACCAGATAATCAGTTATCATAGATCTACTGTCATCTCAAAATAACATCAACATGCAAATATGATAAACTGAACAGCATAGCAACAAAGCATCTATGGTACGGAAATCAAAGTATAACATTCGACCCTCAGGTCGTCTCAAGGTACAAATATCAAAAGAGTATCAAGTATCTCTCGAAACAAAAATAGACAAGGTACAGACTGCAAACACGAGAGGCACTACAAAACCATCACTTTAGTTTTGGTAGTGTTCACCTGCAGCCCAACCGAATGGCAAAAGACGTCTAGAGTCTTCAAGTGTTCCCTCAGCCCATCCGTCGTTTTAGCAATCCGAATGAGATCATCAACATATAGGAGAAGTTTTATCACATAGTTGGCTAGTTGAACCCCATCGCTATTGTTCTTATCTAGACATACTTCTAGCTTGTCGATATATAACCCGAACAAGATAGGGGGGAGGGGGCAGCCTTGTTTAACTCCTATATCATTACCAAAGCTCTCTGTCATCCCCTCTGTGGTTCTGATTTTAGCCATTACCTGCTCATATAGTTTGTGTCTTGCAGCTCTAAGTTCAATTGGGATTTGTAGCTCTTCCATTCTCAACCAAAGCTTGTCTCGTGGTACTGTGTCAAAGGCCTTTTTTAGGTCAGCAAACAGCCTCTGCCCCTTGTGTGTTCCATACATTTTCAATCAAGAATCTTAGCATTGTGCCATGATCAATAGTGGAATGTTGAGGTCTGAAACCTGCCTGTCCCTTAGCTCTTTTATACTCTAATTCTGCCCATTTGCTGATTTTGAGTTCCACCATGCTGCCAAATAGCTGCCACCATTTGCTGATTTTGAAATGGCTATGGGATGACTGTGTCCAAGTACATATCCATAGTGACTTTTCTTCACAGATATTTTCTTGCATCCCAAAAGTTTTCTTTAGTCTTTGAGCCATTGCAAGTTGTCACATCTGTGAAACCTATTAGATTCTCACAATGGCGTTGGTTTGAGGAAGGTCTACAGATAAACCTCACTGAGCCATTTTTATCTTGTAGATTGGGCAGAAGATCAATATTGTGAAGGAAATTGTCTCTAGAAAGTGATTCAACACTTTTTCTCAGGCAAAAAAATTTCATTCATGGAATCATGTTTATCATGTTTAGATAGTTAACCTACATATCCAAACTGCAAATTTCCATCCCTGATAAATTGTTCTTGGCTACAGGTAGCCATGGTTGACTGGCTAACACATTCTTCATTCATAAGCAGGAGAGAAAATTCTTGGGTCATGCTCAATTGATACTCAGAAACAAGGTTGTGTAGCCATACATCTCTCTTCACTCATCCGGGAGTCAGTTGAAAAGGTGCTCCAAAACGAGAAGAATTGGGCATTTGAGATCGAGATGTGAAAGGGCTGCTTTGATTAGATGTTCCAAGTGTTATGTTGTTAGACCCCAATCAGACCTATTTTGATGTCCTGGAAGTTCTCCATGTAAAAATCGTATGTCATTGGTTTTGGGGGAGCCTACCAACTTGATCGGCTTGCACAAGGAATTAGTGAATGAGGTTTGGCCGTGGGAAAGAAAGGAATTTAAGTTTTACAAAATCTGATTGAGTTTTGTAAAAGTAAAAGTTGCTTCTACTTATTCAAAACCCAACAGGATTTTGTAAAGCGAAAAGTGGCTTTTAGTTCTTTAAATCCTAGTCGGGTTCTAAAGAACTTTCACTCACTATTCACTGAGTAATAACCTGATCAGTTTATTGATATTTTGAATCTTTTTTGAGATGGTGGCCACTTGTTTGCACAGTTGACCTAGATGCTAAAACAAAATATTCAACCTTAAGTGAAATACAAGCCAATTGAAAAATGTGTCTTTTCCTTTGGTCCAATGATTATCTGGAACATAAACATATACTCGAATAGATTTTATATAAGCAGTTCCATTATAAATGCCAAATATTCTGAAAAACAACTTATATGAGAATTTTAATTTTGAATCATAAGAAATTTTGTTAACAGCGAAACTATCCAACAACATCTTCTAAGAGAAATCTACATTCCATTAAACTGGAGCACTTTGAAATCTGAAATTTAATAACTTTAACAATATATCAATTAACAAGCATCTCATACACTTTCTTTTCACCATATCTTCAAAACATTGTAGTACTTAAAACAGCATATACAAATTTACAAGTGAAATACAACCCAATCAAAGAATGTGATTTTCTATTTCCCCACCCTGAATTATAGATCAGAGAGCGAGTTTCTATCAATACTCCAATTTCAAATGTCTTACCAAAAAAATTGCATGAGAACTTATAGTTTGAATCATTAGAAATTTCATTATAGCTGCAGCACCATCATCCAATCTCCTCTAAAAGAAATGTGCATTCCATTGAACTGGAGCATTGATATTTTGAATAGCATAACAACTTTAACAATGCATCAACTGATAGCATATACAACTTTACAAGTTGATTGTGTAGCTGCCTTTTTGGTTTGTATTTTCTGCTATGGCTATGTACAGCCCTCACTCATTAAACCTGCATGACCTCATGCATATAGAACACAAGCAAAGCTTAGAATGTCAGGATATGTTGTAGAATACTGCATCAATTCAGAGATTTTGAGAGCATCCTTGCACTGCCTAATTTTATGTGTATATTGCAACATTGTATTGCAAGAGTTGATATCTCTTTGAGGCATTTTGTCCAAAAGTTTGGATGCACTGTCTATCCTTTCACATTTTGCATTCATGTTTACCAGGGCTGTTGCAATTACAACCACAGACAAGATTCCTGTATCTTCTATGGTTCACTGGAATGTCCATACCATGTTTCAAAGCTCCCACTGTGGGACAGGCAAGGAAGATGTTGATAAAGGTTGAAGAGTCTAGTTTTACATGAGCCAATTGTATTTTTTTTAGTAGTCTAAAGTTCTTTCAACAAATTACACGAGACCACTTTTCTTTTTAAGGAATTCTGTCAAATACTCCATGTGCCTTGTTCATGCTTCCCAATTTTGCACACGTGTCTGGAAGGGCGGTTGTAACCACATATGACAAAAAGTCCTCTATGTATTATGGTTTGATGGATGCACATACCCTAATACATATCTCCTATTTTAGCAATCTCCTATTTTAGCACAGGCAGGGAGGATGCTGCCAAAGTTTGTGGAATTTGGCATTGCACTTGCAATTGCATTTTCCTGAAAGTCTCTAAGGCCTTTTCATCAAGTCCATTTTGTGCATATCCTGCAACTATTGCGGTCTATGAGAACAGATTTCTTTGAAGCATCTGGACAAACAATTCACATGCCTTGTCTATGCTTCCACATTTTCCAAACATGTCTGCCATGGCAGTTGCAACTTGTTTGACAACAATGCTGAATCCTATAAGCTTTAGTATATAACCATACCCTCTTAAAGCTCCCATGTGGCATAGGCAGGGAGGATGCGGGCATAGGTTGCAGAATCTGGTTTTACGCCTTCCAATTGCAGTTTCTTGAAAGTCTCTGAAGCCTTTACAACAAATCCATTTTGGCATTCCTTTCCACTTTCTGGATTTTGCAGAAGGCTTTGCCATTGTTTCGTCTTACACAGAGATAGTAGCACAAAAGATGATGTGCCTTGTCCTTGCCTTGTCTGTGTTTTGCATACATGTCTACCATATCATTTCCAGCTAGGGGAATAACCGTAGAATATCACCTCCCAAAATATCATAAGTAATTACGTAAACCCTGACCAGAAAAAATGGACTAAACAAGAGCTAGAAGGATCAGCCAAACTTACAATTTTATCCAGATGTACACTCCATCAAGAGATGTGATTCTCGGTTACAGGAGAATTCCAAAATATATTCAAAATTTTATCCAGGTACATAAATCTTAGTTTCATTAGCAAAGCTTACTCCCAAAATACATGGAGGGTGTGAATAATATTTTGTCAAGAAAAATCCATAGTTTTCTCTGTCATGCCAGTTAAAAAATATAACATTCTATGTAGCATTTGTCTAAAGACTGTCATTTTATTTAAAAGAACAACCAAGAATATATCTTCCTTTTAAATGCATGAGGGCAAGATTTCTAAGATGTACCATAGAAATTCCAATAATAGAAACTGCAAGGGAAAATTACAATTTCAGAGCAGCAATCGCTTCAGGTTTGAAATCCACCCTTAAGCTCAAAATTCTTCGAACTTCAGCAGGTGTTAATCTCCATGTCATGGGACCAGAGTTCTCTCCCCAGTAATCCAAAATCTCTGAGACCTTTTCTAGGTTTAAGATAGTTGCCATTTGTGTAAGTCGTGCAAACTTATCTCTAACAGTTCTTTGTGTCATACTAGAGAAGTGGCCCACCAGAGTTCTTGCATCTCGATCAAGCTGTAAGCCACCCAACTGATTGAATCTCTTCTGGGTCATTATCACCTCCAACCTTTTGACAATAAAGTCAATGATCAGATGCACAAGTGAATCATAATTATTTGTTGTCATTGCTGGTTGCAGCCAAGTAACATTTGTCTCTACAGCAAGAAGTATTTTTTGCACCCATGGGTCATTAATTTCATTTTCGGCGTACTGCATTTCAGACAACTCATAGCTTATTGTAGCAACAGTATCCAAAATTGGTCGGAGACGGGGTGTTATGCTGCTTGCTAACTGCTCCAGACCTGCATTTAGTATTTGTTTGAAGGTATTGTTTGTTTCTGCTAGCTCAGACAAACATGACTTGACTTTTTCTCTATCAGCTGATGCAGGAAATGCCTGCAATGGATATAATTACCAATTATATATTATGTATTAAAGTACAGATTTAAACATCAAGCAAAAAGAAATTAAAATTCATCAACAACATTTTTGAACTGTCCAAGGGAAGGGTAAACTTTGCCATGAAATTATTTTCTTAAAAATGTATCTTAAATGGATGTAGAATAATTGGCTATAGCCTAAGACAATAGGAAATTAACTTTTGTGTTCTCTTGGTTAAAATTAAAAACATTAATTTAGGATTCAATATATTGGTATCCACCCAAAAGGAGTTAGAATGGGACTAAAAGAAAACAAGAGGTCACTCACCTCTGCACAATACTCCTCAATTTCATGTCTGAGCTTCAGAACGTACTCACTGCTAACATCTAGATTATTTAATGAAGTTGCAATTTCTGTACCTATTTTAGATATCCCTCCACTCACTAAAAACAGTTTGCTACCCAGGTTTGGTTCTCTTGTCTTCCTCTGTAAAGCCTCTGTGAACTCATTGTTCAGCACATTAATAGCACCATTTAAAACTGCAAGTACAGACTGAACACTAGAAGTAGACGTAGCCCTTCTGCAACAACTCTGCAGGACATAAAATACATCATCGACCATTGAAGTGGTGAGGCCATCAGGAATAAATTCATCAATCGTGATAGCCTTCCTCACATTCTCTACCATGAAAAACTCTTCAAGGATAATATAATACCCTGTCAATTCCTTTGCAGCTCGACTGAATGCCCCACTTCTAAATGCGTTGGTAGCTCGAGGACTTAGCTGGGCATCAACAGATCCAACTTCCCTCAATTTGGTCATCATAAATTGAGTATAGTCCTCACTTAACTGGGTTAATGACAGTATTTCCTCCAGGTAAAGTTCAATCTCTCTGGGATCCGGCCCTTCTTGGGCTCCTACTACCGATATCAAACTGTTAGTCTGTGAATTGATCTCTGATGCTAATCTTGCAAGTTTTCTATAATCCATGTACTTCTTCAAAATTACAGAACCTCTTGAATTACACTCTTCCTGCAGCTCCCAGATTGCATGTACAATTCCATCTACACCACAAAGATTCCTCAAAATCTCATCATTCCCTTCAATTGCCAACACAATATCCTTGAAAAGATTTGTTAAACAACCAACAAAGTCAGCTTGGGTCTGCACTCCTGCTTGCCCTGTGGACTGCTCTGCTATTTCCATTAAACCTTCAAACTCTAATCTAGACCTTAAAGAAACATCTTTTCTTAGGTATGAAACATACAACTGCAACCCTTCTTCCTGAAGACCCAAATGAGGAAAAAGCTTGATAAATCTCAGAATGGAAGGGTGGTCCCTCTTTTCAATAGCAGAGGAGATTTGTTTCTTGACTATACCCTCAAGTTTTTGCTTAGACTCCAGAAGCTGGTTAGTCTGCTCTTTTGCAGTCTCCCTGCCTCCTGAACCCATGTCATTAGAATCACCATACTTGTCATCAAGTTTCATGAATGTCTCCACATATCTGGCAGCACCCTCATAATCCTCACATTCAAGTGCCTGTTTAGCACCATCAATACAATTTCCCCTTTCCACAATGTCATCAATTCTTGTTAAAGTAGACTGAACTCGTGATTGTGCAAGATCTAGCTCTCTCACCTTGCCACTGACATGATCAGCAAGATCACAAGTCGAACATACACTCAATAGCATTTGGTCTGAATCAGCCTTCACAATCTCCAGTACCTCAGAAGATTTCTGGAGTCCACTTAGCTTTTTTTCCAGCTCATGACGCTGTGATAGTAGGGTTTCCAACTCTGCATCAATGTTCCTTTGATATGCAATGCATTCATGTAGGAAACGTTTCATAGCACTCACATCTGTGAGGTTTTTTATTTGCTCTACCGTGTCTGGTGATCCAAAGTCAATTAATGTAGCCCCTCCTTTTTCCTGCTCATTATCTAATCCTGCAAATGCCATTCCCATTCCTGTTACTTTATACTTATCCACGCCAAAAATTGTGTGGCTTGCTTTTCAACAGCTACATAAAATCCCTGCAAAATATATTTGAAGGAATGTTCAGTACGATGGCTGCAAAAGAAATTTGAAAGAATGTCCAATCCATATTGCATAAATCAGAAAGGCACAGTATGCCCAAATCCAAACCATCAATAATAGGAATCTAGGAAAATCAATCTGAAAAAAGGTTTGAGCACATCAAATTTTAACAGATCAATTTTAAACTAGGCCATATAAGGATTTTTTCCATAAAAAAGCATAGTAATTCGTTGAAAAAAGGTGCATAAATTATACATAGTTAGTAACAATTAATCCAATGCACTTTTCCAGACCCAGCTACATTTTGTGTATTTTTGTATACAAAACACTTCATGTCGAGTGTTTTCTTGCTGATTGTTGGGTCTGCAAAGGTCTTTAAGTGGGTAAATCAGTCTCATGTTTTAGCTGTTGTGGGGTTCATTTCTGATGATACTACACCACTTAGGTTTGATTTCATTGTGTATGTTGTACATCAGCCATTCTGGTGCATTTTAATTGTTTTACCTTTCATGTTAAATGGACTGGTGCTATACCTCTGCCTATGTATACATATACACAAGTTCACTAAGTTATGCTGTATAACAAAGTGAATAATAGGTGAACCTGTATTTGGGTTTGTGCCAGGCAACTATTTGAGCACCCTGAATCACTTGTTATCAGTGTCAGGACCCTTCTGTGTTGTTTGGAGCTTTGCTAACTCACTTGGAGTTTGTCTATAAGCATTTGCATGCTAAGTTTTTGATGAAATTACTACAGATTTGTAGAAGGTTTCATATGCTAGTCATAGAAAATACTGAACGATACTGTAAAATCTGAAGTGGAGCCCAAGGCACAAGGCTTGTCGAGGGAAAATCAGATATGCTTAAATATCTTTAAGAATCGAGACAAAGAATACTAGGCCTTCATACAAAGTATACGAAAGGTTAACAAGAGGACATAATCAGTTTTTACAGGTTTCCAATCTTGCTCAAGATAGCATATCTGGAAAGAGGAGAGGTTTATGTGAGTATTAAAGAAGTCATAACAAAATATATATTCCAAACTGAGAAAAATTGGGAGGAAGATTGCTTTCTCACTCTAAGCATGCAGAAGGGAACGAGAGTTCAAGAAGAACAAATTTCACCTACAGCTTCGCCTTTTCATTGACACCTGAACCAAAAATATCATTATGTGATTGGGAGATACATGACTTTGAATTGTCCAACTCAAAAGATGACAGTCATAACCCATTTTACTTGAAAATTTAATAAAATGGAAGCTTCCATGTCTCTTCCTAGATTAATGAACCAAACACTTATTTTACCGAATTCAAAGACACATTATTGGAGCATTGGAAAAAGAAACATTGGTATCAATTAGAAACTAGAGGCCATTGAGGAAGGGGTATTGAATGGACACATTATTTTGGGTGCAATATGTGCAAACCGTCCTCCAAACTCCCCTTGAAAATAAATATTGTGAAAGCACAACAAGAAGAAAGTGATTGAGAGAATGCTTAGAAGACATACCGTGGAACTCATGACTAAAAGACCAAATGTGCAAAACTCAAAGGCCATTTATGACATGTGAGCATAAGTATGAGCACATTCACTTGCATATCAAAATCAATAAGCATTTAGCCTAAAAGGAGATTGCAATAAAGGGGAGAAAACTATTCCAAGAAATATTGGGAAATTAATATCTTCCATCATGAAGATGGTTACCCAATGGGCTACAAGGTGAAAAATAGGCATATTGAAGTTTATCCAACCTAGTCTAAGAATCTAACTAGTGACTAAACAAAGATGAAGAGAAAACCATCACAAGAAATACTGGGGAATTAATATCTTCCATCATGAAGATGGTTTGCCAATGGGCTAATCGAGGTGTAGAATGGGCACAGAGAAGTTTATCCAACCTAATCCAAGAATCAAATTAGTGGCTAAACAAAGATGAAAAGTAGATTTGTTGATTACTACATTGCCCAAGGAAATTGACCACTTTGTTACACTCTTGATAGTAGCATCTAATTAGGATATTCATATCATCCAGTTTGTAACTCAAATTCTAAGTCTCTTCAACCATGAGCCACTTACATTCCCTTGAAGAAGCTATAGAGGGACCTGCCTTCACAACTTCCTATTGTGCTTCATAATGAAATCCATTATTGAGAAAATAAAGAATTCTTGGACTCTCTTCTCACACTACCAACTCTTGCCAAATAGAGATTCATCTTTAATGCCTCAAAATTGAATTTGAGAAACCCTGAGCCGTTTCATGTTTCATCCACGAAGAATGTTTTCTAATTTAAGATAGATTAACCGGGGTTTGTGTATTGGGGCACCACCCTTAAAGTATGATAAGGGTTCATAGAGTACTAACAAGAGTTGTCAAAATTGTTAAAAACTGAAGCTATTAACTTCACCCATGACATTGATATATAATATTAAAAAGTATATACAAAGAATGATAGTTCATAGAATACTACCATGAATAGCCAAGATTGCTATGAAGTTATAAACTAAAGCTGGTAACTACACTCATAACCATAGTTCAAACTATCTGAGATAAGTCTACTAATCGTGATATTTTTTGGCTCCTGAAAAGTAAAGTCAACTTATCTCAAATAAGGTATTGCAAAGAAGTTTCAAAATATTGGCAATATTTCTCTGTTTTATCATAATAAGTAGAAAACTTATCACCCGCAAGCCTATTATAGGCAAGGATGGCCTAGAAAAACATTTTTTGATTGGAAAAATAGATTTGGAGAGGAGAGAAAGAGCAAAGAGGCGAAAGAAGGTTCCATCAGGATTGGAAAAACACAATTTTGTTTGGAAAAACAGATTTTAAATTCTCAATATTTTCCCCAAGAAGTTTCCAACTTATCTCCGATATTTCTCAATACCCTTTTTTTGCTCTCAGTGATAAGCTGCTGATAAAGATGCTTTGAACCATAGTTGGAAAACTCGGACTTGGCAACAACTTGCCAAGCCCCCTAAAATTTTATTCCGGAAAAAATCAGCCATTTAAAAAAAAACTCAGGAATCTAAAAAAACTGTTAAAATTTTATTCAAAATATATTTTTTTTGCAAATTTCAATGAGAAGATGCATCTAATGAGTTAATTAAAGAGAACACAAAAGAAACAAGCAAAGTCTAGATATATATAAATGTCTAGTGGGTACAAAATCACATTCTCATGTGGAATGCTAATGGCGGGAAGCATAATAATAAATAATTTGTGTCAAACTAGAAGTAAATACATCATTACAATCACATCTGTTAGGTTGTGCTGACTGATCAGAAAAGTACTATACATACTTCATAAATTCTTTGGGGTTCGAGGCATCACCCCGAAAAAAAAATTTGGGCCGTGGCCGATGTTGTGGCCGACATATGGCCAACATGTTGTAACCCTAAAGCGGCATAAAATTACTTGCATAAAAGGACTTAGGGTTAGGTATTTTTATTAAGTTGTGAGCGAAATTGCTTCTTGCGGCGCTATTGAGCTGTAAGGGATTACAGATTGTAATCAGGTTGTAATCATTGGATCATAATAATATCGGACTTACTGTTTGGTGGACGTAGCCCAGGGATTGGGTGAACCCTGTTAAATCTTGGTCCCTTGTGTTCTTTGCTATGTGATCTATTATTTTCTATTATTGGTTATATTTGCATGTAATTGTTATTTCTGTCCATGGTTTAATCCTAACAAGTGGTATCAGAGCGAGGTTGTTTTTTCAGTTATCCTCTGCAGGAAAGTCTCACGATTGAGTGGGAGCGATGGCAGACGAGGGTAAGCTAAGGGTTGATAGGTTTAATGGGCAGAACTTCTAGTTGTGGAAGATGCAAATGGAAGACTATCTTTATCAGAAAGATTTATGGAAGCCGTTAGAAGGCAAAGCCAAGAATCAGGGATCTATGTCAAATGATGAATGGGATCTTTTGGACAGAAAGGCATTGGAAGCATTCGATTATGCCTGGCACCATCGGTAGCATTTAATATTACAAAAGTGAAGACACTAGAAGAGTTGATGAAAACCCTAGTGACACTGTATGAAAAGCCTTCCGCTTCAAACAAGGTATTTCTCATGAAGCATTTATTTAATATGAAAATGGCAGAAGGTGGATTTGTTGCAAATCATTTAAATGAGTTTAATACTATTGCTATTCAATTATCTTCTGTGGGTATCAATTTTGAACAAGAATTTAGGGCTCTCTTAATTTTGTGTTCTTTGCCTGAAAGCTAGAATGGTTTGGTAATGGTTGTGAGTAATTTTGTTCCTGGATCTAGTACCCTAAAATATGATGATGTGATCGGTGTTATTTTGAGTGAGGAAACTTGTAGGAAATCCTCAAGTGGATCTATATCAGAAAGTGTTTTGAACGCACAAAGCAAGGGCAGAACCACTGAGAGAGGAAGTAATTCTGAAAATCGTGGGGAATCAAGAGGAAAGTCAAACAGGAGGAGGTCTCAATCGAGAGGACCAAACGACTGCTGGTACTGTGGGAAACCAGGTCATAAAAAGAAAGATTGCTAAAATCGAAAGAAAAATGAAAGAGATAAACCAGATGGAGACAAGGAGGCAAATGTGGTAAGTAACAAATCCAAAGAGGATGCTTTGCTTCTGTCTTTAGAAAGTGTTGATGATTCATGAGTTTTAGATTCTAGTGCTTCATTTCATGCTACACCTCATAGAGGTTATTTCATTGATTATGTCCAAAGGGATTTTGGGCTTATTTATTTGGGAGATAATGAACCTTGTCAGATTGTTGAAAAGGGAAAAATTAAGATTAAGTTGCAGATTGGGAATCATTGGCTACTACATGAGGTAAGACATGTTTCAAGGCTGAGTCGGAATTTAATTTCAGCAAGGCAACTCGGTGATGAGGGTTGTGTAGTTACTTTTAATGATAAAAATTGGAAGGTTTCAAAAAGTTCCTTTGTAGTAACAAAAGGTGTGAAAGTAGGCACCTTATATCTTTGTACAAGTCATATTGTTCCTTCTACTTTAATTGTTTCAGAGAAAAATGAATGTTCAGAAACAATTGCTGCAATTGAGCAAGGAGAACAAATGGTTGTTGTAGATTATGATACAGCGCTATGGCACGACAGACTTGGGCACATGAGTGAGAAAGGTATGAACGTAATTCATTCAAAGAAAGTTTTACCAGGTCTGAAATGTGTTAATATGGATTTTTGTGAAAGTTGTGTTTATGAAAAACAAAAGAGAGTGTGTTTTGTAAAGACTGAGAAGGAAAACAAAAAGGAGAAATTAGAGCTTGTGCATATAGATGTATAGGGACCGACTCAGGTATCTTCCCTTGGTGACTCTCATTGTTATGTTACATTTATTGATGAAGCAACTAGAAAAGTATGGGTTTATTTCTTTAGACAGAAATCTAATGTATTTCAAACTTTTAAAAAATTGAAATGCTTGGTTGAAAATGAGACTGGTAAGAAATTAAAATGTCTCAAATCTGATAATGGTGGTGAGTATTGCAGTCGTAAATTTGAAGATTATTGCTCCACTAATGGTATTCATTGATAGAAAATTGTTCCAAGGACTCCACAGGAAAATGGAGTGGCTTAACGTCTGAACAGGATTATAATGAAGTGCGCAAGGAGCATGAGGTTGCATGCTAGGTTGCCCTTACACATGTGGGCGGATGCTGTCAATACTATTGTATATTTGATTAATAGAGGTCCCTCTACTCCTTTGGGCTATGGTATTCCACAAGAAGCATGGACTGGTAAGAAGGTGAGTTATTCTTTTCTCAAAACCTTCGGCTATGAAGCATTTGCTCACATAGGTTCTGAAAATAGAACCAAGCTGGAAGCTAAGTCAAAGAAATGTGTATTTGTTGGATATGGCATTAATGAATTTGATTATAGGCTTTGGGATTTTGAAAATCATAAAATTTTAAAAAGCAAGGATGTCATATTCAATGAGAAAGTGTTGTACAAAGATCTGTTGCAGCAACATGAGAAGAAAGAAGATGATTATGTAGTGCTGGATGATACTCCAAAAGCTGATGTTCCAGCCATTCCTCGTGATGTGCAACAACCGCAATAACAAATACCAAACACAACGGTGAATGTTAGATGATCAACAAGGCAAATTAGACCGCCAAAAAGATTCTCTCCCTCTTTGTATTCAATTTTACTTACTGATGTTGTTGAACCTAAATGTTATGATGAAGCTGTGCAGGTGGATACTAAGATTCAGTGGGAGTCTGCAATGAAAGACGAAATGGACTCTTTGCTGAAGAATAAGACATGGGATTTATGCAAGTTGTCTGCAGGTAAACGAGTTTTATAGAATAAGTGGGTTTACAGGTTGAAAGAAGAGGAAGAAGGTAAGAAAATATTTAAAGCCAAGTTAGTTGTGAAAGGATTAGCACAGAAAAAGGGCATTGATTTTGATGAGATATTTTCTCCTATTGTTAAGATAACTTCTATCCATACTGTTTTAAGTCTTGTGGCTACTGAAGATTTGCATTTAGAGCAGCTTGATGTTAAAACAACCTTCCTTCATGGTGATTTGGATGAAGAGATATATATGGCTCAGACACAGGGATTTGCGATCAAAGGTAAGCAGAACTTAGTGTGCAAATTGAAGAAAAGTTTATATGGCTTGAAGCAAGCACCTCGGCAATGGTATCTGAAATTTGATAGTTTCATGCATGAGCATGGATACAATAGGTGTCATTCAAATCATTGTGTTTATTTTAAGAGGTTGGATGATAACAACTACATTATTTTATGTTTATATGTTGATAATATGCTTGTAACTGGGTCTAACATGGATCACATTAAGGGGCTGAAATGCCAATTAGCACATGCATTTGCTATGAAGGATTTGGGGGCAGCAAAACAAATCCTTGGTATAAAGATTTGTAGAAATAAGAAAAACCGAAAATTGACGCTATCTCAAGCTGATTATGTTGAGAAGTTGTTGCAATGTTTCTCTATGGAGAATGCTAAAGCTGTCAGCACACCTTTACCTGGTCATTTGAAGTTGACTAAGGAGATGTGTCCTGAGACACGAGAAGAGGAGGATAAGATGTCCAAGGTACCCTATGCTTCAGCTATAGTAAGCTTGATGTATGCTATGGTATGTACTAGGCCAGATATTGCACATGCAGTGGGAATCGTTAGCAAGTATATGAGTCATCCAGAAATTGAGCATTGGAATGCAGTAAAATGGATTCTCAGATATTTGAGAGGAACATCCAATAAGTGTTTACACTTTGAGGGCTCTACTACTAATTTACAAGGCTATGTTGACTCAGATTTGGCAGGGGATATTAATACCAGGCGGAGTACTACAAGTTATGTCTTTACTGTTGATGGGGCAGCCGTGAGCTGGGTTTCTAGGTTACAAAAGATTAATGCTTTATCTACTACAGAGGCAGAGCATGTAGCTGCTACAGAGGCAGCCAAGGAGTTGATATGGCTTTAGTTCTTCTTAGAAGAATTGGAACATCCTCAGAAGGATAATTATTTGTTTATAGATAGTCAGAGCGCCATTCATCTTGCCAAGAATTCAGCTCTGCATTCAAAGACCAAACACATACAGTTGCAGTATCATTTCATTCGGTCAGTTTTGGAGGATGAACAGTTAAAGCTGATAAATACAGGTGACAATCCAACAGATATGTTTACAAAGGTAGTAACAAGGGAGAAGCTGAACTCCTCTTCTGCTTCGGTTGGTCTTCTAGACTAAACATGAATAAAAGAACAGTAGAGTCTAGGGTGGTTTGATCCAGAGGGAGCCCCATGTGGTAGCAGTCTAGCTACAGGATCAGTCTCCAAGTGGAAGGTTGTTGTTTAACGTGGAGCCTGATCAGTCCCCAAGTGGGAGATTGTTAGTTTGTGGTGACTGATCAGGAAAGTACTGTATATACTTCATAAATTCTTTGGGGTTTAGGGCATTGCCCCGAAAAAAAATTTTGGGTCATGGCCGACGTTGTGGCCAACATATGGCTGACATGTAACCCTAAAGCGGGATAAAATTACTTGTATAAAAGGGCTTAGGGTTAGGTATTTTCATTAAGTTGTGATGCGAAATTGCTTCTTGTGGCGCTATTGAGCTATAAGGGATTACAAATTGTAATCAAGTTGTAATCATTGGATCATAATAATATCGGACTTGTTGTTTGGTGGACGTAGCCTAGGGATTGGGTGAACCACGTTAAATCTTGGTGCCTTGTGTTCTTTTCTGTGTAATCTATTATTTTTTGTTATTGGTTATATTTGCATGTAATTGTTATTTATGTCCGTGATTTAATCCTAACAACATCTTCCTCTTCCCAGCTCTACTAGCATACTATAATTCTCTATTTTACATAATATATAGAGGCTTTTTGCCTTTTGTTTTTAACCAAAAAAAAGTTTGTTTGTTTTTTTTAAAGATTTTTTTTGAAAAACTTGCCGATTTTTCTCTAGTTGTGTCACGATTAAATTTGGGAAAAACTCGCTGGTCCCCAAAACTCGGCGATTAGTAGAAACTCACTGATTTTTTGGCGATTATACCAACTTTTCTCTAAACTATGCTATAACCACTAAAATATCCTATGGTATGAACAAAGCCAAAGGCAAAATGCTTGAATATGCTATAGAGCACCAACCAACAATGCAATGATTTAATGAAAGCTGAAGAATGCAGGCAAGACAATTTTAAATGGATGTCTTTCCAATGAAGAGCATGATTGATAGAAAATGTTTGTTGAAAAATTACTCTTAATGTCTATATACGAATCAAACAAAAAAATTACTCTTAATGTCTACATCGATAGTGCAATGGGTGATTCTTAGACGTGCCAATCCTTTACTAGTATCATAGAATGCCTACCTGTCAGATTTTGCTTTATTATATGATAGGCATTGACAAAATCATTGATTTTGCCTTTCACTAACCACCTTTTTTCAATTTCTCCCCCTTAGAAGCCTTTATTAGCTTGGCAACGCCCATATCTCGAAATTTTGGGTCGGAACCATAGTTCCAAGAAGTTTTTTGGTGGGAGAACAGGGGAATGTAGGGACGAGTTTCAGTGCTAAGGGGACCAAGTCCTAAATTTGGGGATGGCAAGGATGGTATGGTGGTGGTGGGGGCCAAGGGGATATAAAAGATGAGGTGAATTGAAATTTTCATATCAAAATCTGCAATATAATATCTATTTTAGTGCCTATGAAAGGCCAACTATTATTCACAAATTGAATGGTTACAATAAGTATATAATGGTATGTGCTGTATAGCAAGCAGCGTGGCAATGTCTTGATAGAGGTGACAGAGGTGGTGGTGCAATGCGGGGATGTTTCCCCAAGTCCCTAAGTCTCAAAAACATCCCTCTATAGGGGATACAGTTTTTTGGAGGAGGCATATGACCTCGTGGATCACTGGTGAACATTGTCATCAAACAAAAACTAATCTTTGCATTAGGAACAAGGAGGACCATATTTGTGATGAAACTATCATGTACATTAGTTTTCTTCATGTAGAGCTGACTTTGTCCACTCCCCTCTCTCTAGCCACGTCTACAATAAACAAAGTTAGGAGCTTTATTTGATAGCAAAAAAAACCCATGAATAACCCTGAATAGTTGTAACTTGCATTGCGATTGGCACAATTGAAACCAACTCCAGTCAGCTACAAAATAATTAAAAGCATGATTAGAAGTTCCTCAATCATTGCAAATGAGATCATAAAAGCCTATGAAACAAATAATTAAATTTTCCATTGGCAATTTTAAACAGCTCAATAATGTGGAGGCTATGCATGATATAATTTTTTAATAGAGTGTAGTTTTTTGATTCTTGCCAAGTATTAGCATGAGGAATATAGTCAGTTGTGACAAGATCATGGTTCTTATAAACATTAAGCTAAAAAGTCTCACTAATAGGAGAGAAATTCTATTTCAATCTTTGCACTTCTTACATGGAGTAATTAAACTGCCAACTCAGAACATGAGCTTTTTTGCCAAGTATTTATCATTGTAAGGGAGTGTCCTAATACATTTCAAAAAAAATTTAACATAAATCATAGTTCCAACAAAAGTATGTAGTCTTAAGTGTTTGAAACCCTAAGATTAATCATAAAATTACCATAAATTTTAATATTGTATTGAAATTTAAAGCTAGATATGAATTTTTGCGTACAATGGAATTTTTGCTGTGCACACAACTAGATCATAGAAAGAACAAGGAGACATTGCAGGAGAAATTTTCATTACCCAGATTGGTTGATCATATGCAAATATGGTTAGGAAGAAGAATGTGGTGTCTGATCCAACTAGGGCCTTGCACATGCTTATAAGGCATGTTTAAAAGAGTCTTTTAGTAAAGACAAGGTAGCAAAAATGCAAATGTTGGATTTGGGTCATGAATTGTTCGATGGGATGGAAAACTATAAGGAAATTGCACTAATAGGTAGGTTGAGCATATTATGGCTTTTAGATTGGAATGTATGGACTATGGAAAGTGTAGTATTGGAAGCCCTTGCAGTGATTTAAATTATTTATTCTCTCAAACATACGAGTATATGCTGACTGCAACTGGTAGGATTTTAGTAGAATTTGACTTATCTAAAAGGCTTGCATCACAAATTTGCCTGAAAGTAGGAAATGAAAAATAGATTGTCTTTAGATATCGAAAAATGTAATGTGCTTTTGGAACTTCTTTCAAGTAGGTCTCGAAAGATTTTATGCATCCTACACATTTTAGAGGTCACTCTTTGGTTGAAAGATGCAATTCTGCAGGCATCATTTAGTTGGCTGAAGTTTAGAATCTCCTCCTGAAGTTGCTGGTGTAAAGGTGCATAAGTTGGAGTTGTTGGTAAAAGGAGTCTCAGTTGTAGATGTAAGATGGGGGCTGTGGAAGCAGGAGGGTTGCAGGTAGAGATTTTCAAGGAAAATGATAAAACTGAAAACTGGTCTTAGGTTGTTGGCAATCCAATATCTGAATTCTCCTAATTTGAGTATGAGGAAGTTCTTAACTTGTTCACAATTTCTTCTGATAACAAGGGTCAAAGTTGAAGATTCTTTGCATCTATCAGTGATTGAACATTGAATTAGTTGCCATATATATTATGCAATTTGAATTTTTAATATGCTTGATTTGCTAGTGCTCAACTAGATTGCGAGCAGTGTTACCAACTACTCTTATTATTGCAACTAGGAAGAATGGGATGGCCTGCAGGAATTCAAACATTAAAGTCTTGTTACCTATTTTTACCTACAAGCTCAAATAGGTAGAGTCATGCTTGCTACAGGGTGGTGATTCCACAAATCTGATTGTCTTATGCCGTAATACAAAAAATTTACTTTGATCTCAGTCATGCATAAACTTTATATTTTATGAAGAAAAGAGAGAGCAACATGATATAAAGTGATATATCTTTCTGAAAATATAAATCTCATTTATCAAAGTATTCAAATGCTTCACACAAGCCATGAAACTAGCTATGGAAAAGTAAATTCAATGCTTGAATTTATAACATGAATGCATGTGTGAAAAATATAAAAAGTCATAAGAATCATGAGGCTAGTCATTGCCTGAATGACCGGTGAAGTTGCTAATGTGTCAATCTTGTGCACTCCAACTTCCACACTTCCCGTTATCCAAAGTGCAAGGTCCTCCAATCACAGAAAAGGAACAGGATTAGATCCATGGGATCTAAGCAATAACCGACCTGTCATCAAATGCCTTGTTGTGATGTGGAGCCTAATCAAACTCAGAGATTAATTCTCCCCCTTCACTCGACGCGTTTTCCCCCCAAATTATTATTACAAGGGTTTGGAGGCAACGCCCCTAAGACAGGGTCAAAGGGTGACGCCTCTTGCGGGGTCCTAGGGCAGCTTATTTTTTCTATTGGACAACTTATTCTAGACCTAATTTTGTAAGCGGCAAAAGCTTGTATAAAATGGCTTAGGGTTAGGGATTTCATAATGTATGATAAGATTGTAGCTTCTTACGGTAGTATTGAGCTGTAAAGTATTGTGGATTGCAATCACTAGATAATAATAATATTGGACGTGTTGTTGGTGGACGTAGCCCAGGGATTGGGTGAACTAAGTTAAATCTTTGTGTCTTGTGTTCTTTTCTATGTGATTATTAATTTCTGATATTGGTTATATTTGCATGCAATTGTTATTTTTTTGTTCATGGTTGATCCTAACAAGTTGTATCAGAGCGAGGTGTTGTCATTTGTTTAGCTATCCTCTGCAGGCAAGTCTCGTGGTTGAGTGGGAGTGATGGCAAACAAGGGTAAGCTTAAGGTTGAGAAGTTTAATGGACAAAACTTTTAGTTATGGAAGATGCAAATGAAGGACTATCTTTATCAAAAGGATTTATGGCAGCCATTACAAGAAAAAACAAAGAAACTAAGTGCTATGACAGATGAGGACAAGGAAATTCTAGATCGAAAGAAACTTGGAAGTATTCGTTTATGTTTGGTGCAATCGGTGTCATTTAATATTATGAAAGCTAAAATGGCAGAAGAGTCAATGCAAACCCTAGCGAAACTGTATGAAAGGTATTTCTGCTTCAAACAAGGTATTTCTCATGAAGCCTTTATTTAATATGAAGATGGCAAAAGGTGGATCTGTTGCAGATCATTTAAATGATTTTAATACGGTTACCAGTCAGTTGTCTTCTATAAATGTCAATTTTGATGAAAAAATTAGGGCTCTCTTGATTTTGTGTTTTTTGCCTGAAAGTTGGAATGGCTGAGTAATTTTGTTTCTGGATCTAATTCCCTAAAATTTGATGATGTGATTGATGTTATTCTAAGTGAGGAAACTTTTAGGAAAAACTCAAGTGGATCTATATCAAAAAAGTGTTTTGAATGCACAAAATAGAGGCAAAACGACTGAAAGAGGTAACAATTCTAGAAATCGTGGGAAATCAAGAGGAAAATCAAAAAGAAAGAGGTTTTAATCCAAAGGACCAAGAGATTGCTAGTACTATGGAAAACTAGGGCATAAGAAGAAAGATTGTTGGAATCGAAAAAACAATGAAGGAGACAAACAAGAAGGGAACAATGAGGCAAATGTGGTAAGTAATAAATCCGAAGAGGATGCTTTGCTTCTTTCTTTAGAAAGTGTTGATGATTCATGGGTTCTAGATTCAAGGGTTTCATGTCATGCTACTCCCCATAGAGGTTACTTTCTTGAATATGTCCAAGGGGATTTTGGGCTAGTATATTTGTTGGATAATGAAAATCGGAGCTTGAGATGCAAAAGTGGTGCGAGGGAATAAACATCTAGGGTCAAAGGTACACCTAACTATCCAACGACCTTGCTAAGTAAACACAACGGAAGCAAAAACACAGAGATATAAAATATAAAATATAGCTTCAAGATCTATGATCTAGCTTCAAATTCGCAATTCCAAAAACATTTGCTTTTACTCTCTAAGTCCTTCCTCTAAACTAAACCAAATACCTCTACTTATACTTGCCAACACGGCTTACAGAAGATTATAGATCATTACATAATAGAAAGGTCGACCTTAAAACGGTCTACACTCATCCCAAGACATGATCCCATCATTAAATTCACGATCCAAATTAAATACGTAAGTTGGCTTGAACTAAGAACCAATCACAACAAACTCGATCAAAGAAGAACCCAAGCATTAGCAAATATCAGGTTTACTCAGCACATGAAGGAACAATCAGCCAACACTGGATAGCTCGGCCAATACAAGATAGCTACAGTAACTCGGCTATCACTAGTTACAATAACTCGGTCATCACTAGCTAGAGTAGCTCAGCCAACACTGAACAGTGAGGCAGCAACAACTTGGAAACCACTGGCACTCGACTCCAATTTGCAGAATGAACAAAGATGAGCAAGATAGCAAGACAACCCAGGATGCTCCTGCATCAGACAACCGAGGTTAAAATAAATGATTCTCCTAAATCATGCAAGTGTCACAACCTGAGTTGAATCCAACTTAGATTGAGAAATCCATGTAGCATCTTCAACTGATCTGTTCTTCCATTTCACCAAATACTCATAGTAGTCTTTTCCTCTTGTGCTTTTACCAACCCTCTGATCCAATATCTGTTCAACCCTTTCAATATGCTTCTTAGGATAATCATTAGGTACAGCAACTTTGTCATCTGGCTCATGATACTTATACAAATCAACAACATTGAATATCAGAGATATATCCATGTCATCAAGTAACTCAACTTCATAAGCATTACCACTATCAAACTTCCTCAAGATCTTACAAGGTCCAAACTTCTTCATTCTCAGCGTACTGTATGTTCCAACAGGAAATCTGCCTTTCTTCAAATGAACCATCACCTCATCACCAACTTAAAAAAGATGATGCCTTCCAGACTTATCAGCATTCTACTTATACTTCTGATTATTGTGTGCCAACTTCAACTTCACTTTCTCATGCAAAGACTTCATAAAACCAGCAAATTCTACCCCTTCATTACTTCTCTTTTCTTTACCAGCAAAATCCCTCAAATCTGATATTCCTCTAGACTGCATTCCAATAATAATCTCAAAAGGTGTTTTCCCTGTACTCCTACTCACAGAATTATTATATGCAAACTTAGCTTGTGCCAATACCAACTTCCAATTACTTGGCTTATCTCTGACTAAACATCTCAACAAATTACCTAAGCTTCTATTCACAACCTCTATCTATGGATGGAATGTAGAACTAAATCTCAACTCAATACTCATCTTTTTCCACAAAGTCCTCCAAAAATAACCAACAAACTTACTATCTATGTTAGAAATTGTAACATCCCATTTTCCAGGGTCTAAATTAACATCCAACATACTCAAGGAATACAGTTACTACTTCGTTTCATAGCAAAACAGTTATATCATTCAGGTTAATGTGAATAAGATTTACCGTTAAAAATCAGATAGACAAAATTTCTTAACTAAAAACTTTAAAACACCATCAAATGAAATTACAACAAAAATTAAAACCAAATACCTTGGAAAACTGAGATCGAAATCAAAATTGTGGATGCTTCTGCAACCACCCGGGTTAGTCCACAAATACCTCTATAACAATACCACAAAATGACTTCTATCCAATTAGATGACGATTATCATTAAATACCATTATATAAAATTAGGGCAACATATACCACTGTATCAATTAGGGCATTGTTTACCTTCAGTTTATTTAGGCTTCTAATACCACTATCTCACTTAGGGCTTCCGCTACCACGGATTCAACTAGGGCTTCCAATACCACGGATTCAATTAGAGCATCTGATACCACTGATTCAAATAGGGCTTCCAATACCACAGATTCAATTAGGGCTTCTGATACCGTAGTATCATTTAGGGTTCCAACCATCTCTCAATCAATTAGGGCTTCAGATTCCTTCCTTCCGATTACTTAACTGTGACAATAACTCAAGATTACAATATACACTTATATTCGTTATTCATATAAATGAAAGTAAAATGATAGTAACAATAAAATAACTCAATTTAATCTTACCTCATAAATAAAAGTGATATTACATGTTTCCGTCAAACGATTGACTGCAGAGTTTATCTCTGTCTAACTCACAACTGACATCTTGGGGAGAGGTGAAACATTGTCAGGAGCTTTACCACCCAACCTCGGACCTCAACTTTGTCCCCACACAATCTTTAATGAGAAAGGCCCTCCCTACCCAAAATTGGACTTGGAGCATCTGCCATCTACTGAGCATTTCGATATCTAACCATACCACTAGACTTGACAACAGGAGTTACAATAACAGGATCATGCATGAGCTAATAAATAATTCATATTAAAAATGATAAACATTGTCATGTCAAAACTAATAATGTTTTCATGTTATTGCAGATTCCTTTCTCTCAATTCATCACCCATTTCCTTGGCTATATTGCCGGGTGAGTCCCAGGTGTTCGGAATTTTCAAAACAACCGGTTCTTTCTGATGATTCTCAACTATTCCATAATTAATACATATTTCAACTTATCACATTCTGTAATTACATGATTATGATCTTTTAAAGATTACAGAATTGATTCTAATATCCAATGACATAATAATCCATACTATGGTTCCGGTTACACTTGGAAACTCTTCTTAAAGAGATACTATCCAACTTCATTACGATAAATCTGAATACTTTGAAAATAAGAAGGAAAATCATTATAATTCACAAGGATTATTCAGCAAGATAAATATCATGAACACAGTCATAAAGTAGAGAGATTCTTGTGCCTAGCCGGCTGCTATTGAATTTAAAAAAGAACAATAGACAAGTAACTCAAGACCTGATATGATTTTGATGTTACCTGAAATCTTGCAAAGTGATTTGAAATTAGTTTCATTCCAATTGCTTGAGGACGTTACCATAATGCATATGATTTATTATTCTCAGGCAGAAATACTTGTATGGCAGGGTGCATAAAACGAGTTGCTTGATCAAAGACAAGTTCGGGTGAGAGTATAGTATCCATCAACTACATAGCTTCATATAACTCTACGAATTCCTAGCAGTATGTCCGATTGGAATGAAATCGTGAGAAGAAGAATGCAGATTCATTCCGGCAGAGAAAGTTGGCATGTGAAATATAAGAATGAGAATTATGGAAAGACGGAAATGAATACTGGAAGACAAAGCCAAAGTAGAGTATTCAATGACTTTGAAAAAGATCCCTGCCTCTTCTCACGGCTTCAACAGTAATAACAATGTACGTAGACTTGAAGCAGAGCCCTGATTAGGAATGGAGCTGCCAATGTCTAACCCAACTCCAAAGAAAAATGAAGGTCGAATGATATGGGAGGCAATAATAAATCTTGAAAGGAAAAAACATAGCAAAAATATAGATATTCTCTCAACTCCTTTCATGGCTTTCATTATAAAGAACTAGCCGTGACTTCTTGGCTTCCATAACATAAAAAATTATATGCAAATACAAATTGCCAAGTGTTTGATCGGTTATAAACAAGGAAAGAATAAAAAGTATGGAAAAAAAGTTGGAAGGTTATAATTCGAATATTATTATAATTTATATTTACATACGTATATGAAAATATATAAATGTGATGACATCATTTTATTATCTTATTATAGTGTAATGGTGCCATTTCATTTTTATATCTATATGTGCGTATATACATATATATTATAATAATATGGTGAAAAATCAATTAAAATCCTTTGAGGTATGTTTTATAGTTCAATTACATTATTTTAATTACACTATTTTACGTTTTAAATTATTATTTAATAGTTCATGTGGATCCCACAGATGTATCCTGTTTCAAGTCACTAAGTCCTCAACCTATTTGCCCAGTGATGGCGATGCTCCTATGCCTAATTCCTTTCTAACAATGCTTCCAGCCCTTTGACGTGTTTCCTGCAAGGAAGTTCTTCGTAGTTAAATTATATTATCATAATAATTTATTTAATCATAATTAATCATAATGATTAACCATCTTCTCAATTCCATGAATTCATGATTAACCAACTAACATGTCATCTTCACTTAAAATCATAATGACTAACCATCTTACCATTTTGCCAGATTATAACAAATTAAACTGCAAACTGACTTTATGCGAACCTCAATGGCTATATTACAAATTAGGTCAAAAATTGGGATGTAACAGAAATAATACTTCTTGGTAATCCATGCAATCTAACAATCTCTTTGCAGAAAATCACATCTGATGTCTTCTTAAATGGTATGGAATGAGTCATTTTAGAAAATCTATCCACAACAACAAATATGAAATCATACCCTTTTGTTGTCTTAGGTAATCCAAGAACAAAATCCATACTGATGTCACTCCAAGGTTTCTTAGGAACAGAAATAACATAAAATTATTGATCATACACAGGATACTTCTTTTTAGCATCATTCAACTTTTCACTAAAGAAAGCAACAGGCTTACCTTCTTGACTCAACACAACTCCTATTGTACTATCGCTTGCATCACATTCAACTTGAAATACTTTATTGAAATCAGGCAAAGCTAATATAGGTAACTCAAGAACCTTTTGTTTCAAACTCTCAAAACTCTTATCAACTCCATGTGTCCACTTAAAATCCTTTTTATCTCCTCTCATTGTCTCAATCATAGCATTACAAACAGAACTGAAATTCTTTATAAACTTCCTATAGAAACTAGGCAAACCATAAAATGATCTTACCTCACCCACATTCTCAGGTGTAGGCCATTCCAAAATTGCTTTAACCTTCTCTAGATCCATTCTCAAACCATTAGCTGAAATCACAAATCCTAAATACACAATCTCCTCTTGCATTAAAGAACACTTTTTCAAGTTAATCATCAACTTTTCCTCTTTCAATTTCTGCAATACTTGTCTAACATGCTCAAGATGTTCTTTCTTAGTCTTACTAAATATCAAAATATCATCCAAACAAACAATCACAAACTTACCCAAGAATCTCTTTAGAACTTCTTTCATCAACCTCATGAAAGTACTAAGTGCATTAGTCAAACCAAAAGGCATTACCAACCATTCATACAAACCATCTTTTGTTTTGAAAGCAGTCTTCCATTCATCACTTTCTCTGATTTTTCTCTGATGATAACCACTCCTCAAATCAATCTTGGTAAAATACTTTGCTTCACTCAAACAATCCATTATGTCATCCATCCTCAGCATAGGAAACTTATATTTACTGTGATCTTGTTATTAGCTCTGGAATCAGTACACACTCTTCATTCTCCATTCTTCTTAGGTGCTAATACAACAGGTACAACATGTGGACTCAAGCTTTCTCTGATCAAACCTTTTTGCAACAACTCATGCACTTGTCTATCAAGTTCTTTATTCTCTATAGGTGTCAATCTATATGGTGCTTTGTTAAAGGTAAACTAGCTTCAAGAGTCAAATCCATGCAATGACTCATACTTCTTACTGGTGGTAAACCATCAGATATATCCTCTACAACAATATCTTTATGCTCATTCAGCAAACTTGCAATTTCTACTGGCACTCGGTCAATACTACCAGCTTCTATTGTCACGGTTTGACACTCGATTACTACTAACCTCTGTCACTCAATTTTACTAGCATACCTCAGTCTTCTAGGAATTATGGAAAAATAGATTTGATTCTTCATTACCTTCTCAAATTGTTTTTTGTTGACCACACAAACTCGAACAATAGTACAATTAACCTCCTCTGGACTTTCAATCAAAGGCAACAATACTTGTTTTCTCCCATTCACCCAAAGGGTATATTGATTCAATCTTCTACTATGTATAGCATATCTATCATACTACCAAAGTCTACCCAACAGAATATGACAACAATCCATAGACATAACATCACACAAAACTTCATCAAAGTAATTGTCACTCTTGAACTTCACAACACATCGTTCACCTACCAATATCTTATGCTCATCCTTGATCCATGAAACATGATAGTGTTTAGGATACTTCAACCTCTGCAACTGCAACTTTGTAACCAACTCCTCTGATGCCAAATTTTGTGAACTTCCACTGTCAATGATCACCTTGCAGTATTTTCCAACCATCTTAAATCTAGTCTTGAAAAGACTTCTCCTTAGGATTTTACCTCATCAATTCCCTTATCACACAAAGTTCTTCTCACCATCAGATTTTCTCCAACCTTGGGTCCACTTGGTGGGTGAACCCTCAAGGTCTCCTTGAATCATAGCATTTTTGTTACCTTGTTCATTCTCACCAAAGGATCTACACTCAAAGGATCTATGCCCTTCTTTACCACATCTAAAACAATTACCGCGGAAACCACCTCTAGAATAAGAGTTACCTCTTTCTTGGTAAGAACTAGTACCTCCTCGGTAAGAATTACCACCTTTTCTTTCAATCTTGCCTTTGTCGTCATTCTTTCATTCAGATTCGCCCTTATCTTGCATAGAATTGTCAAATCTACCACCTTCTCTAAGATCTACCTCTGCCTCTCTGAAATCTTCCACCTCTACCTCTTTGTCTTTGTTCATGTTTCTTTGTCAAGATCTCCTCAGCTTTCAAAGCATATTGATATGCTTCTTCCACACTTTCTAATTTCAGAAAACTTATCTCATCTTGAATTCCAGATCTCAATCCATTGAGATACCTTGCAACTTTCTCAACCTCATCATCCACATGTCCAAATTTGATGTCCAATCTATAGAATTCCTTAGTATACTCCTTCACAGTCATATCCCTTTGCCTCAAATTTTGCATCTTTCTCAACAAGCTAACTTGGTAATTAGTAGGAAGGTACTTCCTCTTCACTTTGTTCACAATTTTTAACCAAACTCTGATCTTCTCCTTTCCTCTCCTTTGTCTATTAGTTTGGAAATTGCTCCCACCACAGTAAGGCATGACCTTTCAACCTAGTGACTGCAATTTTCACCTTCCTATTATCAGGAGTGTTTTCAAACTCAAAGAACTTCTCCATATCAAAGATCCAATCCAACACCGCATTGGTGTAAATTGTTGGAAAGGGAAAAATTAAATTATAATTGCAGAATGGGAATCGTTGGCTACTACAAGAGGTCAGAAATGTTCCAAGGTTGAGTAGGAATTTAATTCTAGTAGGGCAATTGGGTGATGAGGGTTGCATAGTTACTTTTAATGATAAAAATTGGAAGATTTCAAAAGGTTCTCTTGTAATAGCAAAAGATGTGAAAGTAGGCACCTTATATCTTTGTACAAGTCATATTGTTCATTCTACTTTAATTGTTTCAAAGAAAAATGAATATTCAAGAATAGTTGTTGCAGTTGAGCAGAGAAATCAAACAGTTGCTCTAGATTTTGAAATAGCGCTATGGCACAATAGACTTGGACACATGAGTGAGAAAGGTATAAAATTACTTCATTCAAAGAAAGCTTTACAATGTTTGAAATGTGTCAATATGGATTTCTATGAAAGTTGTCTATGAAAAACAAAAGAAAGTTAGTTTTGTGAAGAATGGGGAGGAAAAGAAAAATGAGAAATTAGAGCTTGTGCATACAGAAGTATCAGGACCAACACAGGTATCTTCCCTTGGTGGCTCTCATTATCATGTTACATTCATTGATATTGCAACTAGAAAAGTATAGGTTTATTTCTTTAGACAGAAATTTGATGTATTTATAACTTTTAAGAAATGGAAATGCTTGGTTGAAAATGAGACTGGTAAAAAGTTAAAATGTCTCAGATTTAATAATGGTGGTGAGTATTGTAGCAAAGAATTTGAAGATTATTGTTCTACTAATGGTATTCATAAATAGAAAATTGTTCCAAGGACTCAACAGGAAAATGGAGTGGTTGAACACATGAATAGAACAATAATGGAGCATGCAAGAAGCATGAGGTTGCATACTAAGCTACCCTTATACATGTGGGTTGAGGCTATCAATATTGATGTATATTTGATCAATAGAGGTCCCTCTACTCCTTTGGGTTGTCATATTCCAGAGGAAGAGTGGACTAGTAAGAAGGTAAGTTATTCTTTTCTCAAAACCTTTGGTTGTGAAGCTTTTGCACATATAGATTCTAAAAATATAACTAAGCTGGAAGCTAAGTCAAAGAAATGTGTATTTGTTGGATATGACATTGATGAATTTGGTTATAGGCTTTGGATTTTTTAAAATTGTAAAAGTGTAAGAAGCAAGGATGTCATATTCAGTGAGAAAGTGTTGTACAAAGATCTATTGCAGCAACATGAGAACAAAATGATTATACATAGTGTTGGATGATACTCAAAAAGATGATGTTCCAACAGTCCCCCATGCTCTGAAACAACCCCAACAACAAATATCACACACCCCAGTGAATGTTACACAGTCAACAAGGCTAAGTAGACCTCCAGAAAGATTTTCTCCCTCTTTGTATTCTATTTTATTAACAGATGCTGGTGAACCTGAATATTATGATGAAGTTGTGCAGGTGGATACAAAGATTTAGTAGGAGTATGCAATGTCAAAAGAAATGGACTCTGCTGAAAAATCAGACTTGGGATTTATGCAAGTTGCTTGCAGGTAAAAGGGCTTTATAGATTAAATAGGTTTACAAATCAAAAGAAGATGGTGGAGGTAAGATAAGATTTAAAGGCAGGTTAGTTGTAAAAGGATTTGCACAAAAAAAGGACATTGATTTTGATGAGATGTTTTCCCCTTTTGTTAAAATGACTTCTTTTCACACTATTTTAAATATTGTGGCTACTGAAGATTTGCATTTGGAGCACCTTGATGTTAAAACAGCTTTTCTTAATGGTGATTGGATGAAGAAATATATATGGTACAGCCACAGGGATTTGAAGTCAAAGGTGAGGAGAATCTAGGGTGCAGATTGAAGAAAAGTTTATATGGCTTGAAGCAAGCACTTTGGCAATGGTATCTTAAATTTGACAGTTTTATATATGAGCATAGTTACATTCAGTGTCATTTTGACCATTGTGTTTGTTTTAAGAGGTTAGATGATGACATCTACATTATTTTATGTTTATATGTTGATGATATGCTTGTAGTTGGGTCTAACATGGATCACATTAAGGGGTTAAAATAACAGTTAGCACATTCATTTGCTATAAAGGATTTGGGGGCAACAAAAGAAATCCTTGGTATGAAAATTTGCAGAGATAAAAAGAACAGAAAATTGACATTATCTAAGGATGATTATATTGAAAAGGTGTTGCAACGTTTCTCTATGGAGAATGTCAAAACTGTCAACACACTTTTGCCGTCAATTGAAATTGAGTAAGGATATGCGTCCAAAGAGACCAGAAGAGGAGACTAAAATGTCCAAGGTACCTTATGCTTCAGTCATAGGGAGCTTAATGTATGTCATAGTATGTACTAGGCCAAATATTGCACATGCAGTAAGAGTTGTTAGCAGATATATGAGTCATCCAGGGTTTGAGCATTGGAATGCAATCAAATGGATTCTCGAATGTTTGAAAGGAACATAGTAAGTGTTTACATTTTGGGGGCTCTACTACTTGTTTACAAGGCTATGTTGGCTCAAATTTGGCAGAGGATATTGAAATCAAGTGGAGTACTATAGGTTATGTATTTGCTGTTGGTGGGACAGCAATGAGTTGGATTTCTCAATTGCAGAAGGTAAATGCTTTATCCACTACAAAGGCAGCGTATGTTGCTGCTATAGAGGTAGCAAAGGAGATGATAAGGCTTCAAATCCTCATGGAGGAATTGTGACACCAACAGTGAGATAATTATTTGTTCATAAATAGTCAGAGTGACATTCATCTTGCGAAGAATTTTGCTCTACATTCAAAGACAAAAGACATATAGTTGCGGTACCATTTCATTCAATCAATTTTGGATGATGGACAGTTAAAGTTGGAGAAGATACTTACAGATGATAATCCAGCAAATATGTTTACCAAGGTAGTAACAAAGGAGAAGCTAAACTTCTCTTCAACTTCGGTTAGTCTTCTAGACTGAACAGAATAAAAGAACAACAAAGTCCAAGGTGGTTTGATATTCCAGTGGGAACTACAGGTTTAGCAGTGCTATGATCAGTCTCCAAGTGGGAGGTTATTGGTGTGGAGTCTGATCAGTCTCCAAATGGGAGATTATTGTGATGTGGAACCTAATTAGACTCTGAGATTAATTTTCACCCTTTACTCAAGGTGTTTTCCCCCCAGATTATTATTACAAGGGTTTCCCAAGACGAGGTCAAGGGGCAGTGTGCCCCTTACAGGGTCTTGGGCAGCATCCCAAGTGCGCTCCCTATCTTAGTACATGGTGGGGTTTAAGGGCAATGCCCTCGCGGGGGTTTTTAGGGGCAGCACCCTTGAAGCCAAAAATGAATTCACTATTGTAAAAGGCATCAATTGTTATTTTTCTATTTGACGACTTACCCTAGCCCTAATTTTGTAAGCGGCAAAAGCTTGTATCAAATGGCTTAGGGTTAGAGATTTCATAATATACGATAAGATTGTAGCTTCTTGCGGCGGTGTTGAGCTATAAGGGATTGCGGATTGTAATCAATGAATAATAATAATATTGAACTTCTTGTTGGTGGACATAGCCCAGGGATTGGGTGAACCACATTAAATTTTTGTATCTTATATTCTTTTCTATGTGATTTATTATTTTCTAATATTAGTTATATTTGCATGTAATTGTTATTTCTGTCTATATTTGATCCTATCATGCCTCATAACAAACATTCATATTATCTTAAAATCCATAACATTGTTTTTCTAACTAGTTTGTGTTATGCAAAAAAATCTGAATATCATGCTAGCATTGGATCAGTAGTCTTGTTCCTTGCCACAGGAAGACAGAAAGCATAATAAGTAAAGAAGTCATGAAAACAAAATGCAGATTAAAAGAGTGATGTTGTTCGTGAATAGGTTTGAAGACAATGTTGCGTTTGGAAACAAGGAGAAAGATTTGTTGTTTACAAAGTATGATGCAAATATGATGATGTTCTTGTCACATGAGCAAACTAAAGTCTCTATCACATTGTTCAATACGCAAAAGATACATAACAAGTAAATCAATATATTGAGCAAAATAAACAGAACAGCAGTAAGTCAGTATGAACAAATATTACTAGAGCATTTGCTAAAACTGTTAGCTAAAAAGAATTTGGACATATGATTCTTCAATCCCAACATCCAGAAATGCAATAATCTTTTGTGGTGCTGAAATTAGGTCTCTTGATTGGTAATATAAGTCAGGCCAGTGGTATTTAATCATAGGAACAACACAGGGTGGTCTCAAGGCATGGTTGTTTGTGATTCTAGTACTAATGCAGTTTTCCTAAATATTTTGGATTTGAAATGCAATCCTGTGGAACTGATTTTTGTATCTGCGGCAGTTTCTAGAGAGCGTGGCATTGGCAGTAAGGGCATTGAAGAAATTGGGGTTTGCATCTCTAGCAGCATGGAATATGGGAGACTTGGAAACTTTTGACAGTTTTTCCAATAGCAGAATGTAACGTGAGGTTCAAACCTGATGGAGCTAGCATTTTAAGCCTTGGTGCAGATAGAAAAAATAAAATTCTAATGGAGTTTGTAACCAAGGCCAAGTTTTTTAGTCACATGACTATGGCAGATATTTTGGATATAAAATCACAAAGAGGTGAAATGGATCAGGAGCATGGAGTTAAGGCAACTGCAGAGGTTTATATAATGGCCGCCAGTACTTGTAACCATAATGGTGATCTTGTTTTTCCTGTAATGTTTATAATGATCTGAAATACGAGAGTGCATACCCCAAACATCAACTACAGTAACAAAAAGCTCATAACACAAATAATAATGATGTTGTCAATCTCCTTTCAGGGTGTTCAAAATGATGAATCTATCTGATGCAACACAGAGAAAAAAAATCAAGCCATTATATACGGTTTTTACTCCATAAAATTTCTTTTTGCTCATGGCAGCTCCCAGGATAAAAGAGAATAAATGCAGTAAAAAAGATACATATTCAGCAAAAGAAATCTCCATATTGCAAGAATATTAAGCTCACAAGAATTTGGAAAAACACTATTTTGTGTTTTAAAACACAATAAACAATGTGTTGTGTAGTTTGCAGTACCTGCAGGAAAAAGTGGCTTTTCAATAGCATCAGAATCTCCAGCAAACAAACGCACAGAGATATTTACATTCAAACCATAAAACAACTTTGAAATAGTTAAGAGAATCCTTTTCTTTTCATTCATGGCGGCCATCAAATGAAAGAGCAGAGGCATCTCAAGGAAAAAATGCACGGAGACCATATAATAAAAAAAGCTTCAGTAAAAACATTTTCCTTATCAATGATGGATTGCTCCAACCAGTCCCTCAGTAAACTCAGTCCCTAGAAAATTTGAATGAAGCAAATAATTCAAATTTCATTGATTTTTGCTTTTAGAGATACTGCCCTAATTTTCCAAGCAGCTCGATGCCACAGTTTCCACTTGTTTCTCATTTTATTTTGAATGCCATATTTTGTTTGAAGGATGGATGTGGTAACATTTCTTGCCTACGACTCAAATGTGTATGGTTGTTTAGAGTTAGGTATATAGCATGCACTTTATATGTAATTAATATTACTTTGGTGATGTATTATAAATCACCTTGTGATATTAAAGTTTTAGATGCAATATGGAGTCAAGTGAAGAAGTGGCGAGTTTTATGCCAAATGGAGGTACCTTGGATTAAGTCTTGGTGACAAGGTGTAATGACATTCATTAGGAGTCAAAGTGATTCAAGGAGAGTGGTGGCTGATCTTTATTGTTAAATTTGAGTTTAAGGAGGAAAGGGTCTTTAGCTTTTTGATGACTTGTTCATAGAGGTTGAGTTAGATGGGAGACATAAGGAGGGAATATAGGCTTTTAGAGAGAGTTTAGGAGGAACTCGGATTATGAGTTCATCATGATTGTTGAGAGGTTTTTATGAGCTTTCAAGGCATTTTTAGTATATTTTAAGCCTAGTGTTGAGTTCTCCATGGGTTTGAAGGACTTTTTCAAACCAGATATCCTATTTTCATGGCTTCTAGACCCCATTTTTGGAGCCTTTTTTCTAACATTCAACCTTTGGAGGTTCTGAGATTTGTATTTCATGAGTTTCTAGCTCATTTGTAAAAGAGTTCTCTCTTATGCAGTCTTGGCACTTACCCCATGTCCACATGCGACTGCTTAACTGCAATTTGTGCTTAAATTTGAGCAGCGGCAGTGTCCCCATGCCAATTTTTAATCGTAGGAAAGGGATAATTCAGAATCTATCCCTATTTTTTTGGAGCAGCCATTGCTTATTATTTTAAAATAAGCTTTGAAATAAACAGGGGGCTGAAATAAGCAGCAGCTGCTTATTGAGAAAAATAACACGTGGCTGCATAAGATTTTTTCTATTTTTTATTGTCTCTTATTTTTTCTCACAAATTTTTTTTACAAAATTTATTATTAGATTTTTTATTTAAACGGTCTATTTTAGATGTCTATTAAAAAATAAGCAGCAAAAGTAAGCAACCATGGGGCCACCAGCTCCACATATTGTTGCTAAAAAAGTTGATCAGCGGCTGCTAGCCAAAATAAACCTAGCAGCTGCATGGGGACCTGCCCTTAATGATTTTTTCTTTATCCTTTAGTCATATTTTCTGCATGATTTCGTAACTCAGTTGATGATATTCAGAAGCTACCTTGGAGCCTGTTTTGGCATAATTTTTATTATCTTGGTTTTTGCAGAATTGTGTTAGTGTGATTTGATCGAACTGTTTGTGAAAACTTCTTTTTCCTTTCAGTTCTGTCTCACTTTTGTACCTATTCTGTAATCAATGTAATGCACAAGTTGCAGATTGTGTAGAGCAGATGTAATGTGTTCTTTATTGTGAAAGATTCATTTTCCTTTATTGAGCAAATAGGCATTTCAACCTTTCTGCAAAATATTTATGTGCATTCAAGAATGAAATGAAATGAAAGGATTTTAATGATGTCCATGAGACCACTGGTCTAAGGAACCAAAAGAACAACTAAGCAGCCTACTGAATTTTCTCCAGGCTGTTCCTTTTGTTGTGGAGTTGTATTAGTAGATTAGTTGTCTTGTTTAATCTTGCCTCCTCAAAAAGTTCCTTCATGTTGTTCACCTGTAAGTTGTCCTCGTACTTATTGCGAATATCTTCGTAAGTTGTACACTCCATCACAAAGTGTCATTCCGTTTCCACCACTCCCTTGCTGCAAAAGGTACATATTCTTTCTTCCCACCCCTCTTTAGGCACTTTCCATCTACCAGTTTCACATCGTAAATGATGAGAGCTAGATGTTAACTGAGCAATTAAAATTTTGGCCTTGCCTTTAATTGTGGATCCTAGATATTTTTCATGTTCCTCTGTGTGATTAAATTCTTTGATGTAATATGTTTTTTCCCTACCTAACATATTAGTCCACATGACAGATCTGAATTTCTCTAACACCCATTTCTTTATCTCTATATTGGTGTTTGGGCATTCCTGTGGGTTAGTGTTCCATTTGTTCAACCAATTGCTGGTTTGTTTCCTCCACGTTTTTTTCCCACGTTCTAGCTCCTCCTCAACCACCAGTTTAGGTCATTGATGATTGTTCATATTTCCCACTTTGTTTAAATAACTAAGCAATCGGATTATAGCTGTATGAGTTCAAACATTGTTTTGTGGTTTTGTGTTGAGGTTTCTCTGAATATCATAGATTCCAACTTTAGGTGCATCGCCATAGGTTTTTAGTTTCATTTTCTGTTATCTTTTTTTCCGTTTCCCTCAGGAAGTTTTCGTGAGTTTTAGTGAGGTATCTTATACAAACCGGCCTAGAAACTAGAGGTCTCACTTCAATTGCATGTCCCATGTAAAAGTGATTCCCATGTTATGCTAGAATTGCTGAACTATTTCAGTTCAGCATAGGGTGCAAATTCTGGTACTTAACAAGTCCAATGTGATTTAGTGGCTGAATGGATTTCACTCTGCGTTTGGGTGTGAAAGAGCAATGCTTCTCTACTTCTAATTAGACAAAGTAATATGACCTGAAATGTGACAATAAATATAATAAGTTTCCCGTTTTTGGCATCATAAGCTTAAATAGTTTGCGTGACCCATCAAAGTAGTAGCACCCCCTTAATATAATACTCAATCTTAAAATTACAAGTACATTGAATAATATAGAGTATTGTTTTTGATGTCTTGCAATTCCTGTCTGCATAATATAGTATGAAGAGACCTAACCAGCTAGACTGGTAACGTTGGGCCTGTTATGAATTGATGACTTTTAACCCAATAAATTCTGATTTTACTTGTTTGTAATGTGTTGGGGTGTTTGCTTGTGTAAAAATGGAAGGGTTAAGAGGCTGCTTTACTCTCTTCCATGTGAAATAGATGACAAAGATGTAGTGCATGCTTAGGCTGCAAGACAAATATTCTTGTCATTCACAAACATTTAAAAAGACAAGGAAATGTTATTAGTCTAACTCAGTTATTTCAAACTGTTCCATAAGGCTAGAATGCCATGGTTGAGCATGTCATAAACATATAAGACAAGAATGTGAATCTCGCTAACTGCAAGTTAAGTTGTAGCCTTTGGCATGTGAAAAATTACTGAGAAAGAACTTAGATATTGGAGCTTGCTTGAAACTATGATGCACTTAGCTAGTCTGCAAATGTGTGGAAGTCTTGAACAATTGGTAAAAGTTTATCCGTGTAAACGTTTATTAGTCTTCTTACAAATTGTTGTGCAATAAATTACTTTTCAGGTTCGTTTGATGGAATTCCCAATTATGCGATTCAATGGGTGCATGGACTAGTACTTGGCTTTATGTTTTACAGATATATTTCCAGTGAACAAAATGTTTTCTCTGGTAAGGAGGGACAAGATCCCATCCATCATTCATAAGTAAGAAACAATAGCATCTTTTCATGTTGCATTCACTCTTGCTTGCTTGAACATTTGTTTGTGTTGAATTTCAAAAGGATACATGGAACCATCAAGCCAAATCACACATGCAAAAAGTTGCAGTTCCTGCATTGACTAAATTGTAAATCCCCTTCAGAGGGTGATGAGCAGCACGAGTTCAAGTAGGGCTTCCTTTTGAATCCTCTTCATTCTTCTCATTTCAAGAGTGGTAACCATTTGAATGGTACACATGAGGAATGAGAGCTTGATTAAAACTAGAATATGATGAGGAGTATTTATAAACTCTGAGATTTGTGAAGTGAGATTTAGGTTGTAGATGTGGAGCTATCATGTGAACGATTATTATACCATGGTGATATGAGTAAAGCTTCTGCACAGATGAATCATGAGTGCTTGAACTTAGCAAAAGAAACTTGCACAACTCACATAATATTCCTCTCTCTCTCTCTCTCTCTCTCTCTCTCTCTCTCTCTCTCTCTCTCTCTCTCTCTCTCTCGCGCGCGCGCGCGCGCTGATTCTAAACCTGGCATAAAGATCAGTCCACTTAGTTTGTCTTTTCTTGAAATAAATGCCGATAGTGATACTTCTCGTGTTTCATCTATGAAAATGAAAAAAAAAAAAACTAAACTACTTTTTTAGAAGTCTGTATATGTGTACACACGCGTTCAGACCTAATATATGCCTTTCTTTTATTGATGGGAAATACAAATTAGATTAGTCCACTTAGTTTGCCTTTTCTTGAAATAAACACCAATAGTGATACTTCTCGTGTTTCATCTACAAAAATGAAAGGAAATCCTAAACCGCTTTTTAAGAAGTGTGTATATATATATATACACACACGCATTCAGACCTAATATATGCCTTTCTTTTATGTATGGGAAACACTAATTCTGAGTACTAGAATGTGAAACGCATTCTACTGCTCAGATGTGCCTAATGATTATCAACAAATGCTGAGTTGTGCATTTGCCTTGTTGAAGATGGATATAACTGAGAAGATAATATAAACCTAGTGATGCTTTGAGACATGTGTAGCTTCAAGATCTTGATATCATAAAATCACTGCTCTGTAAATGCTAAATACTTTGGTTTTCAACTTCTTAGCTTGTTTAGGAAATTGATTTTGTGAAAACTAGTCTTGATCTTTGGTTTTTAATGTGTATGAATTTTCAAGTGATTCGCAGCTTCCAATTTTCAGCAATCTATTTGTATTTTAACAATTTGACAATCTTATGTAGCAATTTTAGTTTAACCAGCATTGATTATAGATTACAGTTTCAGGAGATCAGTAAATTATACTCTTTTTTTCTGTTTTCTTCTTTTTTACTAGTGCAGCTAATATCTTATATTGCATATTATTGCAGTTGTTATACATGTGTTTAGCATTTTTGTTTGTGTATGCAATCATGCATTTGTTAAAATTTCTTGTTATACATTATCCGGTCATCTAATTGGCAGCCTCTTTCATGCAGATGAAAACTGGGGGTGTTGCACTTGTTTTGCGCTTAAATATTGCTGTTGATCCTCCAGATGTTATCAAGATATCCCCATGTGCTTGGATGGAGTGCTGGATTGGTAAGCCATGGGTACACATTACATGTGTTATTTTATAATTGTAGCTACAATATGCTGTGTAGAGGTTTTGTGTCATTGAGAATGGAGAAGTCTTATTTCTCATTTATTTGGAAGAATAACCTAAAACTATATCCCTTATCTTGACAGGGATCTTTCCATTTTCTGGGCTTTTTCACCATAAAACAAACTAAAAATCAGTGTATAATAACTTAATTTTTTAGTTCATCTATATGATGATTTTTAATATCTACCAGTCAATATAAATTATGATCCTAGCTAAATCACTTGCCATCTTGTGGAACCTATTTTCAAGTTTGTTCAATTGTCGGTTTGTGTCCTATTTATTAGTCTCATCTGTCAGATTACATCTTGTTTTGTTTTTAAGTTTTTTTTTATTAGGACATAGAGCTGTTGGAAATCTAATAGGGAAAGTGAGATACTGAGGGGGGGGAGGTGAATCAGGATCTATAAATCTTCTTTCACTTCAAACATAAAACATATTTGATATCACCACATAAACTCTCAATTAAACATTCATCCCATATCAATGCAACCATTCACATCAACATAATATCAAATCTACCTTCTAATTGCATGATTGTAAACTCATAAACACATAACACATTAACACACAAATTTAGTAAATTGCGGTGGGGACAACACCGACAAAATATTCCCTACTGCAGCAGTAAAGTTGAGCCTGTTAAGGCTACAATGATTGATCACTTTTGATGATCTACCTTGTGAGGGGTCTGCCCTTTTAAAGGCTAAAAGAACTGCTAAGTTCTACCTTGGTTAAAAGATTTTACATCATAATTGAGTACTCTATTAGGAGATTTACATAAGCTTGTTAAAGCTACTCTGTTAAGAGATTTGAACCCTGAAACACCTGTTAGAATGTTCAGGTCCCAATCCTTCAGTTAGCACTTCAATGCTTGATAATAGATATCCTCTATGCAATATAATATCACCTTGTTGTGATAGATCTTCTCTGTCTCTGCTCAAAAGTCTTCACTGCAGTGCTCAGTCTCTAATGTCTTAACACTCTAATTCACCTCCAAAACTTTGCATGCAATTACAATCTTCACACATACACATCCATACACTTGTGCATATGAACTAGGTCATAAAACCTCCTTAGATATATGTTTGGGTGAACCTTCTACATCCAAATCAACAATCTAGAATTAATCCTTTTGTCGCTTAGTCGTTGCATTTTTCTGATTGTTGGATTGCCTTACCTAGGGATTAATGATCTTCCTTTGAACACGTAATCACCTCCTTGCTTACCTCCTTGATCTTCAAAACAAGCTTCCAACTCAATAAAAACGATTAACATAAGATTTTGTGCCATTCCAAACAAATATGTTAAACTGTGTTACTTGACACTTACATCACACTGACGCTCGGCATAAATTGTTTCTTCATGTTGTCCCTCGGCCTTAACTGTGCTCAGCATGAACTGAATAACTCGGCCTCTGCATCAGTCGGGGTCAACTACTATCCCTAACAAACTCAGCATTCACTAGAGTACTTGGCGACCATTAGCTCACTCGACAATAACTACTGTTCAGCACGACTTAGAATATTTACAAGTCTTCACTCCTTAGCCCAGTCGGTATAGGATGACCCAGTCACACCGATGACCAAATAATCCTACCTTGTGAATGACTACGAGTTTGATATTAATAGACAACATGACTTAGGGATTAACAAGGGCTCTATACATTTAGCCAGGATCATACATTTCTAGTGGAATATAAAGGCTCAATTACATTTAGAATACAATCAATACCATTCACTTTTGTGGTTGAGTTAATTTAAATTGTAAAAATCCGTGGGAGTTAAATTTGACAACTGATATCTGAAATAGGCTTGAAACCAAGCTTGTTTGAATCTTCATTCTTTGAAAAATTCTTGCAACAATGTGTAATGATATTAGTTCTCCTTGTCCATAAATTACCTAGAAGGTGTTAGGAATAACGACGACACCCAACTAGGAGGGGGGAATCAGTTGTGACTGAATTAAAACATTAAACTATCCATTATATATCAGATCTAAAAGCTTAAATGCAATGCCAAGCAAATAACACCATAACACACAACACTAGATTTTTTTTGCATGGGAACCTAGTTAAGGGAAAAACCAAGGTGGGGATCAAACCCACTAGATGGTGTACTAGGATATACAAAACCCTGCTAAAGGTACAATAGGGAATACCCATGCATTTAGATACTCACCTGGAGCTCACTGCTCTATTACAACAAGGGCAACAACCTTGATTGGACAACAATCCAAATGCAATAAAAGCAACAATCCAATGAGTTAACAAAAATTCAATGTAGATCCACTAAGATGAACTGACTGAAAGCATCTATGCCAATACAATTCCTTTGAAGTACAATATTAGATTCCACTCATACCTCTTCTCACTCAAGTTTGATCTTTGTCTCTGATCCAAACTCACATCGTATCATTATCTCATCAGCACACACTCTTACACATTCATTCGTCCAAATTCACAAATGAATTCAGTGTCTTATACAAGTCACAAACACTCATCAGTTTGGCTAATGCTCACTATGAGACTTAATCATAAAATAAATTACATCAACCAATGTGATTCCATAAGTGTTGGTTAGAACGTATATAAAATACATTGCAATATCAATTAATATGCTATCATCCAATAGATAACCATAATAAACCAAATAACATGTTTCCTGACTAAGTCGGGCAGGAAAAAAATTCCCTTTCACTTTCCAACAAGCAAATTGACTTCTGAGTCACCAATCCTCAAGTAAATCTGCAGATAGACATGAATGTGCATCTTGATGCAGTATCCTGAATCGCAATCCAAAATTCTGCTTGACTGAAACTCACCGAACAAAAAACAGAACCATTGTCTGAAATAGTTCTCAGTAATACTGTTACTAACCGGTCTTGAACACATCTCCTGTAACTTCTCCGAATCAACTCAAAGACACATGTGACGGTAAACATACCATGTAGTCTCACCAAACATCATCCCATAATGTTTACTAGCTTAGGTTTATTGTGTCTTCATCAAAACTCTCTCTGCCACTGATCATAAATAGGAACATTGTCTGGTAAAAATATATGTTGACATCGATGACAAAACATTTAATGCCAAACATAACCAACAACAATTCCAAATAGGAATCTCAAACAATCTCCCCAACAGAAAGTGGGAAGAGAAGCAAGGGAACCAAGGAAGTAAATATAATAAGAGAGAAAAGATCATGAAGGTTGGGTGACAAATATAAATTAATCAATTTAGATACAGTTGATTGGATTAAAAATGGTGCTAAGGCTAACCAATAAATGCTAAGTTGCCGGTTCAGATTCTAGTTCTTATGCGGGTTCAACATTCATTCAAAAAAAAATTGGGCTGGGTTCAGTTCGTTTTGGGTTCATTAGCACTAGATTTTTTTCAAAAAAAGAAAAATTATATACATGTAAACATATGCTGCAGCAAATAAGTTTATACACCACTATGCTAATATTAAAGCAATTTAGCAACATATACCACCATATAGCTCTATTTCTTTGAGCACTGAGAAAGAAGATAATTGAGCTTGTATATCTCTATTTCTTTTTCAGAAACAGACATATTCACGACATGTTGAATGTCCCATTACTGAGTACAATAGGTTTTGCATTTATTTCCTTGGTAGCTTGGAAATATCAAAATAAACAAATGTGGCAACATTTCCCAGCTATACATGGGAAGAATTAAGCCAGATCTGTTTTGGACCTCCACTAAGAGTAAAAACCGTCCATGGAAAGCACAAATGCCACTGAGAGAGAACAAATGCTATCAAGAGAGAACAAACGCTGTCAGGAGAGGACAAACGGCTGCAATATTAGTTTCACAAAATAACAATGTATTTATGTTTTAGGTTTACTGTTTAACAATATCAATATATCATTTAACATTAAAATAATGTTATAACATTTCCATTGAAAGTCAACCGAACTGGAATTCTGCCAAATTCACATCAAATTTGTTCAAAACCATTCGACATTCCTCCCAAGTTTGCAGATGGTGTTTAAAATTCACTCAAATTGGTCATAAAGTTGACCAGGTCCCGTTGGACGAATTTCCACCGAATATGTCAGAGAAAAAGCAATTTGGTTTCGAATTCGAACCAACTTCAACTTTGCATCGAATTAAATATCAATTTTCATGTTCCCTGAACAAATACGGTAACTTAGAATAAATGGATATAAATAAATTAATATAATCTCTATCTTATGTATTGAAAAAGGTCACTTAAAGTATTTACCTTCTACAAAGCACTGATTGCCAAGCCTTGCTGAGTTTCCAACCATTGGCCTTGTTGGGGTTCTTTGAATGTTTTTAATTTTTCTTGGCTTAATTAATTTGTTATGTTCTTTCACTAATTATCTAGGGTGAGAGTTTTCAAATCTCCCACGTGGTTTAGGGGATTGATATGTTAAACCACATTCAGCTGATGTAAATTGTTCATGCCAATGTTGTTGTTAGCTTGTAATTTAAGTCTAGTTTGGAAGGAACATCCTTTTTTGCTTGTGTATTTTACATTTAGCCTTGTAGGAAATGATGTAATGTCCCCACTATTAGGGTTAGTTTGGAACACATAATAACCGTAAAGAAGTGATAAGATCACAATAATTTTACTTACATATTTCATATCTTTAATAATAAGTTATCTAACTATCATTTAGATGTTCTCCACCAAACATAGTTCGGATCATATTATGACAGTCATAGAGAATGCCCTCCTCCAAGTCAGGCTTGGATCGTTTCATGACATTCACAACAAATGCCCTCCACCAAGTCATACTTGGATCATTCTCCACCAAGTTTCCTTGGATCATATTATGGCATTCATATGGAATGCTCTCCGTAATGAGTGCCCTCCACCAGGTAATACCCAGATCAAATTATGACATTCATAATGAATGGCCTCCACCAAGTTATACTTGGACCGTATCTAACATTCAAAAGGAATGCCCTCCACCAAGATTGAACTTGGATCAAGTTATTATATTCATTTAATCTTTTACCATACACACACACATATATATGTACCTTTGTCTATTTATTTATTTTGAATGAGGAATAAAATTAAATAAATGTTTATTACATAACTATTGTTTGTAAAAAGTAATATATTTGCTAGTTAATAAATACCATAACATACCCCTACGTACCTATATTGGGTGTGTGGGACCCAATGGGTTTGCTGGTGGCTTTAGTCCTTAATCCTCCTTTCCTTGTATTGGCATCAGTCGGTACTTTCCTTGCCACGGGGTTCAATAACATTGACAGGCCAGCAGTCTACACTCTGTCAGCGGTGATCTATTGCTAAGCTTATTTTTCGTGCTCCCCTATTACATCGTCTCAAACTTCCTCTATCACACATGGTAAGTGTCCACCCCAAATTAATGTATTACGTTGCATTCCAACTCCCACAGGGTTTGCTAACTGTCTCTCTAATTCATACCCATGTGATCCACACGTTCTACATGAATAAATATCCCCCCCTCCTTGATTTATAATCTCAATGATCACGGGGTCGCGACATTTGACTCATAATAATGAGTAAGTCATTTAATAAGCGGAAATTAAGTATGATTACTATAAGAATTATTATTATGTATAACATGATTATTATTTCTTATCATATTGAATATGTGTGTTGTTGTAAGTATAAAGTATTGATAATAAACCAAAACAATGTCATTTGGTGTAAATAGTTGACACTATAATTATTAATGGTTCACATTATTTATTTAGAATGAATTGAATATATTTATGTTTACATTAGTATTTGTATTTACATTAACTATATGTCATCATGGGTTCATGACAAATGACACATGTGCATAGCTTTTTTCTAAATGTCTTTTTTCTCGGGCTTAATTTTCAATGGACTTAAGAGTTTACTTAGATTATTACCAAGGGTTTTGAAAGGTTTGAAATGATGATTATGCGATTTTGATATTTTATTATATTCTAGCTGGTTTTCTATGGGGCCTTTAATATAAAGTAGGTAAGCTACCCAATGAATTTTATCATTGGGCCTTGGTTCCTTTCTAACTGTTCTTTCTTTTCTTGCAGCTTTCTTGAGTTTCCCAATATTTATAGCCATATTGCTATTGGGCCTTAGCTTCCTTCTACCTCTTCTTGCTTCTTTCTTAAATTTGTTAGACTTCATTGCCATTTTTGAGGGCTTTATGAAGATATTTCTCATCATTAAAATGATGTTCGATAGTAGATATTTTTTGGGCTCTTATTTATATATTGTTCATTATCTCAGCCTTTTTTTGATAGATGGTGGTGGGAAGCAGCTTTGATGTTTATTTCCATGTGTCTTTTTTTAGAGCTTTGAACAGAATGTGCTAAGATTATCCGTGAAGGTGTTTTGAGAACCATGAAGCATCTCTTTTTCTTTCGCTTCAGAAATACATCTCATAGATTTGCATGTGAGTGCAATCTAGGTGCTACAGATTAGTATTGCCAATGAACTGGTGCCAGCTTCCTAGTTTCAGATGAGAGGATTCATATTCGCAGTCCATTTTCATAAATATAAGGACTCATGGAGGATTACACATGATATTTATTTACATCTCATTAGCATTGTTGTCTCAGAATTTCCTTATTTGGTAGCTTAATTCATCGGCTTCAAAGTATTGCAAATGCTTAATACTTAGTCCTCCACATCGAAATTTTGCTCCTTAAAAAATTCTGGAGTTCCCTGACAGCTATGCATTTTAAATTATAATTGTTTAAGTTATTGTTCACGTGGACTTAAAAATCCTAGTCTTAGTCCATTTTGGCCATGTCAGTATGCACTTCCTGAAACATTTTGATCCAGTTCATCCTTCTCTGAGCTTTTACTCAAAACTTTTAATAGTCCACATGACTTTCCAATGAAGAAAATAGTTTGCATCTTTTAAGTTGTTCTCACATAATGCCATAAACAACATGATGATTTTCACAGCTAAAAGGTTTTTTTACTTGTTTTTATAGTCAGGGTTCACTTGTTTCAATTTTAAGTTTTTTCAACAATACAATTGTATTTTCTTTTCTTCATAGTTTTCGCTGCAATATGTTGGTTTTATATTCAGGGTTCCCTTGTTTTAGTTAAAACAATTTGTTTCTTCTTATATAGTGAAAAGTGCTAGCCAATTTATTCTGAAGTTGGCATTAAATTAAAAAGAAGCATCAAAGTTTTTAACGAGGAGATTGATTAAAAAAGATATGCATTGCAAAAGGTTTGAAATCTTTGCAATTAATTCTTAATTTTTCAAAAAAAAAAAATCAGGTCCATTTTCCATGCTCCGAAAACAATTGATGCTATAAGGAAGGCTTTACGGGCTCAATACGAACGGTGGCAACCCCGGGTAATAGATTCATTCTTTAATTAATTTGAGGCAGCAGCCAGTATTTTTTATATTTAGTGGTTAAACATTTCAATTCTGAATAAACATAATTGGTTACTGGATTTCTTTTTGTGTTTATCATCTTTCCACATGTAGGCTCGATATAAGCTCCAGCTTGATCCTACTGTCAAAGAGGTAAAGAAGCTTTGTGGCCAATGCCTCAAGAATGCTAAATCAGAGCAGGTGCTTTTCCACTATAATGGACATGGAGTTCCAAAGCCCACAGCAAATGGGGAAATCTGGCTGCTTAACAAGGTTACATTTAATATAAATTGCTTAGTAGAACAGAATTCTGTGTCTCTTATTATCTTGTTGGGTGGCTGAAGGCTTCTTTTTAGTGCAGGATTACACACAATACATTCCCCTATCTGTTTATGAACTAGAATCCTAGCTAGGGACACCCTCAATTTATGTGTTTGATTGTTCTACTGCTGGTGATTGTAAATGCTTTTCTGGAGGTGAGTTTTACTCTATAAATCATGAAGCCCATGGAATCTTCTATGATTAATCCAAACAGATACACATGTTCCTTTATAAGTTAATTGTTTGTCTGAGTATAAAATATTTCTTGAAAGTTTCTTTTGTTGATGTCCAGCATGAAGACTGGGGTTCTGGTGTTTCTTCTGCAGCAGCAATGACAGACTGTATATTACTTGCAGCTTGTGGAGCAGATGAGATTCTTCCTCGAAGTGCTGAATTTCCAGCTGATATCTTCAGTTCATGTCTGACGACACCTATTAAAATTGCATTGTGATGGTATTTATCTTATTCTAATACCTCTAATCATCTCATTCCTTTTACACGTGATGGGAAACTGCAATTTGTGATGCCTTAATAGCTAGCTCCTTTGCTGGGTACAGCAACTGGACATATTAGGGTGTGAATTAACAGCATGGTTTCAGGTACAGAATCAGTTATATGTAGAGTCTGGGCAATGACTGCTTATCTATCTTAGTATCTTAAATCATTCTCATTTCCCTCAAATATGTCTCACAATGGACAATGTGTTCACATGTATCATAATATTTAAACGAGTCTCTGAGACAGGCCAAAGCTGTTAACTATGCACAAATAGCTCACATCTAATGGGCTTGAGCTTAATATCCTGATGGATAAAGGATGACATCAATGACAAGGCACTGTAGATAGTTTTGTAGGTTATAAGTTTCATTCAAAAAGTCAACTTGACATGTTGGAATGGAACTTAAAAACATTGAGATACTGAAATTAATGATCCTTTTATTCCCGTCGCTTAGGGTAATATCTGGTTTTTGCCATGTATGTTACTAGTTTTGGATTTCTGTTTGCTAAACATGATTACATGCTTACAAAACAAGACATAAAAAATTACCAAAATGCCCAAATTTGAGGAGATACAATTCTTTTATGGCATAGCAGCAGCACCTTTTTTCAGTTGATAGTCAAGATAATCAGGAAACCCTAATGTTTTGGCACTTCCCAGCTGTTAAATTTACTATTATGATTGATATGCCATTCTTGTTATACAACACTTTGAATAGTCTTCATTAGCATTTGAATGCTCTTTTGAAACTAATTATTGCAAGCATATGAATAATGATTTTGATTGATTTTAGGACCTTCCTAATCATTGTAAGGTTTTTGTTCAATCCAAATTGCTTCTTGTCTTGCATGATTTATGATAGAGCATATTTGATGTCATTAAATTACATCTCAAGTTGAAATCCTGTTTGACAATAAAGAAACCACATCCTTAGCAGGGCTAAGTACACTCATTTGTTTTTATCAGTGTATCTTCCTGTTTAAGCATGCTTATAGATATACTATTGTAGATCAATTAACATACCCTGCTTACCAGATAATTCTATCTGAGGCTTTTGCATGACTTGGTCTCAATATATCTTTCCTTCACTATTTAAGATTCTCAAGATTATCTTTGGACAACATGTTTTTTCCGCAATTAGAAAATTGTTCTTGCATTTCTATGATTTGCTATGTATGATGTTCATCTAAAAGTCTTATGTCTCAATACGGTATTTATTATGGTTGTGGAGGAAGACAAAGACAATACACACAAATGATATCATATGCACAAATGGATAGAACAGTGTGGAGGAAGACAAAGACAATACATACAGATATCATACACGGATTTTAGAACACTGATTTTTATGTTAATCTATCAGGATTCAACTATGTAGCTTTCAAGTCAAATTTGTTGATCCATATTTTGTCAGTTGTGGTTCAAATGAGCACAAATGGTCAACCTACCAGCTATTGCATCTAGGTGATGCTCACAAGGGTGAAAAATCACGACATATCACAAGGTCTCTTATCCTTGTACAACTCTAATGAATCTTAGTTGGAGTAGTACCAAGATAAGTATCCTCCTGGGAAGTCTTGATACTTACCCCTCAGAGCATTGCCCAAATTCAAAGAGTGACAAGTGGACCATTCATGCCCACAAGATAGGTTTGCACGACCCACATTTTCAAAGAGAGAGCTGTAGATAAGGGTGTGGACATTCATCAACACATACTAGAAGGGGTATTTTTGTCAGATATTATAGTTGGGAATGCTAAGGTAGACATGCAAGCAAGTTGTTTCATCTCAAAGAAATGTGATATCCTTAAATGACATTAATTGCTGGCAGGAGCTGTAGGAAATAGATTCAATAAAAAGACCTTGGAAACTTTTAAATTGATTCGTGAAACATAATTTTATAACTGTTGAAAGCTTCTTCTACGCCAATACCAGAATGGGAGTTATCATAGGCTTGGACATATATCGGAGGAGAATGAAAAGAAGAGTTTCTGTTAGAAGATATTATTCATTACTGCCAGTAGCCATTTATGCAAAATGTGGAAACCCATGAGGCATACCAACTGTTTGACACATTTGTGCAAGATATAGAGCCTTGCAAAGTCTTTTGGAAATTTCCTCCATTTCATGTATTTGTATGGGCTGTTTCTATTACTGTTTGCCATTTTTTAATGTCATAGATGTCCAAAAAACAAAAGTGAGTTTGTTGTGAAGGCAATAATTAAGAACTTTGGCAGTTTTGGGATGAAATGTTCAAGGTACCCAAGTAAGGAAGAAAGGGGAAATAGAAAGAAGAAATTCTTTGGTGTTAAGGTGGAGATCTCAATTTTGAGTTTGGACATCATCTAATTTTTTAGTGGAAAAAACAAACTTCATCATCAGATACAAATTGTATAAGAGATGCTAACCATCAACAATCGGCAAAAAACTAGAATCAAGATTCAAATGGAAACACATCAACTTTGCAATGATCCCTCACACCCCATTAAACATTGTCAAATCCTTAACAGGTTAACTTAAATGTCAAGTGGGCATGACAATCATCAATGCTAGTCCACAGCAACCATATATACTTAAACAAGAGAAGGCACAATATATCAAATGACTAGGCATATTATTGATCCCATTAGTGACAGCAGCAAAATAGATTTCACAGCCATACCTAAATTTATCTACATTTTCCAAGCCAGATTATACCTATCAATGCTAATTCACTGCAACATTATATAATATTGAAAACTCTGAAAACTCAAACAACAGAGGACAGAAAATATCAAAATCTACAGATACACAGATCTCACAGTGATGGCAGAAAGCTAGATGAAAAAGGTCATGCGTAAGTGTGATCCTCATTTGCCCCACCGAATTATACATAAATGTCGTGTTTTAGTCAACAGTAAGCTAACTCTAACAAATTAGAGAGAACAAAACAGTCAAGCCTCCGCTTAAAATCTTCCAAGATATTTTTGTTGAATTTATTTGATGTAGCTACTGCAAGTCATTAATGTCATTTCATGAGATACCATTTATTCGAGGTGTTTTGCTAAATGATACGCCTGCCTCTCTACCAAAACTTTTCCAACTGCATTCCTTCCAGTATGAGTTCACGAATATCCCTACCCTGCTCTACAGGTCCCACATTGACACAGGCATGGGATTTACCACCAAATCAGCCGAATTCGGATTCAAATCCGCGATTATCATCTAATCGAAATGTTTCTATGCCCTTTCCATGGAATTATTTTTGCATACATATGTTATGGCTGTTTGATTTCGCACCGCAGTGTGCCCTTTGGGCATAGCGGAGAAAATTTTCCCTTCAGAATTTAAGGCCCAAGCCCGATTCGCAGGGCTTGGGATGGTATGGTATGTAATTGAACTTGCATTTATTTTGAGATGTCGGTAGGGCAAAGCTTGGTGGGCACATAGATAATGAAGGTACGTCGTGCTGCCCACGGTCATCAGCTGAGGCACTATCGTAGCGATCACAAGCGCAACTCTAGTGAAGCAACGTAGATTTCGCGAATTGCGAACGTGCAGTCAGAAAAACATGAGCTTTGCTTTTGTTTTACACATCCTGGTCAGGCCAATTAGGGAGACTGTAGTTAGGCTAAAGATTTTCCTATTCGATCTACTATCGGCTATGTTCAATCCATCGTGTTCATAGAAGACAGCCATACATAAAATTACAGAACCAACATTTCATTTAACGGATATAACAAAATTGTTTCAGATTGAATTTGAACACAATAAATAGAAAGATCCGGCCGCCTACAGATTTCCAGAAGCAAATCTCGGTGAAACTAGTAATTGACTTACCCAAAGATTCTGCACAAATTGCGTCGTGCTGTCATAGATGCCGATGAAGAAAAGAGGGCAGAATTTGCAAGAAAAATCCTATTCACCGTGTCAGAGTGATAGTATGTATTTCATCTTTAAGGGTGTTTTTGCTCACTGAGCGGTCACCTGCTACAAGCCAGGGATATTCGTTGGTTTTGAAAGATTAACTTTGTTTTCATCAAGTTATAATGGCCATGTTGGTGAATGAGAGGAATAGAGATTTGTAAATGTTAATGGAGTGGAGATTTTTGCCACTATAAGTTACACTTTCAGTTTGAAGTGAAATTTTATCTATTTAATTATATTTGACTATAATTTATTCAATTATTTAATTAGTAAGTAATAAATAATAATATTTAGAATATCATTCTAGAGTTTAAATAGGGTTAATGTACAATTCATAGAATGTGAAAAATAAGTTGCTAGATGATAGCAATAATCAAAGAGAGAAGAGGTGGGTCTTGGTCACTTGGTTTACCACATATTTAGGGAGGTTTGAAGTATTCGCTGAAACGTCCTAGCCCTTATCCTCTCTGCCTTTATTTTTGTCTTTCATGAATTGATGAAATTGCAAGAGTTGGCCAAGAAAATTTGTTGGGATATGAATAGAAAGAAAATAGAAACCCTATTCACAACCCTAATTTTCAAAAGGAATGATCCAAATTGATTAAACACAAGAAGGTATTCAATGCAAAAATGGATCAAGTGATGAAAATAGGGGGAAAGAGGGGGGTTATGAGTGATCTTTTTATTATGGGAGAGTATGTGCCAAAAACCTAAAATAGATGAAGAACAAATACTCACCTTGAATTTGGAAAATGTTGTTTTCTAATGCCTGTATGAAGTTTTTGGAAAATTTGTAACCGTTTCCAAACTAGAAATGTCAAGACGGAGAAAACTCAGAAATATTATCTTTTTGAAGGGAGGTCGACCTTGACTCTATTGGTGGGCCACAATCCTACCCCAAGGCACAAATATACCCTGAAAAGTCAAGCTTGACCTGCACTACTTCGACAAAATTTATGTTTGCGGATCGCTCAAGCTCGACAAAAAGGGTATTTGAATCTGCCCTCCAATTCATTGTAACATATATGTGCAAGAAAAATGGTTTCATTGTTGGATGGGGAATTTTCCTTAGTCAACCCCTAGTTTGGAATTAACCTTGAAATATAATTGAAACAATATATGCATCAACAAAGTAAATGGAACTATTCACCTTGCTTATGTGGAAATCCTTGTGGAGGATTTGAATCCTTGAATCCACAAGTGCAGATGCTCCAAATGTATGTAGAATGTATGTAGGAAGTCTCAATTCAATGTCATTAGATCTTCAACACCAATCTTGAATATATCTTGGATGAATGTGGATGAAATCTTCAACAAGAGGGCTCCGTAGAGATTGAATCCTTCAATTGCTAACAATGGATCCCCTTGATGAATTGGATGCTTGAACACTTGAATGCTTGATAGAACTTCACTTCATGGAATAATGGATGTAGAAAGGTAATAGTTCGCCCAATATGTGCAATGCATCTTCTTACTTTCTTACTTAGAGAAAAAATAAGAAGAGGAGGCTTCCTTATATAGAGATCTAGGGCACTAACTCCTAGAGAAAGTTGACATAGGAACATTAAATCTCATTTAACCTTAACCCTTAGGAATAGACCTAGATTAAATGTAATTTAAGAGTCTTTCATTTCGAAACCCGAAACAAATGACGCAGAAGTAGGAAAAGAAACTTTCTGAAGCCCAAGATCCCAAAACTCTTGGAAATTGAAAATAGGACCTGGGGTCAGGGATGAGGTCGACCTTGCCCTAGGTCAGGGTCGAGGTTGACCCTGACCCAAAAGGTTGTCCTTGACCTAGAGGCCAAAGTCCTTAGTTTCACATATCAGTTTATCAGAAAATAGGTTGGAAAATAGAGAGAGAGAGAGAGAGAGAGAGAGAGAGAGAGAGAGAGAAGCAGAACAGGGGGAAAATAGTCAGGTCCATGCAAAGACCCATTGAAGGTACTTGACATGACCCCAGACCACTTACTCAAAGGGCTAAACGCTCTTAACATGGAAGTGCTTCCATTTTAAGATGATACATTAAACCCCCACTTTAGCAAGAGTATGGACTTGATGCAAACTCTTGGTAAAGTAGATTGAAATGAAAAGATAATCTTATTAAAATCAAAGGGACAAAGAAATCCTCAAGCCCCTAGAGACTCAAGTCTTCGTCAACTCCAAGATCACAATAAGAGAGACATCTATAGAAAAAGAGTGTGATTATCTCACCTAATGAAAACTTATGTCCCATTGTGAACCACACAAGGAAACTGCACAACTAGAAAGATGTAATTGAACAAACTAGTGGATGTGGCTACTCACTAGTCAACCCATCAAGGATTCACCCTCACAAATATTCTATGCCATAAGAGTAAAACCAAAAGAGATCCAATCTTAAGGACACCTGTGACCTCAAGGGATCAACAATATTTGAAATTGGAGGGATCAAGAGATCCTAAAATATAAATCCATGCTTTAAGGATTAGTCACTAATATGGAAAGGGAGAAAAGTATCTTTAAAAATAAATAATATATGTATTGAAAAGTGTGTGTGTGTAATAAATGAGCAAAGCATATGCCCCCATGTTAAAGTCATTGCTAACACTTTAACAGGAGCAATGGCTTAAACAGAAACATAAACAACTCCACTGATTACATTTCCACTACAAGATGCCCCCAAACAATGACAACTCAAGGAAATACCACATAAACATACAAAGAAGATAGAAGGGATCTACCTACTATGGGGTTAGTATGATCATAAGGTCTTATATATATATATATATATAATTGCAAATGAATTGACATCATTCCCCAAAGAAAGTAGAACTACAATCGTAAAGTGGAAAGATCACATAAGAAATACAAAGAAGAATCTTTTCGGACCATGACCTAGAGACCAAAAGGAATCAATGCTAGCAAGTCACGAATCCAAGCAGATTACACAAGGAAACATGTATGAACAATAGCACAACACAACATGAAACAACATATAGAAGAATAGAGATACATATAGAGGAATAATACAAGAAGTTTGATTCTTTTATCACCTTGCACCAATGAAGCAACAAAAATCATATAAAAGAATCTAACAACATTTAGCACACATATTATGAGAGAAGCACAGTACAATAGACAAACACATAAAAGAAGCCAACATAAAGGATTAGCCAATCAAGCACGTCGCCTACTCTCCCCATCTCATTTTATATCATTTAGAGAAGGTGGGTAACTCACAAGAGAGGCTATATCCTACACAGTAGGAATGATAGCTAGTTCCAAACAAGGATCCTCTTGAGAATCACAATGTTCAATACTAAGTGTAAGTGTTAATTGTGAGGAAAGTATATTAGGGAAATCAACATCAATGTTAATAGTTTAATATTCATCATTAACATCATCAGTATCATCAAAAGTATCTTCATCATCTAACTTAATCAAAATAGGATCTAAGATACAAATAGAATCATCATAATCAGGTAACTTATTATCAGCAACAATGTCTTCTAACACATCATGCATAGTTGTATCGAAAGAAGATAAAGATTTTTGAATACCAGAATTATGAGCTTTAGCTTGAGCATGACACTTCTTACGACATTCGTTAACAGAGCAGTTACATTTTTCTTTACTTGAAATTTGTTGAGAACTGGTAGGAACAATTATAGGATCCTTCACAAGTTCTATAGGAGGATTAATAGGATTAGTAGAAAATTGACAAGCAACAGAAGAAGCTTGATTAACAGTTGTAGATGCCATAGATAAAGGAGGTATAGAAGGTGTAGGAAAAAAACCACAATTAAAATCCTTAGGAGGTAAGCTTAATTCAAGAATCTTCCACTGCTTATAGACTTGATATGAACAGAAAAGATTATCAAGTCGAATAGGACATGAATTAGGTAAAGAAGGCCAAAAGAAATCAATGGTAGCAGCATCCCTGGGCCTAAAAGTATGATATAAATTGTGATTAAAAATTTTCACTTCATCACCATAAACAAAATTAAGACATTTATGAATAGGTGAAGCAACAACGTGCATGGAATTTAACCATGGTAAACCAAGCTTAACTTGAAATTGATCAAAAGTAAGAATAACGACAAAGGTAGTGTTGACAAATTTTCCACAAAGTTCAATCATTAAATCAATAGAACCAAATGATGGATAAAGAAAACCATTACAAGTTTGAATCCGTACATCCAATTTATCATAAAAATCATGTTGCAAACTTTTCATAAAATGATTTTCTTCTGTAATAACTATTGAAGTTAATGAAAGATCAACCCTACAGCTTCGAAGAATCACTTGCATGCAAACATCTATTACAGAAGAGAGAAGAGAAAAGCTATGGAGGCAGAAATTGCTAGATCCATAGACAAGACATTCTTGATGAGCAAAAAAGTAGATTGCTATAATCAAAAGATAAAAGTCTCAATTCTCAATGAATAGTCTACAATAAGAGATTGTCCTTATAAAGGAGATCAACACCCTAAAAAGGTCTAAACCTAGGTTGCATCATAATAATTAATAAAAGAAATTAATTATTAGATGCCTATAGTTTAGCTTAAGTAGACTAGAGTTAATTAGAAAATATCTAACTCTAACACCCCCCCTTAAGATAAACTTAGGGAGCAACTAAAAACCTATAAACTACTACTGAAAGTAGATTTGGGTCCAGGCAACAAGGCCTGATGAGGTACCCAAGCACAACCAAATCTCTAAAAAGAGAAGAAATAGAAAAAAACACATGGGAAAAACCCTACTCCAAAAAGAGATGGAAAACATGCTAAAAGAAACTAGTGAAGGACTGAGGAAGCCTCCAAATTAGGAAATGTCCCAGAAGATAGGAACAAAAGATGATCATGAAGAACATCACTAAAGCATGTAGAAGCTGCAAAGTAGAAAAGTAACTATTGATCTAAAGAACCTCCATTAAAATAGAACCTAACCAAGAAGAGAAGATTGTAATCTACATCGAATCAAGAGGCACACAAAGGCAAACAACTGAACTCAAAAATATAGATGGTATAAAACACCAAAGCCTGAAGAGCTAATCAATCAAACCAAGGAAGCATGAGAAACAATAGAAGAACAAACAAAAGAACCCCACTAATGCAAACAAGGGTGAGGTGATAGGCAACTGGAAAAGTGGGCCAAAAGAACTACATGTCAAGGAACCACGATCAAGATGCACAAAAGAATACATATGTGTGTACTGAGGTGATCAATCTTAGAAATGTCATGAGGCTAATGTCACGAAAGGGATACTCACTAGACAAAGGAAGATGACAAAAAAAGGCAAAAGATCAACCCTCCATGGCACTTTATCAAATTAGTCAAAGACACTTGCTAGCCAATGTTGTTTTGAAATTGTTGAATAAAAGCATTAGCAAGTTGAGGAAATGAATGAATAGAATAAGGAGTCAAAGAACAAAACCATTGTAAGGCCTTGTCATCAAATGTTTGAGCAAACAACTTCACTGAAATCCTATGATCATGAGCATATTCACTACAAAGGATTTGAAATGTTTTAACATGATGAATAGGGTCTCCCTTACAATTATAATTCTCAAGATGAGGCATTTTGGCTTGTGAAGGAATAGGAGTATGAATAATATCCTAAGATAAAGGACTTCCCATATCACAGGTAGGGATACTACACTTGTTTTAAGTTAAAGAGGCAAGTTTTTGTTGTAAAGATGACACAATTTGAGCCAAACTAATAATTGTAGAATCATGAGAGGAAATAAGAGGAATAGCAACATTAGATGCACTAAGTAAAGTGTAAGAAGTTGTAGGAATAGAAGACACAACTAGAGGAACACAAGGAACTACAGTTGGCAGAGGAGTAGAATAAGTAAAAGAAACATTATGATAAGAAGCTTGTGAAATAGGAAGGGACACAGGAGGAACACTCATAGAAATAGAGGGAACCGTCATAGTCACCAAAGAAGAAGTGTAAGTAGGAACACTAGGAAGAGGAATAGAAGAAGGTTTGACACTAGTGACAAGAGGAAACAACCCTAAATCTTGAGCTTCTTGAGCTAAATGTTTGACATCAAAATGCACAAGGCGAGTAATACCGCACAAGAGATTGACACCTTGGTCACTATCATGAAGAACTTTAAAGTAATAAGATATCACCTTATTAATTAAATCATTTTGATTTAATTATTAAGTCACTTATTATCTCTAGTTTACTTAAGCTAAACTTTAGGCATATAATAATTAATTCTTTTATTAATTATTATCATGCAACCTAGGTTTTACCTTGTTAGAGTTTTGATTTTATTTTATAAGGATTAATTTGTTTATAATTTTATTCATTCACTTTTGATAATAGCAATTTTTCTTTTTTTGCTCATCAAGAATGTCTCATCTATGGATCTGGGAATTCCAGCCTCCATAGATTTTTGTTTCTCTCTTTCTATGATAGGTGTTTGCATGCAAGTGGTTCTTGGGAGCTGTGGGGTTGATCTTTCATCAACTTCAACATGGTATCAAAGTTTTTCCAATATTTTTTTTTGTCCTACATGTGGTTTTTTGGCCATAACTTGCTTATCTGGACTCTGTTTTTTGATCTGAAAGAAGTGTCAGAAAGTTGATTCCAAGCCTGTTATGATTGTGTAGTTTATTTGGATTTTTTATGCTATTTTGTGGCCCATTTGGGATATCAAAGTCAAAAGTTATATTTTTCACTCCGAGAGACATATTTTGAGACATTCTATTTTTCATATTTTGCTCCAAGCACATCCCATTCATTTTTTTGCTTTTTTGCATTCTGATGGATATCTTAGTTGTTTCAGGTTCGAGGATCGATTTTGTTGTTTTAGATAATTTTTCATGGGTTATACTATCTATTATATCAGCCTTATGTCTCTTTTGATCTTTTTTGACATCCTTTTGTAGTATTTTTGCAAATGCATTGAGATAAAGTGCCACTCTATTGCATTTTAGGATCTTGGACATCTTTGTGTTTTGTTGCAGTCGCACTACATTATAAAGTGCCTTGGGGGCTTTCATGTTGGCCATATTTGATATCTTCCTTTGTCAAGTGAGTATTCCTTCCACGATATTAGCCCCATAATGTGTCGATGACACATGCCATTATAGGTGTTTGTACTTCTTTTGCACTCTCGATGTTCTTGGTTCTTCTTTCTATAGGAGATATTGCATTGAGTTTTAGTGTGCATGTCTTACCTCTCAGCATTATAGGGGGGTTATGTTAGTTCTATTTCCTTCTCAGTTCAATGGAGTGAGCTATTTATTCCGTATTTGATCCTATGTACTAGGCGATTGTAGTGGCTGGATACCTATGCATTTCGGTGAGATGGATAATTTACTATATAGACATTCTTTCATTCCTATTTTTGGAGGCAACGAAGATACCTTTCATCTTCGATTGATCATCTCTTCAGACTTAGTCTTCTCTACTTGGTCATATTTAATATAGTGGAGGTTCTTTAGATCAACAATTTGGAAATTTTTGCAACTTCATGCTTCAGTGGTGTTCTTCATGCTCATCCTTTTGTTCCTATCTTCTAGAACATTTTCCATATCCTTTTGGAGTAGGGTTTTTTCCATGTGGTTTTCTCTATTTCTCCTCTTTATAGAGATTTGGTTGTGCTTGAGTACCTCATCAAGCCTTGTTGTCGGGACCTAATTTGCTTTAAGCAATAGTTTTTAGGTTTTTAGCTACTCCCTAAGTTTATCTTAAGGGGGGGTGTTAGAGTAATAAGATATTGCCTTATTAATTAAATCATTTTGATTTAATTATTAAGTCACTTATTATCTCTAGTTTACTTAAGCTAAACTTTAGGCATATAATAATTAATTCTTTTATTAATTATTATCACGCAACCTAGGTTTTACCCTGTTAGGGTTTTGATCTCCTTTTATAAGGATTGATCTCTTTGTAATTTTATTCATTCACTTTTGATAATAGAAATTTTTGTTTTTTTGCTCATCAAGAATGTCTCATCTGTGGATCTAGGAATTCCAATCTCCATAGATTTTTGTTTCTCTCTTTTGGTGATAGGTGTTTGCATGCAAGTGATTCTTAAGAGCTGTGAGGTTGATCTTTCATCAACTTCAATAGAACTTTCTTATAGATTGAATATAATCTTGATTATGGTTTTCTTGAAGAAGCCAATTACCCATTTTATCAAGTTCATTTGAAAGTTTTTGGACTTGTTCAAGAGGAAATCTTAAAGCATCATCCTCATCATGAGATGAATGAGAATATTTTTGCTCCATAAGAGGATTAGAATCAGGAAGAGTCAAAGTTTCAACCAGAATCCTTAGGACAGGAGAAGAAGACTCAGGCTAAAAGGTAGCCATAAGTCTACAAATCATCTAACTCTAAGATTAAAAGTAGGACTAGAAGTAATAAAGCTCATAAACCAATGCAAAGAAAATGAACTAAACTCTAAAACAACAATATTTTTGTATTTTGAAAGAGATCTTGCAATATTTTTGTATTTTTAAATTTAAAATGCAAGAGCATAAACAAAACCTAATCCTAATGCAAGGAAAGACCCAATGAAATGAAAGGAAATATAACACCACAAAGCACAACAGGGCATCTAATTCCACAAAAGAAAAGAGGGTAAGTGTGTTGGGTTCATCAAAATGAATAGATAGAAAATGGAAACCCTCTTCACAAACCTAATTTTCAAAAGGAATTATCCAAATTGATTAAACACAAGAAGGTATTCAATGCATAAATGGATCAAGTGATGAAAAATAGGGGGAAAGAGGGGGGTTATGAGTAATCATTCTATTATGGGAGAGTATGTGCCAAAAACCTAAAATAGATGAAGAACAAATACTCACCTTGAATCTGGAAAATGTGGTTTTCTAATATCTGTAAATTTCTGGAAAATTTGCAACCATTTCCAGATTGGAAATGTTGAGATAGAGAAAACCCATATTTATTTTGTCTTTTTGAAGGGAGGTTGACCTTGACCCTATTGGCAGGGCACAATCCTACCCCGGGGCATAATTGTACCCCAAAAAGTTGACCTTGACCTACACTACTCTAATGAAATCTTTGTTCATGGATCTCGCAAGTTTGATGAAAAGGGTATCCAAATTTGTTCTCCAATTCGATGTTCCACACCTGTATCTGCAAAAAAATGGTTTAATTGTTGGATGGGGGGTTTGCCTTAGTCAAACCCTAGTTTGGAATTAACCTTGAAATATAATTGAAACAATATATATGCATAAACAAAGTAAATGGAATTATTCACCTTGCTTATGTGGAAATCCTTGTGGAGGATTCGAATCCTGGAATCCACAAGTATAGATGCTCCAAATGTATGTAGAATGTATATAGGATGTCTCAAATCAACGTTATTAGAACTTCAACACCAATCTTGAATGTATCTTTGCATTGAAGAAGGCTTGGATGAATGTGGATGAAATCTTCAACAAGAGGGCTCCATAGAGATTGAATCCTTCAATGGCTAACAATGGATCTCCTTGATGAATTGGATGCTTGAACACTTGAATGCTTGATAGAGCTTCACTTCATAGAATAATGGATGTATAAAGGTAATAGTTTGTCTGATATCACAATGCATCTTCTTACTTTCTTACTTAGAGAAAAAATGAGAGGAGGAAGCTTCCTTATAAGGAGATCTAGGGCACTAACTCCTAGAGAAGGCCGACATGGGAGAATTAAATGCCATTTAACCTCAACCCTTAGGAATAGACTTAGATTAAATGTAATTTAAGAGTATTTCATTCCAAAACCCAAAACAATCGACCCAGAAGCAGGAAAAGAAACTTTTTGAAGCCTGAGATCCCAAAACTCCCAAAAATTGAAAATAGGACCTAGGATTAGGGATGAGGTTGACCCTGCCCTAGGTTAGGGTCTAGGTCATCCTTGACCTAGTTCAGGGTCAAGGTTGACCTTGACCCATAAGGTTGTCCTTGACTTAGAGGCCAATAGGGGAAAATAGTCAGATCCATGCAAAGACCCATTCGAGGTGCTTGACATGACCCCATACCACTTGCTCGGAGGGTTAAACTCTCTTAACAACTAGAGGCTCCACCAAAAGGCCACCTAGAAGTTATTTGTGTAAGAGGTAGAGATACAAAGCATTTAGAGCATGGTGCAACCATCGTCGGCTACGATCTCCTTCAACAATAAGAGGAGAGGCATGAGACCAAGCAACATAATTACCACAAGCAAAAATGCTCTATCCATGTTGACACCTACAAGGAGGTAAGTGACCTTGAGAGGTGGGAAATATGGAAAATTTGGTCACAACACAAGGGGCATGACCCTGATGATTAATAAAAACTTTAAAGTGTGTCACTTCTAGTACAAATTTGTTAGCTTGCA
>CM053789.1:904569671-904669671 GCA_028749045.1 Cupressus sempervirens
GTATCTAGAGGAAAAGTTGAGTTATGATGAGGAAACTATAAATGGAGTGGTGTAGGAGCACCTCGGGGTAAGAAAGGAAACCTAATGAATTTTTAGTTTGTGAATGGTATAACCAACCATTGAGGGAAGAAGGACTGATAATAAAGTCCCAAGGTGTGATTAGGGGGTATGATTAGATAGGATTTGGAATGTGAGTCAAGTTTTTGGCAAATAGGTCTTGATAGGCAAGTTTTGCTTGGAAATTGCTCAAGAGGGAAAAATGTGAAAAAAGGCTAAGAAATGGGTTAAATGTTTTGAAAAGTGGCCTTTAGGTGTTTTAAGGTCATTTTGGGAGGTTTGGTAACATACTGGTCAAGTTTGAAGGCCCAATGTGCAAAATTGCAAAAGTTGTCAAAAAGTTGCATTGACAACTTTGCAATTTTTGCAAAATTGCTTGACAACTTATGTGTAGTTTTGGAAGAATGAACTACTTCGGTAGTTATCATTCAAATTGGAGGATATAATGGAGGATGAATTCTATTTAAACCTTTTCCAACTCATTTCTTGGGGTTGGATAGATGGATGTATAGATGATACTTGTAATAGAGCAATTCTATGAACTAGAATGTGGTTTTTGAGGATTGAATAGAGGAATTGGATTGAATAGCTGACTATTTTGGATGGAATAGATTCTTGAGATCATGTTTAGAATCTGTACATAGTTTTCTTTTTTTCAAGCTTTCATTTTTTGAGGTTTAGAAAATTGAATAGTTTTAGTGTTCCTATTGTCCAGTTTTGCATTGCCAACATGAAAATGGATATGGTTTGAGTTTCCCTGGTCAAAACACCATGGCTCTTGGAAACCAAGAACTAGCCTTTGTAAATAGTGTAAATATTTATTTTTGGGTCTTTGCAAGTCAAGAAGTTTATTTTTCAAGCGAGCCCTAGGCAAGTAATGTGAACTTGACAAGGTGCGATGAAGGCTTGAATTGGAGTTGTAAGAAGAAAAATGGATTAGCATGAGCTAATCTTTATTTGAAAATGAAGGCATAGTGTATCAAGGGTTCACAACTCAAAGAGGAGGTTGGGAATTGATTTTGAAGCTAGTGGTGAAGGAATCATGTTCATTTTCTTTGAAACCCTTAAAATTAGGGTTTTCTGAAGTCGTACTATATGGTCAACCCAAGGGCCTAAGACCTAAAAAATATTCAAGGTTAGGTCATAGAGAACACCAAGGGGCATTATTACATTTTTTTATGAGCTATTGCACATTCCTTGTTTCTAAAAGGGCTAATAGGGGCTCTTAGGGCTACAAGGGCTAACTAGGCAATTTTGAGATATATGAGTGTGAAACTTGAAAGAATGATGAAGAATGGTGGGAAATGAGCCAAGAACCTTAGTAAGAGAGCTCAACCTTGATTTTGAGCCTTTTAGTGCACATAGTGAAGTTTTGGCATTCTAGGTCAAAGAATGCATAGTTGGTGTATTGGAGGTGTAGTATTGAAACTTGAATTGTTGGGAGAGTTTCTTGGTGAAAGGGGATTGGGAAGGGATCCTCTAGGTTAGGGTTAGGTAAAGTAACCCTAAGTAGCTAAGAGTAGCTTGGGAAGAGCAAGAAAGCTCTCAAGTGAAGAAGCTCCCCATCATGGACACTTGATTAGTTGGACTTTAACAAGATAAAATGGTTGTTTCATGTTGCAAAAGGAGAAGACAATAATGCTCAAGTTTTAAAGGTGTGATCATAGAAAGATCAAATGCATAGCCTTGACTGAGAAATAGAGCAAAAGATAAAATAATTTGAGGTACATGTTGAGTGATGCTAGTGTCAATCAAGTATTAGAACAAGCTGAGCATAATTAGTGATGATCGAGCATTAATATCAACTGAGTAACAGTTTATATGTCAAGCACGAAATTTAGTAGAGACCAAGTAACCCAATGATGATTGAGTATCAGAACACAGTTTTGACCTAGGAACAATATTTTAACAATTTATGAGAAATTGTAACTTCCAATTGACTAAGTTGATTTCTTGGAATATGGAAAGCATGTTGAAGATAAGGATTGATGAGTTGCATCATTTAATGCAAGGAGAGGATTAGGTAAACGACCAAGGGAATGGATTCGAAGAGAAGTTTCTAGAAAATAAGAGGATAAACAAGATGATGATCAGATACATTGTATGTGATGGATCTAATTGTAGACCCTAAGATCTACGGTGATGTTTAAGTAGAAAAAGATCAAAATTACATATTTAAGGAGGTACGAGGGACAACTTTTAATGCGTGTGTGCAGTGTTGTTGAAATTTGGAGGAGTTGCTGATGTTTTTGACTCGTGAATTTAAACATAAGGCTGAGACGAGTTGAGAAAAGAAGGAGAGAGATTGCTTGAAGGATTGCCAAGTGAATCAAAGACTGAGATGACAATGGAGGCCAAACATTGAATCAATACTTATGAGAAAAATTGAGATCTGTACATGCAAAGTGAGTTGTACTTAACAGATCAAAACTTCTTGTTACTTTCTAGCCATTGTAAACAATTTTTGAAATCCTTTAGTCAATATTGACCTAACAGTCATATGTAAATCCTTTAGCAGGGTGACATTCTAATGGAATGTTCTGAAGTCCTCTAACAAGGCCACTCCTAATAGGGTGATTAAATCCTTTAACAAGGTCACATTTAATAGCATGTTTTGTAACCTTTAACAGGGTTGGCTCCTAATAGAACTCACTTCAGAAGAGTAAAAATTAGAGACATGTTGTTGTTGGTTTTTCCCAAATTGGGTTTCCATGTTAAATCCTAGCACCAGACTTGTGTGGATGCTATTTATGGTGTTTTATTGACTAATGTTTACATTCTACAAGTCTGTTATATTTAAGACAGTGGACAACTAATTGATGTTACTAAAATTTGACTGTAGAGACCAAGCTCTATGGAATGAAGAGATCTGAAGTTGTTTAAGTAATTGTTTGTTCAATTGGTAAATCTGGACCCTGGATAACTGATTCAACCCCCCTCTTAGTAATTCTCAATATTCTAACACCATTTAGAGCCACCCTACATAGAATATAGGAGAAACATATACATATTTTAATATTCTTATAATATTAACATGGGTTGGTTTCAAATGAAACCCTAAAATACCAAAACATAAACTAAATCATGTAAATTTTAATATAATAGATGGGTAAGTGCGGAAAAGGGACCAAAAAGGTGGTATAAAATGCCACTTTTTTGTTATGAAATCAACAAATTATGAACTTCAATGAGAACCGAAGATAGTTAGAATTATTTTTTGTTCTCCTTATGCTCTTTATCATCTTGATGATGGATCATAAAGTGTGATCTTAAGTGTTAATGAAAAAACTATTACACAATCTACCCAAAAAATTATCAAACAAGAAAAAAGCTATATTATTTTGAATCTATTTTTTAAATTACTAATTTATTTTGAAATTGGAGAAGATTGAGGCCCTCAAAAAGTGGTCTTGTTTTTTTTTTGGATGAAAAAACATAGCATAAGGTTTGGTGTGCTCCCCCTAAAATGATAACTTTTAAAACAAATATTTGTATTCATTTTGGTGAGAGGTTATTTAACACCACATAGAACTTATCCTAGATTTTCCTACTAATTTTTTGATGAATGTATGATTCTTTATGAGTTCCCAAAGTAGACATATAGTGAAGATGTGAAATTTGTGTGTGCCCCCCTAAAACTCATTAAGAACTCATAAAAAATCAAAGCTTCTTTTTTTATAAGTGCATAAAATGGAGTCTAGTTCCTAAAAAGGTAAATTGTTTCAAGATTCACAAACAAGCCAAAATCTAAGCCCAAGATAATACATGTTGGTTTTTTGACAAAAATCAGACATACTTACAAAATAAATTATAGATTAAAATCTTAGCATAATTAGAATTTACAATAAATTATATGGTAAGATAGCTAACTAAGAAATCTAGAATATAATGTTGCTTATTTTCCCTGTCATTAAATGATGTGTGAACTTGACATGGATCACCCACCAAAAATAGGATTTTTTTAAATATTACCTTAAAATGACATCTTAGACATATGTGAATCCTCCAAGTCTTATGATTGGTGGATACCAATGGACTTCAGTGTACACCCTATGAAAAAGATTGTATTTGAAATTTTGTATAGAGTGTATCTTGGCTACTTGAAGTGCTTTACATAGGGTGTATGCTCTATAGGGAGAATGCCCTATGTAATACTATAAAAATGAGAGAGGGATGTGGAGAGAGGTGGAGAGAGAGAGTGCGAGGAGGGAAAGAGAGGAAAGGTGATAAGGGAGAGAGAGAGAGAGAGAGAGAGAGGGGGGGGGAGGGGGGGGGTAAGAGTGAGGGTGAGAGAGATCAGAGGGTGAGATATATATCTATATATATATATATATATATATATATATATATATATATATATATATATATATATATATATATATATATATATATATATATATATATATATATATATATATATATATATATATATATATATATATATATATATATATATATATATATGTATATATGTATATATCTATCTATATATATATGTGTATATATCTATCTATATATATATGTGTATATATCTATCTATATATATATGTGTATATATCTATCTATATATATGTGTGTATATATCTATCTATATATATGTGTGTATATATATATGTATATATATATATATATGTGTATATATATATGTATATATATATATATATGTGTATATATATGTGTATATATGTGTGTGTGTATATATATACATATATGTGTATGTATATATATATGTATATATATACATATACATATATACGTATACATATATATAAATATATGTATATACATACGTATACATATATGTATATATATATGTACCTATATATATACATATATGTATATATACGTATACGTATATATATACATATATGTATATATATCTATATATGTATATCTATATATATATCTATATATGTATATCTATATATATATATATATATACATATATGTATATATATGTATATGTACATATATGTATATATATATATATATATATGTATATGTATACATATATATATATGTATATGTATATATATACATATATGTATATATATGTATATGTATATATATATATATGTATACATATATATATATATATATATATATATATATATATATATATATATATATATATATATATATGTATACATATATATATATATATATATAGAGAGAGAGAGAGAGAGAGAGAGAGAGAGAGAGAGAGAGAGAGAGAGAGAGAGTTCTTAGGACCCTTTAGGATTCTTAAGAATACATCTTAGGTGTCCCAAAGGATAATATGGTTGTTACGATTAGAAAGACAAAAATAATAGTTATATGCAAATATAAACAATAATTTAAATGAATAAATCACACATAAATCAAATAGAAGATACAAAGGTTTAATGTGGTTCACCTAATCCATGGGGTGCATCCACCAAACAATTAATCCAATATTATTATCCAGTGATTTAACTTAATTAAAATCTACAATCCGTTGCACCTCACTACCACTACAAGAAGCTATGAAATTATGTAACCATTATAAGATCCCTAGCCCTAAACCATTTTATACAAGACTTATATGTCAATTACAAAATTAGGGTAGAATATGTCATCTAATAGAAAAAATACCTCTTGATGCCTTTTATAATAATAAGGTCAGTTTTGGTCTCATGGGTGCTATCTAGGACTTCACTTAGGGTGTTGTCCATAAACCCCCATAGAAAAATCTAGAGGGAAAATGCACTAAAAGAAGTGGAAAAAAAATAATCATCGAGCTTGATTAGGCTCTTCATAACTACAGGTGGGGTTGTAAAGGGTCTTAAGAGGTCCTTAAACACATTTGTGTATGTTAAGGGGTTTTCAACAGTCATAAGGGGTCGTAGGACACATTAATATGTCCTAAGACCCCTTATGACCCCTTAGGACCCCCAAAACACATCTTTTTGGATCTAAAGGATCTTAAGGGGTCCTATGACACATTAATGGTCCTAAGACCCCTTATGATCACTTATGAGCCTTTAGGATCCCTAATAATACATCTTAGGGTCCTAAAAATTCATAGAGGGTCTTAAGGGGTATGGATAGGGTTGTAGATATATTAATGTGTCTTAGGACCCTTAACAACCCTTATAACCCCTAGTATGTATGACAAGGGGATTTATAACCCCTTACATACATTTTTATATAGTAAGGGATTGTCACGGGTCTTAGGACATATTAATATGTCCTAAGACCCTTTGGGATCCCTAAGAATACATTTTAGAGATCCTAAAACTCTAAACAACCCTAAGAATATATTAATGTGTCTTAGGACCCTTAACAACCCTTATAACCCCTAGTATGTATGACAAGGGGATTTATAACCCCTTACATACATTTTTATATAGTAAGGGATTGTCACGGGTCTTAGGACATATTAATATGTCCTAAGACCCTTTGGGATCCCTAAGAATACATTTTAGAGATCCTAAAACTCCTTCAAGGGTCATAAGGGGTCTTAAGAGGTCCTTAGATGCATCAATGTGTCCTATGACCCCTTAACAATTCTTGTAACCCCTAAGATGAATTGTAAGAGATCCTACAACCCCTTACCATACATTTTTGCATGGAAAGGACTTGTAAGGTATCTCAAGATACATTAATGTGTCCTAATAACCCTTATAAGCCTTTAGGATCACTAAGGATACATATTAGGGGTCGTATAGGTTTTGAGACACATTAAAGTATCCTAAGACCCCGAATTGACCCATTATAACCCTTTTAAGATCATTAAGAATACATCTTAGGGGTCCTAAAGGGATCTATACTATCTTAAATTGGAAACACTCCAATTTAATGAAAGTTTAACACCTATTTAATGGGAGATCATCATAGTCTACCCCTTTTTCATTTCTTTCTCCCTTTTCTATCCTTTCTCCTAGGTGGAATTGGAGTAAAACCTAATAGATCCTCCTTAAAGATTCTATTTTCATGGTGACAAGATCTAGGTAGGATCTATTTCCCCTACGTCCCTCCTTTCTATCCCACCTTCCCACTTGGAAGCAAATATGGCACTAATATAAGGTTTCCTAAAAATTTGGGCATGATTTTCGAATTCCAAGACCTATTTTGGGGTCCCTTTATTATTCTTGGGATTTGTGCACTTGGAAATCAAGCGTCCATCATGCTTTTGATGCATTAGGGGCATATTGTACCCCTAATGGGGCAATCAGGATAACACTGCACCCCTGATCAGGCCCTATTTTGGCCCTTTTTCTTTGGGTCCCATGTTTCAGATAATCAGGTACAAACTCTTGTGTCAGTTGACCTTCGAGAGTTAGTTGATTTTGATCTCTTTTTAAACCCTTTCATGTGCTCTATTTTGCATCCATGATCATATCAAAACATCTAATTCTCAAGTGTTCAAGCTCTAACTCTCAAGCATTCAAGTTTCAAGTCTTCAAGCATTCAAGGTTTCCTCCATTTAAGATCAAGGATTCATGCATTCAAGCCATTGAAGGAGTTTATGCTAGATCTTCCATTGCATTTTCAACATTCAAGATATCGCTTCATACATTCAAGGTCCTTTGTTGTATCTTCTTTCATGATCCATCAAAGGTGGATTTCAAGCATATACATTCAAAAATATTTTGGTTTCACTTTGATTTCCTTCTAAGGTTTTTAAAGTTGAACCAAAGCTATTGCATTTACATATTCGATTACATTCCAAATTAAACAACATATTCATAGATTTACATTACTTCATGTTAGATCTATCAATACTACTTGCTAGCATTAAATTTCAATCATTTCAATTGAAGGTTAACCTAAATTGGAGTTTGACTAAGGCAATCCCCCAAACAACAAACAAACCCTTTGTTTTGCAAGTTTTAGATCTTGGATAAATGAGAAAGTGATGAGGGCACAACCCAAGACAAAATGAACATGATAGGAAAAGAGGAACTTTATTATTAGAAATGATATGCTATTACAATTTAGTACAACAAAAATAGACTCAACTACATGCTCTATGGTCTTACAATATTATCATATTTTGGAGAAAAACCCTTCTCACAGTACCTTCTCCCAGACTACACCAAAATTGCCTTTACAATGCAAGAAATGACCTTAAGTAACCTGAATTAGGTTTAGGGCTAGGAATAAATTTTATAATATTCCATTTGGCATCCACTTCCAAAGAAGAAGGTTCTAGAAGATATGTTAGAAGTCGATGCAAAATTATAAAAATCTAGAAATGGTAGTCCAACTTACGGGAGGCATAACTTTTGATTCGAGACTATGATTGATGAATTATTTACATTTTTGGAAAGCTCTCCAAGAACTCTATAACCTTGTGGCCTAGGTTTGATTCTCCTCCATCTTAGGCATGTGCGAGGTTGTTCAGTGCCTTAAATATGACTTTGAAGCATTCTTAGGGTGTCTCCATGCAACTTCAAACTGCAATAAATTTCAAACCGTAAAGCCTTTTGATTTGATTTTTTTTTTGGAGTGTTTGAAATAATAAGTACAATCATCCCTCTAAATTAAACCCTCTATCTCATCATAATTATGTCTTAATGAAAAAAACCCATTTTCTACATTGACACATATCCTAAGGTACTAAAAAACACTAACCTAGAAATCTAATAGTGGAACTATGAGAGTTGGAATCTCTATTTGGCCCAAATGGGTATCTAGAAATACAAACACATTAAACATAAAATAACACTAACCATATTTTTTGGTGATATAGGTTTGCCCTTACACCACTAGATGCTCCTGCATCAACATGTCATAGATTTAGATACTCGTTTCAGATTTCTTTGGAACTATGAAATCAAAATCAGTGTTAGACATAGTCAATCAGGTTAATTAGGGTCACACTAAACCCCTGATGCACCAATTTTCCCTTGACAAATTGTCAGAAGAGTTTTGGGTTTTGTTCATAACGCAAATTTCAACCGAGATATCGGATTTCAGTCTCTTTCTACATTATTTGACAATAAATTTTTTAGGTTTGTCTTACTCAAGGTACTATCTCTCCCTCTCCATTTCCATACTTTCCATTTCAACATTACTTTGTTTACATATCATTTCCAAAATCCTCTTAAGGTGGGGGTAAGTCGAGGGAAGTATAATCATGTTATCCACTCTTCTTTTTTCATTAGCTATTAGGTATCAACCTAATCTTATCCAAAAGGGTTGGATCCTAGTATTCAACCTTATTTTTTGTGTTTGTGGATTTGCTTCCATTTCTCTATAATGTATTTATTGGTGAACTTGACTTGTGTCCTTGGTGTTAAGTGTTCACCATTTATTGTTGAACCCAATGCACTCTTCTTTGTACCAGGAGTTACATTTCTTTTAAATCATGAAGCTCCTTTGGTTTATGGTTATCTTTTTCAACATTATCTTTCTTGAATCACTTTATAACACTTATGATGTTTATGAGAATTTTATTCCATATATAATTTTCATGGTTCTACATGCTTTCCTTGCTTATGTTGTTATGAGAATGACAAATACAACTTTACCTTCGTTCAAACTTGTTCTTTTCTCTTTATGTGGCTAGCTTATTACCTCTTTGGATTATGTAAGAACATTATTTGAGGATGTTGCTCCTCCTCTTAACCCTCTTGGTCCCCCTTCTCCTTCTTCATCTCCTAGCAATTCTTCTACATATGTCCGAGGTCAAGCTTTAGTTCCCAATGAGGATGTTTCTACTTTCCTTGAGGAGCTCATTTCTCCTCTTGTTACTTGTAATAGGGGAAGATATAAAGCCCCTTTTATTCCTCCTCCTATTTTTTTTCAGTTATACCACCTTATCACACAATCCTAATGAAAAATCTCCTCTTGTTGAGGATCTGACAAATAACTATCCTAAAGGTTATCACATGGTTTTTCAACAAGGTTACAATGGCTTAGAAATTTGTATCAATGAAAAAGGTCTTAAGAATCCTATTCACATGTCTCCTAAGATAAATAAGCATGGTCTTGGATATTCTTCTTCTGATATAGTGCAAGAATACTCCAGATGTCCTCCTCTTCATCTTCTATTACCTACTCCTGACCTTGACTATCTCGATACCCATTGAGACTTGGCTTTAAAGGTGTATATTCAATTAGTTGTTGTTGAACCAAAGAAAATTTGTATCCCTCTTGAAGATTGTAATTTTTTCTATTATTTTATTTCCATTACAATGATGATCATAACATTGTGAATTGTTTTCATTTTCATTTATATTTTAAAGAAAAGGCTTCAATGGTTATTATTCCTTATACAAGTAAGGTATTACAATTCTTGCATGATGTTATTTAGTCTTTGTCCTTACCTATTGGAGTAGATTCCCTATTATATTATATAATGTGTCTTAAGAATCTCTCAATAAGTTTTCCCTTGTATATCATTGGGGGAAAGGTTCCTTTCTCTTCTTCAAATAATTTCTTCTTTCTCTCTTATGTGAGGTGAAGATATTGTTATCTGTTCTACTCACTATTATTTCTATAAAACCTTATCTCTAGAAGTATAATAGCTTTCTCTTTTTGTCACTATGTCTTCTTTTCTATAGCACATTTCATATCTATGATCTTATATTACAATCTTCTATAGTTCCTCTCAACATAGTATGACATTATATTACACTTGATAGATATTAGATGTTGTCATTTTACACATGGCTATTGGTTTTTGCTCATGAAACATCTTTATATATTCAAGTCTTTGTCTTCCTTTCTTGTCTCACACTTGGGGGGCAAGACTCTTTGTACATTTTTTGTATTTTTTCCAATATAATTTCTCTAAGCTTATGCAAAATTTGTTCATTGTGTGACATTATTCTTCTCTTAATGAAGGATTATGTCTTGACTAAGGATTCTTTCTTTTAAAGAGGTTCATATACTAGGTCATCACCTCTTCTTTATCAAGAATTTTTTTTTCCATTATAAACATTTTACCTTGTTTGGAGATTGTTATCCTTCATCCAAGGATCCCTATTTCACCTACACACACACACACACACACACACACACACACACACACACACACACACACACACACACACACACACACACACACACACACACACACACACACACACACACGAGTAGGTGTATTCTTTTTATTCTTCCCTTCCTCTCAGAGATGTTATCTCAATCAAGCATTACTCTTAGGTGGATGTCTTGTTATTAAGATTTCTCCCTTTGAGGATCCCCTTGCCATAAGTGATATATATTTTTTATGATTATATATGTTCCTAGATTGAAGGCTCCATGATATTTGTTGTGAATGTAGTTTACATTGTAGCTAAAATGATACCTCCTTCTTGGGTAAGTGATTATCCTCTTTCTCTTCCTTCTCATGCCTATTTGACATAGCCATGATAAGGAGGGGGGCATAAATACACCCTCCTTGTATATAACTCTTTTTTGCTTACACAGGCTAGAAAATACAGATATTAAGCATGGTTTGGAGTAACTTAGCTTTAGATGCTAGGTATGATTTCTAAGTCATTCTCAAATCTATGCATTGTTATCTCATATGTCTTTTGCACACACAAACACATATGTTAAACCTCATAATGGGTAATGCAAACAAACTTGCTAAATATCATTTATGGATAATAGATCTAGATACATATACATATATGCTAAATCTTATAGTTGGGCTATGTATACCAATTTTCCAAAGTCCCATATAAGTAACACATCTAGACACAACATGTTAAGTCTGATAAATGAGTAATGCATCTTTTTACACAGGACCATACCACAATGATACAACATATGTTGATATATGGATGGAACTTTGCTGGGTTGACTAGCGGGTTACCACCCCGTTAGACTATTTCAATGCCATATTTTGAGAAATATCTCTTGGTGATTCATAGTGGGGTGGGCACTCTACTGGGTGAGGTAACCACTATTTTTTTCTCTCTCTTTTGATTTCATTCTAGTAAAGGTGGATCCAAAAGTTATGTGGATTAATGATATTGCTCTTACATTTCTGATGTCATCACTTATGCTCTTGCAATGGCTTTCCAAATATGATATTAGTGGGAGAGATGCTTCTTCAGTTGGGATTCTTCTCACTAATTGATTTGGGCTTGTTTAGTACTAACCCCTTGGTTAGGTTCTTTGTCCTTTATTTTTTGTTTGCATCCTTGTGCATGTATGTGTAGTTAGGACCCTTAGTCTTGAGGGTTTGTTCTCTTTGGCTAAGAGATGTCCTATCACATTGAGATTCACATCAAATTCTTCTCTTCTTCTTCTCTTTATTTTAGTACAAGTGTGGGTTGATCCAAACTTTTGCTAAAGTGGGAGCTAAATGTACCATCTTAAATTGGAAGCACTCCAATTTAATGAAGGTTTAACACCTATTTAATGTGAGGCCATCATGTTCTCCCCCTCTTTTATTTATTTCTCCCTTTTTCATCTTTTCTCCTAGGTGGAATTGGGGTAAAACCTTATATATCCTATTTAAGTATCCTATTTTCATGGTGAAAAACTTGAGGTGGGATCTATTTCCCCTAGGTCCTTCCTTTTTATCCACCTTTCCACTTGGAATCCAATCCTGACACTAAAATTGGGTTTCCTCAGAATCTGGGCATGATTTATGAATTTTGAGACCCATTTTGGTGTCCCTAGATTTTCCCTAGGGTTTGTGCACTTGGAAATTAGGGCTGCATTCCACCCTTGATGCATCAGAGGTGCATTGCACCCCCTGATTGGGCCCTATTTTGGCCCTTTCTCTTTGGGTCCTATTTTTCAGAAAATCAAGTACAAACTTCTATGTTGCCAACTTACGGGAGTTAGTTGATTCTGATCTCTACTTAAACCCTTCAATTTTCTCCATTTCTCATCCATGATCATATCATGACATCTCATTCTCTAAGATACTAATACTTTCTTTACTTTCCTATCTCTTGTTGCTTGAGTCCTTGGTACTGATTTTCTTCTTCTGATTTGATTTCTTGGCTTCCTTCTAATTTTGTTGCTTATCATTTTGTATTCTTTCTTCTATGCTCCTCCTCATTGAGCTTGTACCGCAAAAAAGTAACATGTTATCTGTAGGGATTGACAATATTAGTTCAATAGCTATCCTTGCCTTTTATTTTGTTATCTCACATTGAAAACTAGTGAACCAGTGGGTTCTTGGCTTCACAATTTGGATCATGCATGTGTTTGTCCATGCTAGAAAATCTACATTATTTATGTGTTCCTCTACTAGGGTAAAGGGTATCCTCTCCCTCTTCCTCATTACATCCTTGAAGCTGTCAAAATATCTTATGAATAGATTAAACCTATTGTCTCCTAACTTCATATATGATTTGCATACTTGTTCATAGATAGGCTCATCCTTTAGCTAGTTGACAAAGCCTAGTCTAGGAAATTATCATGAAAATTAGAAAAATATACATACTAGGAGAGCTTCAAATTTGAACAGATGTATCTTAGGGTTTTCTTTAATCTTTATCAGGTTTAGCATCAATTTCTCATGCAACCACCCACCTAGGTCAAGTGGTGCACCTTCACAAATAATTTGATATGTTGTGTGTACTGCTCCATAAGGTAGGCTATTGGCCTTGCTTGAGAAATAGAGTCTGCATGCAATTTCCATTACGAAAAATTTCATTTTAGGGTCTAGAATTTCATCAATGGCTAGGGCTCTTCCTACCTTCTTCGCTCTAAACAACCTTGTAACTTCTTCAAGTGTGATTTTCCTTGCATTCAACCATGCTCCTATCCCGATGAGTCCTATTACCCCAAGGATAACTCACTTTATGATTTAATAGGGTTTATCAAGTCACATGAATTTCCCATGTACTCTTCTTAGTACCAATCTTACCCAATCTTCATGTATGAAATCATGAATTTCTACTACACAATGGAATGTTTTGTCTAATAAATGCATACATTCTTTTTTCAGAACATCACCTTCTAAAAATGTGGAAAATTCTTCATACACCTTGGTCACACCTAGTTCAAAGATGTTCTCCTTTAGATATGCACTTACATCTTCTAGAAGTAAGATGTCTACAGGAAGTGAGGATAATGTGACTAACTAAATGATTGCATCTCCCTCCACTGAGATAATCATGTATTCTGGTTCTAAGAACTCTTCGTTGTTGATAAGGTCAAATCTGGGCATTCCTTCTACCATGATGCTCTTTAGCTCGTCTAAAATAGTTATTCTTTGCTAGATAGGATCTAGTGTACCTACAAGTTGAGGAATTTTGTTTGAGACATAAATAATGTGCAATTGTTCAGCTTGGCTTTTCTATGGTTTTCTTATGTCGAGAGTTTTTGAAGTTCACAAGTGATTAAACAAGTCCTTCTTCAACTCATTTATGCCTTTTGATGTGCTAACATTAGGTTTATATTGATGATCAATGGTAAACAAAATGATCACCTTCCTATCTTTTTGCATTAAATGCAAGAGATCTATACACCAACGATCACTTTCTCAACGTTCTCTCTCCCTAATGTAGGCTTTCTATGTTCACCTTGTGCTCTCTTCTACCAATTTTGAATAGGGGACTGATATGTGACATGTACTCTGTAGTGTAACCCCTTTTAAGCTTGAATTAGCTTAGTTTTACATAGAGGTCTCACCAAAAATTAGTGAGTTTTCTACCTCTTTAGACTTGACTTCTTTATTATTGTCTTCATTTCTTGTCCATATCTTATTGAAGTCCTTTCTGAATTCCTCCTTTTTCACTATCTTTCTCTTTCCTTTATTGTCCAAGTTGTGCACTTGGGCTACTTTTCTCAATCTGCAGTCTTTAGCAAGATGTCCTATCTTGTTGTAGTAGTAACAAGTCATTCATGTACATCTCCATGGTCTTGAGTGATTCCATTGACTAATTTTGGTTTGATATCATTTAGCAGTATGTTCTCTATTCTCACAATTTGATAATACATGCATGCTAAGCATGTTCTTCCAACCCAAATTGGAAGTTCTCTTCGGTTATCGAGTTGTCCATTGTCTAGATCTCCAAACCTCATATTTGTGCCTATACTTGTTACAATAGTAACAATACCCATCCAATCTTTTCTCATGGGCATGAGACACACATTCCTGGGAGGAGTGGCCATAACGGTGATAGGTTTTACAATATTCATAGGGGGTGCACTATACACTGAATATAACATTTTTGTGCCATCACATATTTGAGGTGTGACCTATATTACCACAACAAGGAAAAGTTGGTTTCTTAGGTTTCTTACCTTTAGATGTTATTTTCCCTTGCCTTTCTTTGGTCTCAGTTTTGCTATCAAATGGTTCATCGATTTTACTTTTGCTAACTCCTTCAACTTATCCTTCAGATCTTCTATGGTGTCGAGAGCTTCTTCATATATCTTCTTGTATACCATAGCTAATATTTGATCTTTCCCTCAAGTTGTGATGCTTTCTATTGTTAGGGTCCAAGCTTTGATAACAATTATTGATCCCAACTGGTACTAAGAGGGTGAGGGGCTGAATTGGTACCATCTATAAAACTGATTACTTTTGCTTTTACTCTAAATATACTAACTAATAAATGTTTAATAACTTAAAGAGATGTGAAGACAATAAAGTAAAACCAAATAAACCCATATAGCAAATAATTCATCAAGATGACACAAATGTTTTATACTTGGAAACCCTTGATGAGAGGATGAAAACCATGATGGGGATAATATACCCACTAGCCTTTTACTATAGATAAAAGGTTTCCCTTTTAGGAGCTAAAATAAGTTCCTTATGAGAACTCATTCTATTAAGAATACCAGTAACCTATTAGGATTGTCATTAGTCTATTAAGACTACCTAGTTACATGATTTAGCACCCCTTCTAGGAGACACCTCACTAGAGGATTTAATGAATTCCTACTATTGAAGCATGCTTCATTAAGATCTTACAAAATGATTATAATTATTACAAATAAATTAAATTGTGATCTAAGATATATATCACTCTCTTGCCTGGAAGAAATTTGTTTTCTACCTTGTGAGATGCAGTGATCTCTTTGTTGCTCACAATCACTAAGTAATGTCCTACTATATCACCATTGGCTCTTTCTTTTTTTCTTACCCCTTCCCATAGTGCACTCTACTACTTTTGGTTAGATATATCTCTATGTGTCTATCTTCTTCCTGATGTCCTTCATCTTTTATTCTTATTCACCTTCTTACTAGTTTTTTGTTGTATATCTTCTCTATTTTCTCATTCTTTTTTTTCTTCAACCATATACATCTAAATGTGTAAGGTTATTCTTTATCTAAAGGTATCAAAACTATAAATCATTTTCTTTCTCAAAGTTAGAAAATTTAAAATTTGAATTCAAACTACTAAGTGGTTCACAAGTGACTTGTGACACCTATGATGTAGGGTCTAGACCGTTAGCACAATCCATTACTTTTGATCTCATTTTAATCTAGTTGTCCTTTTATACGCTTCATCATTCTTGTTAGAGTAAAAGGAAAATTTGAATTCTACCATACTTGACCTTCCATGTCATATTGATGACTCATCATGTTGTCTGTGTTGGCTTCTCCCTTATTCTCTTATGCAGACTAGTGGAAATTTCTACTAGTGTACGTGGTGAAGTATCTCAACTGATTTCTAATCAATGACAACACACTTGTGCTAGCTACACTTCATTATGGCTGTGTGACTAGTTGGGTTAACACATTATTTTCTCCAAGCAATTGTGGTTTTCCTCCAAGAAAAAAGGAACAAAGTTCATGGATACCTTGATTGCCTAAAAACCAAATTCAACTACCACTCCTCATCGTCTGCTCATGGGCATCTAACATGTTGTGCAAAAATAATTACATTGGTAAAACATGAAAGTTTCATAACAAAACATCTTGAATATATGTCAACTAATCTACTATATCTAGGAAATACCCTTCAGATCACAAATCTCTAACTTACACTTGGTGCGCCCATTAAAGAACTAGTGGATCTAATAGAGAAGATCACGACCACACTGCTACCAATTCCAAACTCTTTGTTGTCAAATAATTTAACATTGACATGCTAAAATCCACCAAAGCCCAATCAACTCTTGTTAAGTTTATGCAATACCATATGCTAACACCAACCGTAAACACACTAATGACACAAGTAGGCACTTTATTTGATCAAATTTGGATACAAAATAATATTGATCCTAGTCTTTCCACATCCACTCTACTATATTCCAATTAGTTAGATCATCTGGTACTATCCTTGTGGCTCCCACTTTAGCACAAACAACAACAATAAGCTTATAATCAGGACAATTTTCTAGAGCCCTGTAGTTCTATTTGAGAAGATATTTATCTCCCCTCCTAACTTTCAAATACATCGCAAACCTTTTCTTGATAATACAATAAAAAAAACAAGAAAACAACAACAAACATATGCTTTCTTGTAAAACTACATTACTTGTTTAGAAGGGTAGTAGATCTAGCTAGTTCAATTGCAAATTTGACCATGGTTATATCATATATTATTAACTAACACACTCTTATTCTACCGATGTTCCTACCTTTCAAATGTGTCGCAAACCTTTTCATGATGATACAATAAAAAAACAAGAAAACAACAACAAACATATGCTTTCTTGTAAAACTACACTATTTTTTAGAAGGGTCGCTCATTAATAGCCTCAAAAAATGGTCACTCATTAACATGGGATGGTGTTTCATCATTGGTTAAAGAAGCTCATCGTAATGGAGATCCCAATGTCATGCTAATGGTACTTGATCTAGCATATGGCTTAATAGATAGAAAGGTATGCAAGAGATTACTAATCATGACCCATAAGTTTAATATCAACTCACAGATCAATGCAAATAATCTTGCCATGTTTGAAAAGAATCAGATCAAACACCACAAAGCTATGTACTACCATGGTCATAAATTTTGCATAAAAAATTTAGATGAAACAAAGAAAACTTGTGATTATGGGATAAGTGCAGTCTTCGAGGTCACCGATATTTTGTCTAGAAATGACTTACATCCTCAACAATTTAAAAATTGGTACTATGACATTTTGGATGATATACTTTTAGTGTGACTTTAATTCATTCAAATTATTTCTATTTTTCATCAAATGGTACAGGCTACAATTGAATCGAAAGAATCTTGATAGGATTATTCTTGAACATGATACTGAATTGACAATGATTAATACAAGGTCATTTGAGCTAGTTGGAGATGAACACTATGTTCTTCCAAGCCCATGTGAGCAAGTGTTTTACTTTGGCATTCTACATAAACTGGGTTGGTCATTTGTTGTTTGACATGATCCAAGAGGAAAGTCGGTAAATTATAATGTGATGAAAGAAGAAGATACTGAAGAATCAAAAGATGAAGTAAATGATGATCAACAATTATTACACAATGAAGAAGAAGAAGAAGAAGATTTTGGTGATGCTAACGATGATGGTGATGATGATGACAATGATGATCATGATCATGCTGATGAAGATGGTGATGATCAAGGCAATGATGGTCATGATAATGGTAATGAAGATTATGATGATGATGATGATGAGGATGATCAAAGTGACAAGTAAAATGATGGTGATGATGATGATGACATGGATGAAGATGATGATCAATGAAATATCTATCAACGTATGATCAATGTCAAGTATGATGGGGTCATGATTTATTTATAGAAATTTGTTTGATTTGTATGTTTTAATAATTAAGTTATTGTGTGTTGAACTCTACTATCATGGAGTATATACAATGATATTGCATAGCTACCATACATAAAGTAGAGGTAAGGAATTAAAAAATATACAATGATTTTGATGAATGCATCATGGAATTTTTGTCTTCTACATAATTTGTAGTATATTAATGGAAGGCCAAAAGCAACAGGGAATATTGTAGGATTTATAAATAGTTCTTGACTTGTGTCAACTAATAAGTGGCCAAATTTTATATTCGAGGCACACGAGGGAAATTGTGTTTTTATATGTGTGATAAAATCAATAAGTGTAGGGGAAGAGCTTTTGATAGATTACAATTTGCATTGTGTAGATACAAAAAAATTCCCTATTATGGGACTAGTAAGTATAACATTTAAATCAATTGCCTCCAATATACAATCTACTATTTTATTAATAAATTTTTTTGGTAAGTCTATTGCTTTTATTTCACTACTAATTGCTAAGAATTACTAATCTTTTTCATAGGGCAACATGGATACACCACAAGGCACAGGCAGGGATGTATTAGCTTACACACCTTCTTCAGTGAAGGTAAACCTTAATTATTGTAATTGTAAAAATTATATAGAAAATAATGTCATGTTATTATTTTCTTTTCTTTATGGCTTTGGAGTCATTTTTATGGAATTTTACTGATATTGATGTGATAACTTGATACTTATTGATAGGGAAAAGTGAAAATGGTAGTTGATCAAATGCGATCTAAAACATGAGCATCACTTATAGATGACATTGCCCATAGTACTAACCCCATATTCATGGCCCACCAATTCATACAAAGATACAGTGATGAAATTCTTAACATTATCCTCGAGAGAAACCTAACCGAGGAGAAAGAGGCACTAAAAGAAGAATTGATACTCAGAGTCAATTCTTTGAAGGTAAGTAGTAATTAATCTTAAGCAATAATAGAAGTTCAATAGATGTTTATATTTTATAGTATCTTATGGATCATGATCTAAAATATTATGTGTTCTTCTACAAGATTTTGTGACACCTACAAGACCATGTGGTCAACATGGTGAGGATTCTAGCATACAACCTTCATGTAAGAAACACTTACTCTTTACAACATTACTAGAAATTATAGTATTATTACACCATTAAGTTTATTTAAGGAAGATTCAGTTATGATTGAGTGCTATTCCATACTTGGGTCTCTATTTGAACTAGTCATATATATGGCAACTCATTATATATATTTAATCCATAAATTTAGCATTACTAAAAATTACAGTATTATTACACTTTCTCTTTAATTAATACATTCTTGTATTCCTATGTGAAGAAAGAATGCAACAATTGTACACATTGTGAAACAATATGAGCAATAATAGAAGATTGTGGCCCTACTAGTGCAACATTGTTTATTTTCATCAACATTATAACACTTAACTTTTATTTTCAGATGCTTCTAGCTAGTATCCCATTTGATCTTTATCCATTGCAAATGCTTTTGTTAACAATGTATTCAATCATCGCTTTGATATTGCCGAGTGCATTGTTAGCAACAAGAAGCTTGCAAACTAAAGGATTTGACCAATACGCAAAAAAATCCACGAAGCCCTCAAATACCTGCATGTAAAAAATATGTCACAGAGAAGAAAAAGACAAGAGGAGGCAAGGGTTTGCTCTGAAAAATATGCAAATGTATTCTCAAAAAAAGAAAAGATGCAAGATACTTACAAATGATCTATCCTTATAGTAGGATATCGAAACCCAAAAAGGGTAACCTAAAAGGTAAATGCAATTTAATAATTATTAAATGAGAATGCAAAAGGTGCATAAAGTGAAATCTTAAGAAGGGAGAAAAGGTAATTTAATTAAATGAAATAAAATTAACTTTTTTCTCTAACATCCACCCTTAAGATGAGCAACAATGCAGCTACAAACAATGCAGAAAGAGCAAGGAAACTACAATACAATGCTGAAAGAAAACTTGGGTCTTGACAAAAAGGCCTGATGAGGTACCCAATCACAATCAAATCTCTATAAAATGAAGAAATAAAGAAAACTTAATGGGAAAAACTCTACTCCAAAAAGAGATAGAAAAGAATGCATAAATGAAACATCTCAAGAGAATCTCTCAAGACCATAAGTACAATAAATCCTCCATGATAGAAGCTCGAGACTTCATAGCCTTGCCAAAATGGCAGAACTCCTATGTTGATGAATATACCAATGTGGCTCCAATATGAAGGAAACAAAGACAATGGACAAGGATGATAAAACCCATGCATGTAAGATGTAGCTAGAAGTCCTAACTAATGCTCAAAGGAGAAAGCACGAGAATCCTAAAATGGAATCTCTAATGTAGTTGGAATAATAGGTGTGTTGAATCTATCATCTGAGAGGAGATGTGTGTCCTCTGATATATGCTCAACAACTATAGTAGGTGGCTTGATGATTGGAGCTGTAATACTAGGCAATGCTGAAGAGTAATCCTATGCAAGAGATGGAATTTGAATAGGAGGTGAAGGTGTAGAAGTCACAACGCTGGTCTTAGGAATAGCACATAAGTTCAAGTGACCTGACTTCACCTCATTAGACCCTCATGAAAAAAAAGAGTGAGTCTCCTATAGTGGAGATGGTGGACCAAAATGTGAGAAGGAATATAGGCAGGAAGCATGATCAACAATCCCTATAGCAATAATATTACCTGTCTCACTATCTCTAATGTACACTAAATCCTATGCAAACTCAACTATCTTTCCTATCCCACTGTGTATAATTTGATAAATAGAGAGAAGGTTAGAGGACAAAGATGGAACACAAAGTACATCATGAAATGTACCACCATCAATGTCAATAAAACCTTTCCTATGTATAGTCATAACAATGTTATTCCCCATCAAAATGTGTGGAGTAGGATAATTCTTAAAAGAAGAGAAAAAAATCCTAAGAAGATGCCATATGGTGTGAAACACTTGAATCTAGTAACCAACTAGAAGAATGAGGGATAGTAGTTGCACATAGTGCATGATGCTTTCCCATATCTTTGCCATCTGATTGAAATGATGATGATGATGTTAGAGTAAATAATTAATTATTTATTCTATTACTTAAGCTTACTTAGGTAAATGCATTTATTTAATATTTTGTATTTAATGCATGTAGTGGTTAGTTGTTGACAACACGAGAGTTTGTTCCCTTCTAGCATGTTCCACCTTTTGTGGATGTGTGCTGAGTTGTCAACCTTATCTTCTACCACCTTCCAGCTTGTTCTACAAGCTTCCATGAGCTCTTTATAAATGGGCTCTCTCATTGTATTTTCATATCATAAGGCATTGTGCATATTGTAAATACATTTTCTTCTTGTGTTTGCACATATTGTGTCTCATGTTCGTTTAGGGTTTTTCCTTTGCTCCATGCTCTTCCTCTCCTTGGATTCTCTTTGACAGGTTCTCGCATGCAGGTGATCTTGGGAATTTTTGGAGTTGGCTTTCATCAACTCCAACATGGTATCAAAGCCTCCCTGCTGCTTCTTATTCGAAAGATTTTTTTGAAGCCGCGATTTAGAAACACAAACACTAGTTTATTTGTGATTTTTTCTTCAATTGGGAGGAAGAGCATTTTTTTCAGTATTTGGAGGAAAAGGAGAAAGAGGATTTTACATAACAGATCTAATATTTTTTGGGCTTTTTTCTTTATTTTTTGGAGGTGCGACGACGGCGATTCAAAAAAAAAAACTACAGCAGTGATTTTCAAACAGCGATATCTCCCTCATACGGACTCATTTTTTTGAGCAATTTTTTTTGTTTTGGGGTAGGATTTCGTGATCTACACATTGGTGCAGGTGGTTTGAGATCTCTATTCCTATTTTTTTTGCCACTCAATGCGTGACACGTGGCACAGGCGCTACGTGGCACATTACCACATGGCCCCTGCCACGTCATTCGCCCGCCATGTGGCACTGCCACGTGGCCTCTTTTTTTGTTGCGACGGCTGACAGGCCATCAAATTTTTTCTCGTCAAATGCTGACATCAGCATGATGTCAGCACTACATCATCATCCTTCCTTGCACATCTCCTAGGGTCACTTTTGGACCTACCTTCAGTTTTTTGGCCATAACTTGAGCATACAGAGGTATTTTTCTGATCCAAAAGAAGCATCAAAAAGCTAATTCTAAGACAAAGACATTGGTGTAGGTATTTTTAGGTTTTGATCTTTTTTATTGTCTATTTTTTTAGTCAAAGTCTGAAGTTGTGTTTTTGACTCCGACAATCATATCTTTTGCGTCCCATGCTTGTTTTTTGAAAACTTTATATTTTTGGAAAGATGGTTCTATCACCTTTTCAGAAATATGGTCATTTTCTTGAGTTTTTGGCCCATACTCTTTCTATCATAGTTTTGGCATTTTTGCTATATGGTGGATATCTTGAGCATTTTAGGCCCAAGGATCATTTTCCTAGCATGGATTCTCTTGTTTTCAACTGTACTTTGTTTTGTTGCAGCCTTTTTTTAGTTTTGATCATTGTAGCTATCATTTTGAAGCACTTTTATCTATTGCACTGAGATAAAGTGCCACTTTTGCATTTTGGGGATCATGAACATTATTTTGAGTCAGTTGTACTTGCACTATTTTCATAAAGCACCATGGGGGGGATAGTTGTTTGTTGTTTTAGGCCTTCTCCCTTTGTCAAGTGAGTGTCCCTTCCATGACATTAGCCCCATGTAGAGTTAGTTTGACCGTGTCTTTATAGGTGTTTGTACCTCTTTTCCTCTCTCGTCATTCTTGGTTCGTCTGCAGGAGACTTTGGCCCATCTTCTTAGTTGCCTGTCATCACACCCCGTCTGCATTAAAGGGGAGTTATGCTGTTGTTCTAATGCATCCGTGGTTTGATGGTTCGATAGTGTGAACTATGTATTAAGTGGTTGATCCTATATACAAGGCGATTGCAGTGGCTGGCTACCTATGCATTTCGGTGAGATGGATCATCTACCATATAGACATGCTCGGTTCGTGCCTTCTTCTTCCATGGAGGTTCTTCAAATTACCAGTTTGGCAATTTTGCGGCTTCTTCTTGCTTCAGTGATGCTTCTTCATGATCTCTCCTTGTTCCTATTTTAGGGAACATTCCCCTAGTTGGAGACTTCTTCAGTTCTTCAATAGGTTCTTACCTCTTTTTGGGGGAGGGTTTTTTCCACGTGGTTTTCTCTCTTTCCCTGTTTTATAGAGGTTGCATTTTCTTGCATTGTTCATGGGTACCTAACATGGCCTTATTGCCAGGACCCATTCTACATTCATCTTAGTTTTGTGAGCTTAAGGCATTTCCCTAAGTTGCACTTAAGGGGGGGTGTTAGAGTAAATAATTAATTATTTATTAATTATTTATTCTATTACTTAAGCTTACTTAGGTAAATGCATTTATTTAATATTTTGTATTTAATGCATGTAGTGGTTAGTTGTTGACAACATGGGAGTTTGTTCCCTTTTAGCATGTTTCACCTTTTGTAGATGTGTGCTGAGTTGTCAACCTTATCTTCTACCACCTTCTAGCTTGTTCTACAAGCTTCCATGAGCTCTTTATAAATGGGCTCTCTCATTGTATTTTCATATCATAAGGCATTGTGCATATTGTAAATATATTTTCTTCTTGTGTTTGCACATATTGTCTCTCATGTCTGTTTAGGGTTTTTCCCTTGCTCCATGCTCTTCCTCTCCTTGGCTTCTCTTTGACAGGTTCTCGCATGCAGGTGATCTTGGGCATTTTCGGAGTTGGCTTTCATCAACTCCAACAGATGAAGAAGGTTTGTGAGAAGTAGAAGGAATATCAATGTTGCTCTTCTGAAGGAGAGCTATCAAATATGAAATATGTTTGGCATAGCAATCTAAATTCTTCTCATAGCAATGTGACTCATCATGATTAGGCTTATTACAGTAAGCACATTTCAGTCTTTCTGGCTTTGATTTACCCCCTTTAAGAGGATGCGTTATAGATGAAATATGAGTGCTAGAATCAATTTGAGACTCTGTAGAATGAGTTTTTTGAGTCTTCTCCTTCGTCCTTGAATTTGGCCAAGCTACCAATGTACGACTCTATGAGCTTGTGAGAGAATCCAACAGAGAGAGCTTAACTTGCTCTTCAATCAACTAATCACAAAAAATCTCAAAGGATGACATAGTAAATCTATTACCCAAAGCATCTTTTGTGGAATAGAAGGTAGAAGAAAAAAATTGAAAGTTTCTATGAAGCTTAGAAAGAATCAGGTAGATACACTCAATGTTAGTCTTTATTTTCCTACAATCCTACAATAAAGATCTTACTTGCTTGAATTTCATCAAGAAGTCCTCAATGGAGGGAAAACAATCTAGTATAAGTGAGGTAAGCTCTACCTCAATCTGAAGTGCCTTGAACTCATTCACTATACCAAACAATCCTTCAATCTTGGTCCACATAGCTAGAGGGGTATTGTACCCATCAAGATGAAACTATGGACCGTCAGAGACCTGTAAAGAAATAAATCCTATTGCCTCATCCATATTGTTCCTATGTTGCATGACCTCAAAAAGCCTCTATAAAACTAGCTGCATTGTATCTAAACAAGACCACAACCCTTTTGACTAGAGAAGTCATGTCATCAAGGTCTTCCATGTGTGATAATTATGTGGAGTCAGAAGTTCTAGACAAGAAGAGGTCTTAGCCATTGTTTTAGAAGGTGTTTAATTGTTTTTGAATGTAGTTCTAGTTTACATAATAAATAACAAAAACAATATGACAAAACACCCCCCACAATGCAAAACATAGAACCTCGGCTGGTAGAAGGAATGTGTAAATGAGAGAAGAGAAAAAAAGCTTCAGATATGAATCACAAATACCTATTTTTTGTAGGCCAAAAAATGACCAAATGTTGAAAGTATGTCTACTCAATATTATTCCAAACTAATACTAGATGTGGAAAGTAGACAATAAATCATGCACTTATAAAAAAATAGCACCTGAATATGTGTCCATATGAGCCTGAACGAAGCCTTTGAATCTGCAAAAATTAGGATTTATGATTTTAAGAAAAAATCACAAATAAAGATCATAAACAACCCACCCCAATGTGTAGATCATGAAATTCTACCCCAAAACAAGAAAAAATTGCTTGAAAAAATGAGTCTATATGAGTGATATCGTTGTTTGAAAATCATCCCTATAATTTTTTAACACCTACAAAAATGCTTGAAAAATGTTAGATCTATTCTATAAAACTCTCTTTCTCCTCTTTCTCCAAATATTAAACAAGCTACAATAGATCTAGCTCTGATACGATGAAGAATTTGAGTAATACACAAAACAAATCCACAAAGCCCTCAAATACCTACATGTAAAAAACTAGTCACAAAGAAGAAAAAGACAAGAGGAGGCAAGGGTTTTTTTTGAAAAATATGCAAATGTATTCTCAGGAAAAGAAAAGATGCAAGATACTTACAAACAATCTATCTTTATAGTAGGATATTGAAACCCGAAAATGGTAACCTAAAAGGTAAATGCTATTTAATAATTATTAAATAATTATTAAATGAGAATGAAAAAGGTGCATAAATTGTGATCTTAAGAAGGGAGAAAAGGTAATTTAATTAATGAAATGAAATTAACCTTTTTCTCTAACACCCCCCTTAAGATGAGCAATAATTTAGTTACAAACAATACATAAAGAGCAAGGAAACTACAATTCAATGTTGAAAGAAAACTTGGGTCGCAACAATAAGGCCTAATGAGGTACCCAATCATAATCAAATCTTTATGAAATGAAGAAACAAAGAAAACCTAGTGGGAAAAACTCTACTGCAAATAGAGATTGAAAAGAATGCACAAATGAAACATCTCAAGAGAATCTCTCAAGACCATAAGTACAATGAAAGCCTCCATGATAGAAGCTTGAGACTTCATAGCCCCGCCAAAATGGTAGAACTCCTGTATTGATTAACATACCAATGTGGCTCCAATATGAAGGAAACAAAGGTAGTAGACAAGGATGACAAAACCCATGCATGTAAGGTGTAGCTGGAAGTCCTAGCTGATGATCAAAGGAGAAAGCATGAGAATCTTGAAATGGAATCTCTAATGTAGGTGGAATAATAGGTGTGTTGAATTTGTCATCTAAGAGGAGATGTGTGTCCTTTGACAATATATGTTTTTTCTTCCATTTATTGAACTATATTAAATTTATTGATCCAACCATTTTTGTTTTTTTTTTAAAAGGTGGAATGAATAGGGTCCTGAAATAAAAAATTAAGCTCATTACATCTTTTGAGGACCTTTTTGGAAAAAAAACATTTTTGACACTGCTCTACTTCTCAAAAGATTATCCAAACATATAAAGTCTGTGAGGGACCAATATAGAAGGGGTCTAAAGTATAACACACAGTATGACCATCCTCCTATGATTCTACCGATGGAGTGGAATGAAATAATAGAAGATGCAAAAGAGAAAAGGCTACATGGTAAAGCAAATGAACCAGAAAAGGGAAAAAGAAGGTATGTCATGATAGTATTAAGTAGAATGTAATAATGCACTAATTAGTGATCTTTGTAAATATATGATCTAACATGTTTCAAATTGTTCATAGACTACAAGACACATCAGTAGCTACAAAAGTGAGACTAGAAAAGATTGGCCAACACAAATTTGGCTCTAGTGGCTATATGAATCTTTAGTCTTGACTTGTAAGTAGCGACAATAGAATTTAATATAATTTATATATATAATATTGCAAACAATTTTGTTTAATCAAATCATACATGCAAAACTGATGATATTAAGCAAAAAATATAGGGCACAAAATTCAATGTAGAGCCCACGGATGAAGATAAATTTTTTTTTTGAGGGAAGGCTATAAAGTCGTGGTTACATGCCTATGCCAAGAATCTAAAAGACATACCCAAGAATCTGGTGCACCAAATGAGATATAGGTAAATTGGTCAAATGAAAAGTAAACCAAATTGAATAGTTGAGAAATTCCTTTTTTGGTGTTAGTTTCCAACATAAATTGATTGCATAACAATGCACATAACATTTCACTACAACCTTCATATCCTATCATAAAACCTGAGTGTGATGAAGGCCATGATGTGCATCATAGTGGTGGAGGTATTAATTTTCTATTGGAAATTAATTATTCAATTATGAATACAATTCAACATCTTCAATTACAATTTGACATGTAACCTTTTTTTGAATATTTTAGAGCATGTTGAACATCATGGTCAAGGATTGGAGCATGTTCCAAGTGTTCAACATGTTGAGGTGACAGTAGATCAAAATGTTATTTTACATGATGTGGCATTGTCAGGTAAGAAAAATGCATGTTATGTTTTACTACTTAATTAAATACTTGTAATAGTTAAAAAAAGTAAAAAAGTATGCCAAGTTAACCCATTTACTTGTTTTTGTAACAGAGTCCCATTTAGTATAGCAACCTCTTACACCTCAAAATAGGAGAACACATAATTTGACATTACATGTGCCACAAGAGGAGGAGAATGAGGAAGATATTGATGGTCCTATCAACCTTTACCTTAAGAGAGCTAAGAAAAACAAAAAGAAGAAATGATTTAAAAAAATACTCTTTGATTGAATGTATTGATTGAATGTTATAGTTCATAAATGGATGAATGAATGAATGAAGTATGTAATTAGATGAGAATGGGGAGTTTAGATTGATTTTAGGGGAAGGCAGGTGTGGGGGGGTGAGGCCAGACGAGCTTCCATCTTCACATGGTTGACCTTGTTAAGTAGAGAATATTAAAGTATTCTTGAAACCAGGTGAAGTTCAAACTAACATACCTTTATTAATTAATAAACTTCATTTGACAACTTGGCCATTTGCCTGCTTTTGGGTCTTGCAGCTAGATCTAAGGATGACACTGAAACAATAGTTTTACATGTAGGATGTGGTTGTTGGCAATAATCAAATGACAATAACAGTGAGTAAATTAGTATGAGTTTTACTTTGTTCAATTGTTTTGATTAGGGTTTTAAATTATTTATAGTTGGTGCAAATACAAGATCCACATAAAAAAGTAAAAATATAATACCATTCAAACACTATATTAAATTTTGATGAGCATATCAGTATGAATTTTACTCTGTTCAATTGTTTCATTTTATATATAGTTGGCGCAAATACAAGATCCACATAAAATAAGTAAAAATATAGTAGTTTTGTTCTTTCTTTGTAAAATTTTTGATTTTTTTCTCTAAAGAATATTTCTCAATCCTTTTTATTTTCCTCAGGTAAGAATCCATATCTCTCTATTAAAAAAAAACTATTAGAAGAAAATAACCATTGAGAAAAATAGGGTTGTATTGAAAAATCTGTTCCATGATTTCCAATACTTAGAATGCAAGACTATAAATAGTAATAGCATAAATGAAGAACATATAGACTCAAATTCAATTTTGAAGTTCCACCAATAAGGGTGTATAACTAAATTATTCAATGTTCACTATATTCTTAAATTTACAAAGTTGAATACAACATATGATTGACAAAATTTGGACCGATTGTAAATAGTAAAAGAACTAAATTATACAAACTCCAGACCCTCACTCCACATCCTATAAATCCTTATATAGAGGATTGAAACAAGATTTAGATGGGAGGAGAGATGTAAAAAAAATTTGTTACATGACAAACATTCTTTGTACTTAATAAAAAATTTGGATGCAGTTACAAAATTGGCAGGTGGCACTTTCAACAGGCATCCTTGCAAATTCTATTAGTCTTCATGCTCCTATTTCTTTACTTGCTTTCTCTTGTTTCCTCTACCTCTAATTGTATTCCTACATTTCCTAGTCATTGTCAATATATGGTATGGCCTTTATATTAACAATGACTTCCCAGATGGCAATATAACTATCCACATCTGGCCATGTGGCATCCCTAACTACATCCAACTCTTCAAGGTATTTATTCCATTTAGTATCTATTATTTCTTTCAATTCTCCAGTAACCTTTCTCATGTCTAACTCAATTCTAAATAGAAAGTCAATCATGTCACAAAAAACTATTACATCTGTCTCATTATTGCAATAGGCCATAAACCGTGGATGTCTCAAAATATCCTCAAAAGAGGAAGACCACCCCTTCCATTCCTTTATAACACCATTAGCACATAAATAATAGGAATAAAATTTGGAATCCCCATGGAAATTTTCTTCATCTTACCTTGTATTAATTGCATTTTTCATGATAAAAACCCACGCAATTCTTTCACTCTGTTAATCATCTTTCTTGCATTAATAACTACTGCCTTGGGTTAATTCCTTCTTTTTGGGTAACAAGTGAACCAAGATATCAAATAATTGTGTATATAGTCCCCATGTTGTGAATAAAGGGGATAGAAGGGCTAATACTTTTGAGTATTGAAATTTAGCTCCTTGTAGAGAAATGTAGCTGCTATACACATTTTATGATACAATTTGTATGGAACCTATCTTGTGCATCATCAAGATCTTAATTGTCTTTATGTCTACCTCCTTGGTACCATCCCATTCATCTATATCCATCTGCTAACCCTCTCCTATATTTGCTACATCATATTGTGTTTGGGCTTCCTGGTCTCTCACCTCTGTGATGGGCTTTGTAATAGTTCTAAGGCTTCTTGCCTCTTCTTCTAAGGCAATCACTCTCTATTCTAGGACATAAGTCCTCTTTAGTTATTTCTCATACTTCTTCCTAGAATCAATGGATATGATATATGTTTGATACAATTATTCCTCTAGCATGTCCATTTTGCTCTTCCCCTTTAATGATGTTGTGTTCTACAGATTATGGATTTGATCATTGGATATAGTAGTGACATTCCAAAATATTATATTTCCTTGGGGGGAATCCTTTATCTCCATTAGGGTTGGTTTATTTCCCTCAAGAGCCATGCTGCATACAACCATTGTCTTACTATCAATGTTGAATCTAGACCCTTGTAGCTCACTAGCAATATTGGTCTCTTCAAAAGAGACTGACTTATCCTATCTTCTAGTCTAATCTAACATGAAAGATGAACTCAGCTCCCATCCTGGAAAGAGAAGCATCCCTCTTCTTGTTACAAGATCTCTAGCTTCTTCTACTATGAGGACCTCACTACTAGGATGATATTCCTGCAACCTTTGTACCAACTCTACAGTCTTCTTAGGGGAATCTCCTGGTTGTAGTGGTAAGGTAAGCTTACTTTGCTTTACCTTGTATAAGAATATCTTGAATTCATTTGACTTGATGAATTCATCATCCTTCATGAACTCATGAGGTTGAATGATTCACTTATCTAGCATCCAAATGTACAATTTAGTTTTATTCGGGACCTTCTCATTCTCCCTTGCTTGCTTTAGCAAGAAATGTGTCTTATGGTGTCAAAAAATTTGGATCACTTAGGCCAAATTTGAAGTTCCTTTCCTTTTACCTTGACATAGATCTCAATCATTTTCTATTTCTTCCTCCCTTGTGCCCATGAGGAACTTTCTAGCTAATCATCATCAATCTCAATGGTTATGACATCCTCCTATTGAGGGGATTGAGGCTCTTCCTTGTCTTTGATTTCAGCAGGCACCTGTGCCATTATTTGGTCAAAATTATCAAGGCACTTATTATATCTATCTAGGTATGCTACCTCATGGTAAAACCCTAAAATGCTGGACCAACTACCTTTATGGCTTCTTCAATTTTCATCACCTTACTCTATCTTTGGGTTCTATCCCTACAAACCTCTATTTCTAAACAATTCATTATGCAGTCCTCTTCCCAATTTGGTTTGCTACCAGGGAGGGTGTACTTTCTGATATGTTTAAGAGGATTCATCACCAAATCATTTGGATCATAGGTCCTAGTAGGGGCAAAGTGAAGCTTGAACTCCCCCATGCACCGATCTATCTCTTCTATTACATCTTTTTCTATTACAAAATCACCTACCTTTGTATTCCTTGCTACAAAAGAGCCTTTCTTAATAGTAGGACCTAAATATTCTTTATTCATCATCAACAATTGCCAAAAGAATTGTCATTGGTCTAGGACACCTAAAAACCCTTATAATTGAAATTTTTTCAAAGAGAAACAAACTATCCCAATCATGACTTAGTACCCTATCCCCATTTGGGCAAGCAGATGGTCTTATTAGCATCCTTACCCTTTTAGATACTCTTTTAGTAATATCTACTTGTAGACACCTAAATTTGATTACACCGCTTTGGTAATCCTATTTAGTTATCTCTAAAGGCATCATTAATTAAATTCTTATTTAATTAATCCTTTGCCATCCCCTAGCTGATTAATTTAATTAATTATCTATAGTCCTAATTGATAAATCAAATAACCTATTATTTATCAATTAAATCTTATTCTTCTATCTAATTCCAAAATCCCCATTTATTAAATAAATCTATTTGATAAATAAAGCCCTCAAATCTAAAAGCCCCTAACTTATTCCTAAACCCCCTTTTTTAGCCTAATCCACCCCATCCACCCATACTAACCAAGCTTAGCCACTAACTCACCCACCCTCATGAATGCCATCCACTTGCAAATCTCTAACATCCCTAATCTAATCCTAAACCCAAGCCTAATCCACCCCCTAATGTTGTCACATTCCCTAAGCAAGCTTAAGACTTTCCTAAGCCAAGGAAAGTCAACAATCTCAATTCCCTCCAAAATATCTCAACCACCCAACAATGAATGCTCTTACAAAATCCATAAAGACTCTTACAAGCTCTTACAAGCCATAATGAAGAGTCTTTATGAAGATATTATCCCTTGAGCCTCCTTTGTTGACTCATCCTTCCCCTTTTCTCCATCCACTCACCTTGTGACATGTGTCACTCTCTGATTGGTGCTAAACAAGCACAATCCATGTGCTCCCCTTTGAGTGCATCCTAGCCCTCCTTAAGCTTTCATCTTTCCTTCCATCTTAGCCCTCCATCCCTCAAGCCCTTAGCCTATAAATTGAATCCCCTCCCAAGCCATTTAATCACAATCTTGGAACTAAAGTTATAATGCCCTTTTGAGAGCCAAAAGACATCAACCATACCCTTATGATGCCAAATTGAGAGCTCACAAAGCTACCAATTTTCCATTTTCCATCTCCATTGAAGCTAGTTTTTGAGAACCTTGAGCATACATCCCAATCCTTAGACTCATCTACCAAGCAAGGAGCTAAAATCCTATTGGGAGAGTCCATTCATTTGGCTCACATTTCCAATTGGGGTTTCCTCTTTAGTCTCTCATTTATGTTATGGTTTATATGCTAGTTAATGCTTTTGTTTTTGAATAGATTAGTATTACTTGCTAACATATTTCTAATATACACTACTAATATGTTTGTAATATGAAAAACAAAATCATTGTAAAAAGCAATAGCTCTGGCATATGGATAAAACCTTTGCCAAAAGTGAGTCCACATCTGCATGGGCAAGTTCTCTTCATTCTCTTCAGTGGCTTCAATGAAGTTTGGATTGATATGCCCTATATTTTTTTACAAAATGATGTACATCAGCAATGAGTAATGGAAGAATTTGAAGTTCCCAAGTTCTCCATTTTGAGCCACAAAAATTTCATCATGCATCCTATTGATGATATACTCCACAAAATCATACCCAACATTATATTTGGATCCTAAATATCCAAGGCAATGATATATATGTAGCCTAGGGCATTATTTATGTCATCAATTCCTATCACCTTGTTTATCCCCAAAATGGTGTACCTAGAATATTTGCAGAAAATATCAAATGGCATCAAGTCTCCTACCTTCTTTAGTGTCTCACCCTTCTCTAGCCTTGAGTTGGGAATGTGCCTCTTCATGGCTCTTCCAGTAAAGAAAATATTAGAATTTTTGAAAGTTCCATTCATCTTCTCATTTTCAATTGCCTTTGTCATAGGTTCTCCTAGGTCAAAGACCTTAACGAAAGTCTCCTTATCTAGTCTGCATAGGATACTCATATCCTTCCTATGTAAAGCTTTAGTTGTTGGATTGTAGGATTTGATCAATGCCTTTATTAGATCAACATCCACTATTACTTCTAGCATTATCAATTTTTCCATATTCCTAATCCACAAGCTAAAAATTGGTGACTTTTCAAACCTATTCTGATAGAAATACTAGAAAAGCTCATTTCCATTTATATCAGGTACAATGGTGTATCTACAAAAAGGGTATCCATCTTTGAAAACATGTGCATTCAAGGTATGAACATGAGAAGACCTAGAATGGAATATATCCACTCCTCTACATATAGGGTTGCCAAATTTGGTTTTTCTTGTTTAGTAGCTTGAGAAGACTCTTCCACATCAATCTATGCTATTATCTTGCCTTCTTCTTGTGCCATGATTCTGTAATCAAATTATTAAAAACAAATTCTGTCAATATCAAACTTCTGAAAGCTTTGCAAATTCTAGAAATCTCTTCGTGCTCATAGTTCTATCTCTAGATTGTGCAAAAGACTGTAACTCATAATACCATTAAACTAGCCTATTAATAGAGAAAAAATGTAGCAAAGTGAGCATTTATGTCTATTTATGTCAATGTGCATGAAATTTTTTAAATTTTTGTAAATGTGGCAAAATCTACTTGTACTTCTAGCCTTTCCTAACTTTTTATGCACTTTTGACAGGACATCACTTTTAAGTCATAATGTGGGTCCTTGATAGTCATTTTTGAATTAAAGTTCATCCTCATGACTTAGCAACTCCCTTTGTTTTCTGATTCACAATCATTTTCTGCCTTAGCACTTAAACACCAGCAACTAGATGACCATAGCTTCAAACCCTTTTCGACACTTCACAATCTATCTAACAGTTTTGGCCATTAATTGTATGACTGAGAGCCTTAAAGATTTGACCTCTCTTTAACCTTAATCGTGTGGTCATTTCATTTCATTAACATTTACACTTACTATTTGTGACCATGTGAATACCCCTAGCAACCATGAAATCATGGCTCCACACATCTTTCTCACTTTTAAGTTTTTATTCCTGTGACTATGCAATCAAGATACTATATACAATTTAACCTTAAGACTTTGTTGAGTCATAGCTTGGCTTATCTGATAACAATTTTTCCTTGTGACCATGTGAGAAATGATATTTTATGCTCTTTTAACCCAATCGCCGCTTCACAGTTTATCTTTACTACTATTTCTTTAACATTACAACCACATGACCCTTTACATTCTGCTTTCAATATGAATGCATCACATGGTCATGGTCTAATCATGTATTAAATTTATTAACCATGTGACCATGTGAACAAGTGCCCTTTAGTTAGTTTTTCCATGTCATAAATTGTTTTAATCACTTTCCTCTTATCACTATGACAATGTGATTACATGCATTTTCTTCTAAGTTGACTATGTCATTGACTTAATCATTCTTATCTTCTTTAACAATGCGACTAAGCAAAAAAACATTTCATGCACTTTGTAGTAGTGATCGCCATGTCACAACTTATCATCTTTACTACATAACACAAATCAAGGCACTCTCACCTTAAAAAAAATGAGGGCTATCACACCTTAGGGATGGAAATGACTAGTTATTTGATATTATACTTTAGAATTCCTTCACTCACACTCTTTTCTTCAAATCTATCCCCTATAGCATAATTCAGAGACAATTTAGAGACACATAAATTGTAGAATTTCCTCATATTAATATTATTGAAAACTAATACATTACTAATATAAACTTAGGAATAACTCAAGATATGACATAATTTTCATTCAAGATCCATTTGTATTCTCAAAATTGCACAATGGTATTGATATTATTTGAAACTAATACATTACTAATATAAACTCAGGAATAGCTCAAGATGTGACAGAAGTGTCATTCAAGATCCATTTGTATTCTCAATGGTATCATCAATGAGAAGAATATGCATGCACTTTTTGTACTTAACATTGGGGCATTAGTGAACAAAAACAACATCTCCCAAATGAACCCTTAGATTTGACTATATGACCTTGTTCATTCTAATCTTAGGTTCTTTGCAATCTCATCTGCTAGGACAACAAAGATCATATCCTTCCTTTTCTTTCCCTACAATATGACACTGATGAGAGATCGAAGGGAAAAGTAAAAAAAACAAAAAAAACCCTAAGCACCTAATCTCAAACACAAATACCCTAACCTCACACAGGAAAAGAGCCAATGAAAATACCCTAATAAGATTTGTATCACCACAGAACAATTATAACTTTTCCATGGTTTCTAGGTGTAGGAAAACCACTCAGTTATCATTATTAATGGCTTCATCCACAACGAGCCAATTTTCTTCCTTCATCTGCTCTAAAATTGCTGTGCTGAAATCCCTTTTAGTTCCTTTCTTGTTACCAACAAAAACAATCCATTTTTTAGCAATTTATGGAAATACCTAACCAGGCGAAGGAAAAAAATGAAAAATATGCAAAGAATTGATCTTAGGCTCTTGAGGATTCTCCCTTATGAGCCATTATAGTGTAGTAAATTTGATTGTTTTGAGTAGATCCAAATAGAGAAATAAATTGAAGAGCACGAACCCCACTCATTATATTTATAGGGGGAACTTGTTTTCCTAGAAGCTAAATTTACTTGTGGGGCCATCAAATTAGGTGTTTTGGCTATTTTAAAATTAGAAGAATTTTGTGTTAAAATAAATGAAAAGAAACTACCTTGGCTAACAAGCAAGAGAAATAACAAGAATAAACTAATCTTAGATAGGGAGAAAGAATAAACTAGCTCTACTTCATATGCTTGTTACTTTGGCGTTGAGTGAGAAAAGTTCATGCAATTTAATGTAGCTTAGATCGGCTGTATGTCTATTTATTTTTGCTTTTAATTCAAGGAATTAAATAATTGCTTCCATAAATTGATAGGGTTTCAAAGCATTTGAGAGGGATCTCATAAGAATGGGGTTAGGATTAACAACTGATAATTTTAATTGCTAGACAATTATATAGGTTAAGTATTTACTAATGTGACTTTGTACACTGACAAGAAGTCCAACGTACATGATTGAGAAACAATAGTGGTGATAAGATAGGAGAAAATGACAAATGAGTCCTAGATAATCATTTTAGTTGGAGACAAAATCTAAACATTCTCTCATATTGCAAAATTCAGAGATACATATATTGTAGAAATTTCTCCTTGTATTAAAATTCTTTGAAACCAATACATTACTGATATAGACTTAGGAATAACTCAAGATATGATAGAATTGTCATTCAAGATCCATTTGTATTCTCAAAATTTCTAGTTCTACTATAGCAACTTCTTGTTGATCCACTGCATGCAATGATTGGCCTTGAATTATTTTGACCTAAACTTCAGAGAAGAGTTAAAAATGTGAGAGTAGATCTACTTTTCAAATCATCTCAATGGTAGTCATGCTCTCTCTGTGATTTCCTATCATTTGATGTAAAATTTAGCTTCTTACATTCATATAAGAGGTGGTTGAATACTTGCACTGCGTTTGCGCATAATAGGCCATTTCTGGACATGAAAAGAAATGGTAGGTATCTAAAATATTATGCCTATTTAATAATAATAAGAAAACAAATATAACCAAATTAAGATTGGATTTAATTGTCTTATGTTTAGGCTGAATAAAATATTATGCCTATTTAATAATAATAAAAAAAATAACAAAATTAATATTGGATTTAACTATCTTATGTTTAGGCTGAATTAATTTCAATAAGTCAAAAAAGAAAAAAAAAAAAAAATTTCAATGGACAATAAATTTAGTGGAAGTAAGCTTTTTGTTTTTGAAATGAGTATATATTGTATCTCTCATATAGAGTGCTTGAATTATTTTACTTGATAGTTTGGGTGTGTGTGTGTGTGTCGATATATATATATAGATGCAATTATTAAATTATATTTTGATTTATTTTATTTATTAAATTTATTAATTCATAGTTTATTATTTACATAAATCTATTTTTTTTTGTGATTGATTTTTTTAATATATATTGTATTCAATTTATATTATAAAGGGTGAAATATTTTCTTATAATGGCTTGCACGTGGTGTGTCATGCTCAGATATCTAGATATTGATTACAATTGGTTGCTCTTCTTCTAGATCATCAGTTTGAGTAGTCACATCCACTATTGTAATTGGTTGTTCTTGTGCCATATCAATAGTTTGAGTAGCCATGTCAACTGTTACAGTTGGTTGCTTCCTTTTTCTTTCTTTTGTTTGAACTGGTGTATCAATTATTTGTACCTCATCCTAGTCCACATCCATTTCTTCAAATTCTTTTGGTAACAATTAATTTTCTAAGGAATATTTTGCCATCCATCTATTAAAAAGTGTGCCATCTAGACTGTCCTTTATGTTTTATCATTTTATTTTCAAGGTTAATCCTCTTTTGGACTTCCTTATTGTAGGCATCTAGGACTTGTTCATATTTCTCCTATAGCTCTTCTATAAACCTTTTCTCTTTCTTGGCAGTGGCTAAGGCAAGAGTGGTTGTTTCAACATTTAATTTTGTTGCCTCTTCATTTGGAGTATCTTCTACTCTTTTGACAATCAAGATCCCAATTAATTTAGAATCATTAGTTTGAGAATAACTATCTCATTATACTTTTGTGAAGCTTCCCCAGTCATTGTGAAGGTTCATTATACTTTTTTCATTCAAGTGACTATACAAATGAGGCTTTACTGACTATTTCACTTAGTTGTGGGCTAAAAGGTAGTTGAGTACTTAACTTATGCAGCTCAATGACTAGGGAAACTTTACTGCTTCACTAGGTCATGCTATAAAATGCTGCTATCTTTTGATAAGCTTTGACTGTGTGATCAACTTGATCACTAGGTTGCACACTTAAAAGCTTTATGAGCTTCGATCAAAATTCCTAACCCTTGGAGAGTTTATTTCATTGAATGTCGATCATGTTAAGATCAATAATGGGCATATCCTTGCATTCTAAAGTTGTGCAAGGTTTAAACAAAGCGAGGATGCAAGGTTGTGACATGTGGATGTGTGGGCCCCTTTTCCTTAGTTTTAAAGTAGTGTATATCATGCAACTTCTTGATTGTAGATCAAATGATGATCGACGATCATCACTTCCCTAGACTCTAAAGATGCATGGAGTTTAATGAAAGTGGGGAAGTGAGAAGCTTCCATGTAGACAAAGTGGGACTGGGTTCAATATGTGGGCCACAAAAGGAAAATTGTCAAAGCAAGTGACAGATTAGTGTCTTCCTATTGGTTGAATGTTGCTGACTAGGATAGTGGAGTGTCAATTTTGTAGAATTGTCAATCAAATGATGATCGACCACTGTCACTTCCTTGTATTTTGAAAGTGCACACAGTTTAACCAAAGCAGGGAAACAAGGTTGTGACACATGGACTTGGTGGGGTTAGCTATTTCATGAGTTTCTAGATGAAACTACGTTGGATAATATGCCAAACGTTTTGTTCTAATTCACTAAAGGAACAATGTGTAAGAAAAGGTGGATGTTGAGTTGGATCAGTGGGCTCAATGTCTTTTAAGTGAATGTAGTAATTGTTGGAAATACAATAGGGAAGTAAACTCTGGGTGGGGTGGGGTGAATCAACACTTAAACCTTTCAACCTCAAATTCAATCACCACACATCCATCTCACAATCTATGCATATAAACTAAAATACCAAATTAAGCATATACATCCATAGCATGAAAGTAAAACATTCAACACATGTATGACACAAGATATTTGGTTACCCAGAAACCCTCCAAGGAGAAGGTAAAATTGGGGTGGGGATAACACCCACAAATCTCCACTACTGTAGTAATAAAGTGTATCCAATGAAGGTTACAATATTTAATCATGAAACATGATCTACCTTATGAAAGGCCTGCAATGTTAAAGGCTTACAAGTTTTTAGATCTTACCCTGTTAAAAGATTTCAACACCTTGTTAGAAGTGTGCCTGGTAAAAGGACTTTAACTTACAATGAAGTAAGCACCATGTTAAAGGATTTACAATAATCTGTTAAGACTACTCTATTAAGAGATTTAATTAATTCACCTGTTAGAATGTCTCAGTAATGATCCTTTGGTTAGCACTCTATTGTTTGATGTTAGATCAACTCTTTCCTGATGTGTACTTGATCCTTTCTAATCAAATGTATCTTTGCTATCTTCTGATTCCTTTCATCTGTTCTTCTCTAATTGATTCTACAATGCATCTCAAATCATAACTCCTTAGTCACCATGAATGCTCTTTTTGCACATGCAAACTTCTCTCCTTCCTCCTTCCACATTCTTAAAATTTTTAAGGTTTTTCCTCCTTAAGAAGACCTAGGTGACTTAGGGTTAGGTATGAATCAATGATTGTGATACACCCAATTTGCCACTTAATCCTTCTCTTTTTCTGATTGGATGCATGTAATGCATAGGAATTCATAATAAACATTCATTCTTATCATCTAAGATCACAAAATAATCCTTAAGTTGGCTAAAAAAATGGTTTACATAGAAGTTTGTGCCATTACAAACAACTATGTCAAAACTATATAACTCGACACTTGAAGTCCTTGATGCTTGACATCAACTGCAACTTCAATTCTATAATTGGGCCTCTGAATGACTTGGCATCTATATAACTCAACACATACTATCTGCTTGACACTTGAGTGACTCAACACTTACTAGTTACTCGACATATACTAAATATCCTTTGCTTGGTATATACTATTTGACAACTAATGCTAGGCATGTATTACTTGTTCGATGTGAACTAAGTAAATGGATTAAGTATATTATCACTCATATGTCAAAACCAATATGAGATTAACAATCTACCCCTTTGACATGAGTGTCAAAATACTTGGTCATGCATGAATAACCTTAAGCCTTTCAAGAATAACTTAGATAATATCCACTTACATACAAAATTTCAAAACAACTTCAAAATTTTGCAAAAAACTTATGACTCATTAGTCATACCTCAAAATTCAATTACTCCCCTTGAGTTGATTGATTTGTTTTGTATCTAAACCAAAATCATTCCTCCTACTGAGTAGATTTGCATAAGTTGATCTACGTACTATATTTCTATCATTGACTCCCCCAAAAATATTATCTCCTCCATTATCTCCCTCATACTTCTTTCTCCCTCTTTTTGACACTGATGTCAAAGGGTTATACACTTAAAGTGTGTTTGTCCAAAAATGTTTTATGGACCTCAAGCATAATTTTCAAAGTAGCATCCCAATTGTCACAAGCTACCTCCAATGATTTAATTTGGATGGCCAACTTGGCAACATGGTGTACTAAGCCTTCATGAGTAGAAATATGTGGATCTTTCTTCATGAGTGTTTTAGCAAAGGCTAGTTCCTTGTGCAAAATCTCTATATGTGGAGTTAGGATAAACTAGATGCTGATTAGTTTAGCCTTTATGTTTGCCTCATCTACATGTAACACTACTAACTGGCGTTGGGAGTTCATGAGATTCCTAAAATGTTTCTCACTCTAGGCTAGAGACCTTGGTAGAGTTATGCCAGATGACTGCGTATGACTCTCCAAACTCATTATGTGGCTCCTAATTTCTTGTGTGAAGAGTGTTGGATTGCACAATTTGGTGTATAAAGAGAAAATGTTCTCTAGTACCTTCTTCACATTGTTAACTTTGGTTGCTAACTCAACTTGTGATAGTGCAATAGAACTTGATATCTTTTCATTAACCTTACTTTGAAACTTTCTTTTAGACCATTCAATAATTTCACATTTGAATCCAGGTCTATGTCATTAACCTTCTCAACTATGTTGGTTAACTGCTCTATGATAGGCTTGGTTTCTGCCTATGCTCCCTTCTAAGTTATTCTTGGTTTTTCTTCTTTGCAAGAGAATCCTTTAGTATGTTCATCTATTTAATAGTGATGGTTGCAAAATTTAACTTTGGCAACTCAATCACTTCATCCAAGTTCACATCACCAAATGATGTAATGTCATCTACGTTAGATGTACTTGGACTCAGCCTTGATGATTGTAAAGGTATAGCTTCTATACTTGGCCTATGAAGAGCTTGACTTGGAGGAGTAGTAGTTTTTGGCAAAGTCACCAATGTTTGTATTGCAAGTTGCTCCTTAGGTTTTGTAGTCAAACCTAGCTCTTTAGTCCTATCCTTTGCTTTCTCTACATTCTTAGTTGTACCTTGATATTGTGTTGTAGGTGCAGGAGTAACATCCTATCCTATTTGTTCTTGTGTTCCTTCATTCTCTTCTATTTAATATTTTTTCTCTCCACATATCTCATCCTTGTCATTTTATTTTTCCTTTTCATTCCTTGAGACTAGAGTACTTTGTACCAATGTACTCACAGTAGAAGTTGTTGTCTCCTTCCTTTGATACACCAAAAATAGGTAACATAGTTTGTATCATGGTGAATTAAGGAGGGGCTATAGATATCTCTTGTTTTTGAATTTCCTCCCCTATAGATGCCTTGTCTACCTTCTCAATCCTTACTAGTATAGGATTTTCATAAAGTTTTGCCTAGATAGTGGATCCTATCTATATCTTCTTCAAGTCTTCCTCTATAAGGGATTTGATGTTCTAAGTGATAGTATCAGAAATGTCATTAATTTTTATAGTATTCATGTCTATATTCAACTCATGTTGAGGACTGGCACTCGACACTAGTGTATCTAATACACTCTATTCTATATGTTTCTCATTGTTAGAATCTGAAAAGATTAATAACCCAGAAAACTAGTGCAAAGAGTAAATATCTAAACTATGAATGCAAATGATACAAAATCAAAATAGCATCATAGAGTTAGTCTCCAAGAGAGTAATGCAAATGTTGAAAGCAAAATAGCATTAAGAGGATGCAAAAACAAGAGATGCAAATACAAGCCAGGTAGCATGCTTATATAGGTTAGGAAGATGGAGGAGGTGGCAACACCAACCAATGAGGAGCAACCATCTATCGGACTAAAGATAGCAAAGTATCTTCCCAAGATAGCTAATGGATGCTCACATGTAGAAAGGTGACACCTCACAACCATTCACCTAACAAGACATGCTTTATTAACCTAAGTGAGATTATTAAAAGTGTAGGAAAAACCTAGCAAAATAGGAAAAACCTAGCAAAATAGGAAAAATAAAAAACTACACTAACACCCCCCCATAAGCGAAGCTTAGGTGGATGTAGAAATGGGTCCCGACAAGTCAAGCCTGATGAGGTACCCATGTACATAAAATTCCCCCAAAAGAGAGAGAAAATAGACTCCCCAAAGAAAATTAGGACTCCAAGTGAGAGGAAGAGGCCCCCCCAAAAGATGAAGCATCCCACACCCCCAGCAAAGCTTGCAAATTTTGTCCGGTAGATCCACTTACATCGAACAAGTTTTCTTCCCTTAGGAAAATAGACAACATCCCAAGTGTGGTTCCTCATCAAGGAACTATACTCTTCCTGCATAGCTATATCCCACTCAGAAATACCAGAAGCCTCATGAAAGGATTGTGGATTTGAGGCAGTAGCAATGAAGATATGTAGAGCATCCTTGAATTGTGAACGAGTCTGCTTGGTGTCTGATGGATCCCCAACCCAATCACCTGCAAACTGCAAGGTCTGTGTAGCCCAAAGTGGACTAGAAGATGGAGAATCTAGAGGAGAATCATCAACCTGTAAATGATAACTAGGAGAGGAAGGAGGTGAGTCCTCCGAATCACTCTCTGCATCAAAAGTGGAGGTAGAAGACTGCTCAAGTGAATCTGACCCATCAGAAGATCTATCATGTATTACAAGTGACTCCAATGTCAAAGTAAAAGGCAACCCTGTGACCATGCTCTGCTGGTTAAGCTGATGCAAGTAGTGGAAGTTAAGATGGCCAAACCACTCATGCCATAATCTGCTTACATCATTAAAGTGAGTGAGTGAAACAGTCAAAGGAGGATTAGGAACAAAGTGAGAAAACATATAGAGTCGTGACTAATGATCTGCTCTCCCAACTACAACTATAGAATCATTGTGCAACTCACATATCTCCACTGAACTAGGAGTGAACTCAACCCGCTTGCCTAAACCTGTGTGAGTGATCTGGTGTACCGATTGGAGATTAGTTGATAATGAGGGTACATAAGGAACATCATGGAATGTACCATCCCCCACATCAACAAACCCTCTCCCACACACCTCAACAAGAGTGTTATCACCCATAAAAATAGAAGGCATAGTACATGGCTCCAAGGATGCAAGTTCTTCCTTAGATGAAGCCATTTGGTGTGAAGCACCCGAATCAAGAACCCGAGTCGATGGTGAGGAAGCAACTGCAAAAAGGGCCTTGCCCTTTCCTTTCCCCTTGTTGTTTTCTTTTTCCTTGTTAGACCCTTCATTAGAACTTTGTTTGATAGACTCAAGAACACTGATATTATTCTTCTCAAGAATGTATGTCAAGTGATCAAGTTGTTTATGTAAACATTTATGTTCATCATGACTAGGTCTTTTACAATAAGCACATTTGACCTTTTCTTTCTTAGGCTTATTGCCCTTGGAAGATGGTGTATCAATAGTTTCTTTTGAAGAAACCGACATTTGATCCTTCTTCTCCTCGCTATTCTTTTGTTTCTTGTCCTTACTATTGTTGTTACTACTTTATCCTTGTTGTTCTTTTGTGCCTTGGTTGGCAGTCAAGGCATGTGACTTAGAGGACTTAAGAATGCCCATCTGGATTAGCTTGTCCTATTCTCGAGTGAGATTGATAGCAAAATCATCTAAAGATGGCATGGTGAATTGAGTACCAAGTGCACCCTTAGTAGCATAGAAGGTAGAGACAAACACAGAATATTCTGAACTTAGCTTAGAGAGAATACTAAGAATCAGTTGTTCATCTTTCTTTTCAATTCCACATTGTTTTAACTACAGCCTTAGTGATTTCAATTTGGTGAAGAAATCTTGGATTGTGTTGAAATTGCCTGGACTCAAACTAATTAATTCATTTTCCAACATATGACCCCTCATTGAATCTTGTGTGCCAAATAGTGTTTCTAGCTTTGTCCATACTTCATTTGGTGTATCCAAAGACTCAATGTGAAATAGCAAGTCAGGAGAAACAGACAAACACAATGTTCCAAATGCCTCATCACATTTGTTAAACCACTTAGGCTTATCTTCATCTTTAGCAGGTTCAGTTTCAAGTCCCATAGTTATCCTATTTAATCCAGCTTTCCTTAAGTGAATTATCATGCGTGATTTCCACTCAAAGTAATTGTATGGAGTTAGGATGGGCATATTTGTTTGATCCATGATGAAGAAATGCAAAGAAATGCTAAAAAGAAGAGAACCCAGCCACGACAATGCCCCCCCCTTTTTACTCAATCAAAGAACCCCCTCCCAAAGAAATATGATTTGGCACTTTATTTTAGTGCATTTACAACTACCACTAGGAAGAGATACTTAGTGGTCTTTATTTCAATGCATTATAAACCCTCATGAAGAGCATATGCTAAAAGTGAAACTTGGGCACAATAATCAAGGAAACAAATAGCACCACTGCGATCTAAAGGGGCAAAGTATGGAACCAGATCAGGAGGGAGTTCTACGACTGGAAGGAGATGACGATTTGGATTTAGTAAATGGTCTCTACCATTGGAAAATAGAGGATTATGAATTGTTTCAAAGCTGCAATGTACTGACAATAGGACACAGTACTGATGAATTTCCAAAGGAGTTCACTGAAATGAAGGAAGGGGATGCGTCACTCAATGTGAGCCCGGCACATAAGTTCACTGAAGGGGAACCCATCAAATAAAATGAAGTCGCGTTGCAAACCATGAATTTGGGAGACGAAGCAGAACCACAGAACATACTGGTGGGAGACAATTGGGACTCAGTACTAAAGGCAACACCTTCAAAAAAAGAATCGCCTCGATACAAGGTCGTATGAGAAAGTTATGATCCTTCGAAATTTCCAAAATGAGAACTGTGCACAGTCATGGCTGAGAATCTGCAATTTCTGAAGAATTCATGCATGAAAATCAAAAAACAACTCCACTAGTGGATAGAGCACAAAAAAATAGCCAAGTTCATATCAAGAATCATCAAAATCAGAGTCCGTATGAGCAAGAACGAGACATTTAAAAACTGCATTCAAATTTGTGACTGCCAATGGAGAGGGGTATGGCTGTAGCTTTGCATGCTCGATTTTGAAAAATATACAGCTTGCATGCAAAATCTAAAAGATACTCAGATGGTTTTTCGGGACTGCGAACAAAACCCAGAAAGTGTTTTTCATGCTGATGTACAGAAGATGTTGCTGTAGTGTAAATCAAATGCCTTTAATAGTAAAAAATGGCTCCAAAAATCAAAAAATGACCCCAACAACCAAAATATGACATGCAAATGCTGGATCAGCTTCTTAAGTCCATCAATGGCATGCTGGAACCTGCAAAATTGATTGAAAACTCCAAATATGCAAGTTGGTTATCAGATTTGCGATTGAAACCCCAAAGAAAAACGGTTTTTGTCAAAACTTTTCTGATTCTCAGGATCATCCAAAGATGCAAGAGAAGAGCATACTTCATTTTTCAAAAAAATCACAATAAAGTTTATTTGCCCCCCGCGAATCTCTCAAATAAGGAAACTAAAATCTACTCTTGCACATAGAAAAGATCTGATACCATGTTAGAATCTGAAAAGATTAATAACCCAGAAAACTAGTGCAAAGAGTAAATATCTAAACTATGAATGCAAATGATACAAAATCAAAATAGCATCATAGAGTTAGTCTCCAAGAGAGTAATGCAAATGCTGGAAGAAAAATAGCATTAAGAGGATGCAAAAACAAGAGATGCAAATACAAGCCAGGTAGCATGCTTATATAGGCTAGGAAGAGGGAGGAGGTGGCAACACCAACCAATGAGGAGCAACCATCTATCGGACTAAAGATAGCAAAGTATCTTTCCAAGATAGCTAATGGATGCTCACATGTAGGAAGGTGACACCTCACAACCATTCACCTAATAAGACATGCTTTATTAACCTAAGTGAGATTATTAAAAGTGTAGGAAAAATAAAAAACTACACTAACACTCATCCTTAGCTAGTGCCTGTGTGTCTATGTTCATTTTAGTGCCTTCCACAACTATTTCTTTTTCAATGTCATCTTTGCTAACCTTAGTTACTTTTTTTTCATCTTTGTCCTCACCTACCTCAACACGTGTCTGCATTATTACCTTTGGTGCTATCAAACCATATAGTGAATTTGACAACTAGATAGTCTTTGTACAATATCCTCAATATTGTTTTGCAATATGCTGAATGCCCTATATTTAGGTGCAAATTTCCCTATGTGCTTCTTTATTTCCTTTGTCATTGTTTCCCTATCCAAATTTTGGCTTCACTTGTGCAAGTTTAGTCTCTCTAATTTGTCTTTCTATATCGAAACTATATTGCCACTTTTGCTCAACTCTTTCATATACATCTTTAGGCAATGAGTTATCAATCTTAATTGGAGTTTGTTTGAATGTTGCCATCATGACATATATTGACTCCTCTACTTGGTTCATCTCATTTTTTTCCAAGTTTATCATACTCAATATGTGTAAGACTAGATAAGTTAACATTATTCTTTATGTTCTTGCATATATTGTCTAAATCTAAGGAAGGACAGTGACTTACCACTTTGAATTGGTTGTTGTCATCAGATTCTATCCTCTCTTCATCATATTTAGTTGGAGCTATATACTTTCTCTTTGGTCTCTTCTCAGGCTCTTCTTCTTTACTATTTGATCTAACCCTCTTATCTTTTGGCTTTTTGGCATCCTGATCCTTTTTAGAAGTAGCTCTTATGCTTGCTCTAGTAGTAGGAACTGTAGCCTTAAGTTTTGCAACCTTCTTTTGCTTGCTCACTGCTAGAGTCTTATCTTTTCTCTTCTTCTTCTTAGTGGTTGTAGTTGCTTCACTGGATTCTTCTCTCTCAACACCTTCTTTAATTTCTACCTCTTCTTCTTGGTCTTCAGCTTGACCTTGAGTAATAACCAATGGTTCTTGAGTAGGTACATCTTCACATTCATCATCATCATCATCATCTTCTACTCCCTCATCAAATTTCTCCTTGAGTTTCTTGACCATTTTGTTGTTCTTTCTAATAACTGAGGCAATCTTCAAATCCATAGTAATTATAGATTTAGCCACACCATAATTTCTAAAGGGTGTAGCCTTATTATCTATTTCTTTTGCAAGTAATGATGTAATAGTTGTAGAGGCTTCATCCACATTAATCTCATAGCCTAGTGGCCTTAACCATCTTAATCTTGGGACTATAACCTATACATATGTGAAATCAATGTCAAATAGAAAGAAAAAATCATTGAAATGTTCCTCAACTAGTGAAATTGGTATCCTCAGTCTTTTCTTCATTGTTTGCTTAAAATCTTCAAAGTAGCTAGTCATTACAAACTCAAAATTCTCTCCAAGTTACAGAATAAAGTCACCTATTTGAACTACAATAGATCTATTTATTTTTCATGCAACTTTACCAAAAGTAGGGAATGTATTTTGTACATAGAAGAATACACATACAAGAATCAAACTAAATTTGCATTGTGCACTCTTGGTCTTCCTTGTTGCTCCCAATTTTTTTGACAATTGTTGCATTTGCAACTTGGCAAGGTCATAAGTATGATACTTCTTAACTATCTTGTAGCCCATGTCAACAACTATACAAGGTCAATAGCAATTAGGGGATCTGAGATAGTTTCAATTATCATTCCTCTTTTGTTCTACACTTCCATTGTATTCTTCTCAATAACTTCTTTAGCTTCACTCCTCATAGTTTTAGGTTAGTCTAGGGTTAGATACCCTATTAATCTATGCACAATATTCTTTGTGATCTTCATCGGTCCATTCTCCAACCATACAGAATTATCATGAATTCTACTCATAACTATCTTTATCCATTCTATTTTGAAGACATTGGGGAAATCTCAGGCACAAGTTAACCCTTTTCTCTCTACAATTTTGAATTAATCTTTCAATGCTCCATTTTTGCATAGTTTCCCATAGGTTTCTCTAGTTTCCATGTCACTTATGCTACCCACCTTGCATGTGTAGCAACATCTCACATCTTGAATCATTAAAACTTGTGGTGGTATCATTGATAATGTACGAGATAGATCTTGCTTGTAAGAAATATTAAGAATAGCTCTAAAATTTGGTTGTCTAATCTCATTTCTTATCAATTGTAAATTTAAAAATTCTTTACCTTCTTTAACCTTAGGAGCTAAAGAACTAGATGCCATTATGAAAAACTAGGGTTTGAAAAAATTCAAACTGCGTAGCTCGACACACATTAAATACCTTTGTGAATCTATTGAGATGGTGTTGAGCAATTGTTGAATCTTGTTTGTAAATTCTTGGAATGATCTCTTTAATTCACCTTTATCTCTTTATGCTCTTCTTCAAATTTGAATGATGTCAAATGAGTAGAAATGGATCATATACACCTTAAAACCTCACATTTAATGCTCAATGCTTACACAATTGTAAGCTTGGTTTCAATAGAAATTTCAACTCACTTAGCTTCTATGAAGTTTCAATTACTCTTGGAAACCACTATGAGCTCAGCCAACACTATCACCTTACAATAGCTCATCATTAACTATATTTCACTCAACAACCGTAGTGAAACTTTTCATGCTTGGCAGTAACATGAAAACTGACAAATCTTAAAGATTTCTTCTAGGTTATAATCAACACCTTGCATCTTTCTTCATACAAATATAATCTTTTTAGAATTAAATCCTTGGAACTGATGTATAGTATGTCTCTTAAATATTAGTCCCACACATACCTCTTGATTGCTTAATTGGAGGTAGTGTGATCACTTGACCCATTAGGTGAAGTGATCCCATCTGAACTTGATCTGCTGTAATATTCCTTTCTCTTCCATGTCTTGTTCATCTCATCCCTGACATTTTTAACATCTGCCTTTCCTTTTCCTTTGTTGAACTCACTGCTTAGTGCCTTTGACCTTGTTGGACAATTCTTGCTTATGTGACTAGTCTTCAAACAACTAAAGTATGTAGTTTGACTCAACCATCTTTTCTAGTCACTTCTAAAATGTGTTCTTATGAAATTTTTAGCAACATGTCCATACTCTTGACAATAGAGACAACTATACCTAGTATTATAATCCCAATTATAAGAGTTTCCTTTGTGCTTTACCTTTGTCTACTTGTTTGATGACTATTTAGGCTTGTATCTGCACTCATATGCTCTATGTCCATACTTCTAATAGTTATAGCAATATCCTTCAAATCTTTGTGCGCTTATGGTCTTGGTTCTACATTCATGTGCCTGATGTCCTTGTTTGTTGCATTTGTGGCAATGGCCCATGAACTTCTTCTTAGGATTATGATTTGCAATTTTGCTCCTACAAACATTGGTAGTATGACCTATCTTACCAAAATTATGACAAGTAGGTTTGTAGTTCTTACCTTTGTTACTTCTTTCTTCACCACTTTTAGATGATTCTCCTTCTTCAGTGCTAGTGTAACCCAATCTAGAAGTGTCACTATTAGATCTAAGGGATCTCATCAATTGCTCAAAATTCTTGATGGATTTACTTGGTTTGTTGAAAATTTTAGCAAAATATTTTTCTCTTTTGAAATCATTTTTCAATTGTTCATTCTACAAATTCAGTATTGAGATCTCAATATCCTTTCCATTCAGTTCATGATTTGCAATCATCATTTGACTGAATGTTTCTAATTGTGTGTTAGCAATCCTATTTATCTTTGATGTTTTCTCTTCCAGTCTATTGGTCAATATCCTTTTTTCATCTTCAATCATGAATTTTTCCTCTTCAACTTTCTTCTTCTGCTCAGTCACCTCACATAGAAATATTGATTTGACTTCTTGTTCTGTCTCGAGATTTCTGACATCTTTAGTTAGGGTTCCATTCTTTTCCATCAGATCTGCAATTGCTGCATCAAATTCACTTTGTTTCCATTTGTAAACAATTTAGTAGTGTCAATCTCTTGGTAATGTGTGTCATTCTCTTTAATAGTTATTTCCTTCCTTCTTTTCAATGACTGCTTTAACTCATCTCTTACTTCATTTAGCTGATGTAGGGAAAGTTGTATTTCAATCTTCTAGTTCTCAATAGTCTTTCCCAACTTCTAGAAATCCATCTCCAAGATCTTTCCTCAAAGCTGCAAGCTTTACTTTCAGAGAACCATGCTCTGATACTAGTTGTTGGAAATACAATAGGGAAGTAAACTGTAAGAAGGGGTGGGGGTGGGGGGTGAATCAACACATAAACCTTTCAACCTCAACATTATTTACCACACATCCACCTCACAATCTATGCATATAAACTGACATACCAAATTAAGCATATACATCTATAGCATGAAAGTAAAACATTCAACACATGTATGACATAAGATATTTGGTTACCCAGAAACCATCCAAGGAGAAAGTAAAAATAGGGTGGGGATGACACCCACAAATCTCCACTATTGTGGTAATAAAGTGTATCCAATGAAGGTTAGAATATTTTAATCATGAAACATGATCTACCCAATGAAAGGTTTTCCCTGTTAAAGGCTTACAAGATTGTTAGATCTTACCCTATTAAAAGATTTCAACACCCTATTAGAAGTGTGCCTGTTAAGAGGACTTTAACTTATAATGAAGTAAGCACCCTATTAAAGGATTTACAAAAGCCTACCAAGACAACTCTGTTTAGATATTTAACTGATTCACCTAATAGAATGTCTCAACAATGATCCTTTAGTTACACTCTATTGCTTCATGTTAGATCACCTCTTTCCTAATGTGTACTTGATCTTTTATGATCAAATATATCTTTTCTATCTTATGTTTCCTTTCCTCTAATCTCCTCTAACTGATTCTACAATGTATCTCAAATCATAACTCCTTAGGCACCGTTAATGCTTTTTTTGCACATGCAAACTTCTCTCCTTTCTCCTTACACATTCATATAAAGTTTAGGGTTTGTTCTCCTTAACAAGACCTAAGTGATTTAGGGTTAGGTATGAATCAACGATTGTGATTCACCCACATTATTGCTTAATCCTTCCCTTTTTTTATTGGATGCATGTAATGCATATGGATTCACAATAAAGATTCATTCTTATCATCTAAGATCACAAAATAATCCTTAAGTTGGCTCAAAAATGGTTTACATAGAAGTTTGTGCCATTACAAACAACTATGTTAAAATTGTATAACTCGGCACTTGAAGTCCTTGATGCTTGTCATCAGTTGCAACTTCTATTTTGTAACTTGGCCTCTGAATGACTCAACATCCATTGATCACTTGGCATCTGTATAACTTAGCACATACTATCTACTTGACACTTGAGTGAATCAACACTTACTAGTTACTCGACACATACTACGTATCCTTTGCTCGACATATACTATTTGACAACTTATGCTCGACATGCATTACTTGTTCGGCATGAACTAAGTAAATGACTTAAGTATGTTGTCACTCATATGTCAAAACCAATTTGAGATTAACAATAATAGTTGGAACCACTCAGGATCGTCGATCAAATGATGATCAAAGATCATTGCTTCCCTAGATTTTGAAGATGATCAAGCTTTAACCAAAGCGAGGAAGTGACACATTAACACATGTCCGGCTTCTGAAAAATGCAATGTAACTTTTTAAAGTCTTAAAATGAATCATTTGATTTGGTGTAAATTGATGATTAGTTTTCAAATTTTGTGGTGTGGCTTGAAATATGACTATTATAGCATTAATTCTAATCAATGCAAGTTCGTGTGAAGCTAATTTCCATAAAATTTACGATTCCTCTCATTATTAAATACCAAGTAGCAAATAATTTTTAGAATGCATAAATATTCAAAATTTCAAATTGCATTTCCTTGAAGCCACGAATTATTGTAGACAGAATTCTCAATGGATTAAATATGTTTGTCTGGGTGAGTACTGAAAATATTTTCTTAGTCGAGAATTTTTAGTTGTAATTGAGATAATATAGATAAAATGCCTCCATGAAAGGACTTTTCAGGAAAGGTAGATTACCAATTGTAAGCTATGCATGATGATTTTCTGGAACAATTACCACAATCAACTAATGAGTCTTCCAAAAGAAAAGAACTAGTACCTAAAAACCCTAGATTACTGGTTAGTGAGGGTTTCTATCACAAGGCCAATTGGTTAAGATATGCACAAACATTTGCTGGGGGTTTAGAGCTTCTTCATAAATGGTTTTTGGAGAGAAAACTTGATACTCCTCTAAACAATTTATGGGAGTTTGATATTGGTAAGCTAGTTGTCCCAAAAATTTTCTTCGATGATGATTTATTGGCCATGATAGCAAAGAGATATGACCTAGTGTCAAGAATGGTCAAGAATTATAGTGGAGATAATCTCTTTAGGGTTTTACCAGAACTGATAAGGGAAGTTTCTAGGTTAAACCCTAATCATGCAATACATGAGAAAATTGACATGGAGGATTTGCAAGCAAGATATGATGCACATAGTGTGTACCTAAGGAGAGGGCCACTGCAAGAACACTTTGTTAAAATAGGTCAATTACCATTATTGACTACCAATACCCCAGAGCCATTGTTAAGGAAATATTTCAATCTTAGGGATCAAGTACTATATTTTTCTCTCTACAAAATATTTGGAATGGATGAACAAGATCACATCCAAGGATCTATTGTTTGTATCATTTTTTAGAAACTGTAATATGACATGAGCTCAATTTTTAATTTCACTATATATTTAGCAGAAGAAATCCATGATGGATTAATAGGCTTAAATAAGGCTCAACTTGTAAAACCATTCTGCTGGTACTCAATATCGATGTACATGTGTTTGTATAAGGGTGTTACCTTTTTCCTCCAAAGAGATGAAGTTGGAGCTAGAGAAGGATGGAGAGAAATTATTAGTCCAACTATGGAGTGCTAATATTACTTGGGAGGTCACTGATGCTAGTTTAGTCAGATTTGATAGGTATTTTGCTTCTAAGCTAAGAATTATATTAACTAGAGATAACCCTAGAATACCTCATTCCTTGTTGAAATTAATTAGACCAAAGGATCATGCCAAAGGACTAAGGGAAAGCCATAATAGGGGAGAAATTATCTCATATTTAGTTTCTACTATGTTTAGAGTACGAAAATCACATGTGTTGCCATATCAAGTACCTTTGAAGGTGGGATTGTAGAATTCTTATGGCAAGTAGGAGGGTTAGAAGAAAAGGAACTGTTAGGTAGATCTAAAGGTACTTTCTTCCCTCAAATTACTGTTATCCAAAATTTTGTTTTTGTCAAGAAGGGTTGGAGGCAATTAGATTTTTTTTAGACAAATACCAAATGACCTAGTCCCATTCTCATTTTACAGATCCTGAAGGTTTCTATTTTTTTTTAAGGAGAGATCAAGAACTCAATCACATGAACATATTGTTTATTTTCCTAAAAATATAATTAAAAACCAATTTTAACTACAAGAGCAAGAGGTTAGAAAAGAAAAATGGAAAGTGTACAACAAGGTGCTTGAATTTGTTAATGCCTTTAAGTCAAAGTATAATTCCCTTACTAATAAGAAATATTGGGGTGCCAAAATAGATATGCTTATGAATAATTTTGCTTGGTTTATGCAAAAATAAATGAAAAGAGATCAATTTTGACTCAAACTTATCCAAACAAGGACATTGAGGTAGAAAATAGTTTGGCTAGTAGAGCAGTCATAAACTCGCGTCGGTACACATTGCAAAAGAGAGTTGGTTATGTTGTGGTAATAAATATTCAACCTGTGCCTCTTTATAAGAGAAAACTATAAGAGAGTCCACCCACTGTACCTGCTGCAAAGAAGCAAAAGTTAGAATAGGGTTCCTCTTCCAAGATTGAAGAGTATTCTCCTTCATAGACCCCCATTTGAATAGATGATGAAGACTCCTTAAGGGAGAAATTGAAATGGATGGGAGATAAAAGGAATATTGTTATAACTACAACAAAGATAAAGGAAGGAGCACCTAAAGAGCCTCCCATGCCATCATTAGCTCTTAATATAGGAGATTTTCAAGGTAGAGAAATTGACCTTGTGGTGGAACATGCATCTAAGAAGTTTTTGGATGATGAAAGATCTGTAAAGTCTAGAACATTTACTCGATTTTTGTGGAGGAGAAATATTAGCAAATTTGAGGCAAGGTGCAAGAAAATTAAAACAGAGCAATCTAATAGGTAGGACTTTGAAATTGAAGAAGGGGTCAAGGTTGGCCTCATGGAAGAGTTTGAGAAAATAAATCCTAAGGGGAGGAGGCAACTGCTAAAGGACCTAGGGATCATGATACTTCCTGAATGGGACATTGCTAATGCAATGATCTTTGATGCAGTTAGAAAGGAAAAAGACACCTAGTTCAAAATCGAGAAGGAAGTTTTGCAAGCCCATAAAGGGTTGAAATACAATGATGACCATCAAGCCATGGTCATATGGTCTATTTAGATGAGAGACAAGGCCATAATTCAAGAAGTCTCAAATTCTAAGCACATAGGTAGTCTCATGGTTTATAGGGTAGAAGAGGTAGATAGTGATAAAGTGGCCTGAATGACTAAAGAAATGGTTGATTTTGGAGTTGTGGTTGCTACCAAAGACAAGAATAAATTCTTGGAGTTAAATGATAAATTTGAAAAGGTCTTGGATTCCTATGAAGAAAGAGGAAAAAAGATCAACCAACTGGAAAGCATGATTACACAAAGGGATAAACAATTTGGGAAAACAAAGGTAGGTACACAATCTGGTTAGCCCAGGATTGCTTGTGCTCCTCCTCTAGTACAACCTTTTAATACCATACCAATTGTAGAGATTCCTAGTACTCCTCAAGAGCCATAAATGTATACAAAAGAGGAGCTTGATGAGGAGAAGGAAAAAATATGGTCATTGCATGTGGAATTAGGCATTGAGCATGAAGACAGAGTTAGAAATACAATTTTTTAATCTAGTGGATGGAGTTGGTTGGCCTTCATTTTATTTAGAATTGTCAAAATCAGTAGAGATATGGAACGAGTTAATGAATAATGAGGCAACTTTAAGGCCAATTTTGGACAAATGGATTAGTAGGGATGATATCATCACAACCCTTTGTTGTCATGTGATTGATTTTTCTAATGAATGAGTTGAAATAACCTTTGACTAGGATACTAATCTCTTAGATTTTGATTGTAAGAGAAATTTTTGTAGAGAAAATAAATAATTATTTCCTAAAATACCTTCATAAAATTCTTGATCTCTTTCCACATGTACTTAAAGGTATATGCTAGATAAGAGAAAAAGAGGAATGAGCTAAAGAATTGAATGAATTAATGAGCATCAGGCTTAATACAGTTGTAAATATTCAGTTTTCCATAACTACAGAGGAAGTGGTACAAGTACAATTATTTTTTGATTCTTTTAAACAAGTTTTTGAAGAAATAAGGACAATTAGAGGAAATTTCTTGAGAAAGGAACAAGAAATATCAAGTTTCAATTGGCTTGATGATATACTCTTTGACAAGTGGGTAACTGACTATGGTCCACCATTAACAAAGCTATTGAAAGAGGCAATTGAAGGAGAAAACATGGACAAGTCCGTTGCTATAGAAAGCTGCAGTTAATTGAAGTATTGGTGCAAATAGAGAGATTAGATGAAGAACAACCAATTGCAACTATGGACATGGTAGTTCAAACTAATGATATGGTAGGGGATCAACCAATTTTGATAAATATCCAGATCACTGAACATGATACATCAAGTATAAGCCAAGTGGTTCTGTAGTCAAAAGAGCAACAGATGCAACAAAGCCAATCACCAGATGCAATGGATTAGCAAGTAGTTGCTACAACAGAATTGGCCCACCACAAGAATATCAATGATAAAGACATTCAGTTGTAAAGTTGCAAGTGAGCACCAAATTTTGTCTTTTTGTGATAGTGACAACTTTTATCATTTTATCTTTCTTTTATTCTAAGGATAGTTGTCCTTTTCCCTCTATGCCCATAGCTTGTTGCATCTCACACTATATAAGTAAGTTCCCAAGGCTAGAGGAGGGTCCAAAGTCTATATAACTCTTAGTGTTTATGCTATTGTTTGCAATTGGTCCAATTTTCTTTGTGTTAATTGTATGATGTGTTCAATTTTGCAAGTCTAAGAATATTGAATAACAAGTTTGTCATATCTAGAGTTTTTATTGAGTTTATACCAGTAATGTATTAGTTTCAAAGAATATTAATACAAGGAGGGAGTTTTGAATATCTGTGTTGATGGTTCGCCTCACAATAGGTGTGTGATAATCATGCCCAAGGCCTTACTTAGGAATATTATATTCACTCTAATGATTATTCTCCCTACCATGAGGTGCATTTAATTTGTCAACCCAGGGACATATACTTGAAATGGTTGGCACAATATGTGCACTAGGTTTCCTAAAGAGTCATTACGCTTATGTTGCAGGAAAGTCAAATGCAAGGAAATAACATACACTATTGTTGTAGGAAACTAACACATTTAATGCTTCACTAAAATGAATACTAGAAATGCAATTAAATGCTAACCTATATTCCAACTCAAACCATTCACTATAACTATTCTCACAAATGTTGCAGGAACACTCACAAAGTATGATGCTGTAGGAGTAAACTTACAACTTCTACTTAAAATACTAGAAATGCTAGAATTAAATCTACACCACTCTAGTCTAATCCACCTCCCAAGTGGGCCCCCTTGGTTAGCTTCTACTAATCTACTAACACAGAATGTAAATGAAGAATTATTTCATTATATTCCAAAATTCCTTACATGAGAACAATACATAAAATTGTAAAATAATTCACTACGAGAGTCAATAGTTTCTTTTCATAAACTTGCTTCTAGCTTTTAAAACTATCGATCCAATCCCTATAAATAGAGGACCGACACTCATTCTAAAATACAAAAGAAAAAAAACTAACTACAGATTTGCCAGAGAAAAAGAAAGAAACATAACAGTTCACAGTAAAAACAATAAAGTTTGGTTAACCAAGTCAACATAATAGTAAACACAGAGGAAATATAACAACTTTTCATCCCTGCATTCATAGAATAATGGCTCCTCCTTTGTAGTGGCTGTGTCTCCTGATACTATTATGATTCTTCCATCGTGACTAGACTTTAATGTTCCTCCTTGAATATTGTCAACCATCTCCAACTTCTTCCTTATCAAGTTAGTTATGATGCATAAATTATTTGCAAACAAGCATAATCAAATTAAATCCATATATTAGAACAGACATTGTGATGGTTATATGAAATAATACATTATATGTATAATATTGGCAAAATATGACATACTATCTACCCATAGGTTAACGATTCTATCTGGACTTAATCATAGGTTCAGCTAAACATAAGTTCACTAATGTCTTGGTAATGTTAAAATAGAGTATTTTAAAATTATCATAAAATAGAAGCAACAATTAGCCTCATCACGTGTCTCTAAATTCTGTCTCCATTTTCATATGCTTGTTACTTTGGGATTTAGTGAGAAAATTTCATGCAATTTAATGCAACTTAGATAGGTTGTATGTCAATTTATTGTTTCTTTTAATTCAAGGAATTAAGTAATTTCTTCCATAAATAGGGTTTCAAATCATTTGAGAGGGACATCATAAGAATGGGGTTTAGGATTAACAATTGATAATTTTAATTGCAAAGCAATTATATAGGTAAAGTATATATTGGTGTGACTTTGTACATCAAATGGATAAGGCATTGACCATAAGTTGTGATGCAAATTGATGCAATTGTTTGGTTAGACAAAGCACATATAAATCAAATCAATTTTACTTTTCTATAATGAAGAATCAAACTGTTGGCCTTCACTTATTTGTACTAATATTTCTTTGAATTATAGGTAGCTACTATAATCAAGGAGTTATTACAAATCTAAGAAGAATTGCAACCATTATCTGCTATAGGGGATAGATCTGGAGAGAAGATTGTGAATGAATGAACTGTGAAAAAGAATATTAGAAAATATCCAATCATTCTCATCCCTAAGGTGCATCCCCCTTGGCCCTATAGAGCCTAAAGTGTAGAGAGTACCTGTAATTTTGTGGAAGTTGGTCCAGATCTGAAGAGAATTCAGTTGAATATGGAAAGTAGCTAATCCTTAGATTGTGTCTTGTCTTTTGCATCTGGCCTTCATTTATTTCTATACAAACTTGATAGGGATACATAAAAACCTTATTCATTTCTTATATCCTTAAGTCCTTTTCATTCGCATCAAATGAAGATTTTGAAGTTGTGACGATGCGATTACCTCTTTTCTCTCTATTGCCCCAATTCATTACTTAACTATCAGAGGGGTCATGAAGGATTGACATGGTCATCTCAATAGTCAGAGCAACTTCACAACTGAGAAGGATAGCATCTAGTTTCAAGTCGCAAAGTTGTGACTAACCATAAATTGCATGGTCACAACTCAAGTTCTTCCTTAAGAATACCTTAGGGGCCCACCATTTTCATAACTATCAGATCTTGTTAGATCAATGTATGACGTATTTGCACTTTCTGAAGATGCACAAAGTTTAGCCAATGTGAGAATACAAGCTTTTGACATGTGTCTTGGTGGGCCGAGTGCATATGAGGTCCTCATCATCTCGTCACAAGGGTTAACAAAAAGTTAGGAATTTAGAAAATTCAGCAGGAAAACCTTAAAAATTAAGTAGGAAAAATCCCATGCATTCTTAAAAATGTGAACAATGTAAACCCACTTTTAGGAATCTAGGGAAAAAAGTCATTAGGGTAATGAAATTTTAGGGATTTCAAATGGATAACTGGATTTTTCACTGTAATTTTGCAAAATTTTAAAAATCTGAAAAACTAGGTCAACATCCTGAATATGAATGACCTTTAAATGCACCTTGCATCCATATTTTCTTCAATGATGACCATTGTACCTACTATCAAATCTCCTTGCAATCAACAACCTCTGAACTCACCTTCAATTCAATCTATACATATACATATGCAAAAAATAATTTTATATAACTAGCTAAATTTTGTATTTGATTAATGTAGAGAGCCATGATAGGATTTGCTGGATTCACAAACAATGATCTTGTAAGCCTTGTAAATAAAGTTGCAATGCTTAGTCATGTTGCTTATCTAGATCATGTTACTTCTCCCCTATCAAGAACTAAAACAAAAATCAACCTTGATCAGGTACTTTTTTGTAATTACTTGTTAACTACATTTCTATACTTTAATTCATATGTATACCAACTTTCTTTAATGCTCACCATTTTTGCTGACAGGTATACTTGGCTCTAAGCATCTACGAATACAATACATCAACGCAAGTTGTAGAATCATGTATAGAATATCAATACACATTTATGAATACAATACAATACAAATTTATGAATATCAATATTACATTTTACATTCTCTCTTTTATGCTGATTTAATCATTCTTTAAATCACATTTGGGATTTACCATTTATTTTAGGGGAAGTAGTAGCTAGGGATTTGAGGCTACGAATCTGCAAATTCTTCCAAGAGTTCAAAAGACGTTGATCTTTAATTATTTGTGAGCATATAATAAGTTTTAATGTATATTTCTAAATATTGAATATATGAATTAATAATATCCATTTGAAGTACACATTAACTAGGAAGGTGTTGCAGAGATAGTATTGGATCTGTACATCACATGGATGGACAATAATGGTGTAGCGCAAGAAATATTCTTCCAAGAAGATTTTGTGTTGCTAATTATATTTGTAGTTCTCATAGACATAATGCTTGTTAAATTAGGATCTGTCTCTCCTATTTAGGTGTCACAAACATATAGGCTATGTATCCTTAATTTAGATATCATGAAGATCTAGGATGCACGTTTACAATTCAAGAACCCCTAAATAAGGTCATTATGTCAGTAGGCTATATGAAGTTGAATGACATGAGAGAAAAATGTCTGCTTCTAATGCTCGTTAACCATTTCCATTAATTAGGAATTTTTATTTCTTTTGTCTTTTAGACTACATATGTCTAAGCTTATGATTGTAGTCAACATCTTTGGGTCAGAAGTTAAGCTTATGTGCACTACTTCACAGGTTGGGGAGCTAATACATGGGAGCCAAAGGGAGCTAATAGATGTAGATTGGTTCATATTTACTTTTTGAAGGAGTATCCCTTCGATATATGCAAACTAGTTTCATTGCATTGAAATGAGCTTCAGAGTTTAAGTTGTGACAACACAAAAGCTAACTAGAGCAGTCCATTTTGCACTATTGCAAGTGATCAAGGTTAACCTGGGGTCAAGATGGCCATGATGTAGAATGCATTGTTCACACTATTAAGTACAAACCCTGGTCAAGGCTACGTAGCTGTGCAATCATTGTTCACACCATCGTAGGGTTATTTGCTAAGTTAAGAAGCTACATTATGATGGTGTGATGGTAGTTAGTCTAGTGGTTATCACCATTTTGTAATAGTTAGTGGAAAGAAATAGCAAGCAATCATGATAGAATGATCAATGGTTGAAATTTGTCTTCACAGCTTCCCAGGTCTACATTGTCAATAAAGAAATGAAGTCGTGAAGCTATGATTGCATAAAATAGTTGGCTGCGAGATAATTATCTTTGCCTTTTCGCTGCTTTGAAATTGCCAGACATTTCATGTCTAGAAGTTGCAAAGAAGCAATTTAAAAAAAAAAAAAAACAAGTTGGTCAAAATTTCCACCAATACATCAACCAACATTGGTGGAACTTTTGACCAATCTTGGTGACAATTTTGACCAAAGATTTGTCGAGAATTCAACCAATGAATTGACCAACATTGGTGAAAATTTTGACCAATCTTGGTGGCAATTTCAGCAAGATATTTGTCGACATTTTGACCAATGCATCGACCAACACTTGTGGAACTTTCAACCAATCTTGGTGGTAATTATGACCAATGCGTTCACTAGGATGCAACGACAAAACAATTCAATTTTGATCAAATAAATCATTGACATTTCAACCAATACAAGATTTGGTCAAAATTTCAATGACAAAAATAGTAAAAAACCAATTGGTCAAATATTATACAACCTAAGTTGGCCTAGTGGTGGAGAACTTGTACTCTTGAAAGAGAGGTCACAAGTTCAAATCCCACTAGGGGGTAGGGTATGTATGCCTCGTTTGTAGCGCCAAGCGCCTCTCGAAAAAGAGTACGAGGTAGTCCCATATCACTGTCACCATATGTAAACCCAAAAACTATGGCATAGTGTCGTGGACTATAAAAACCACCTTACCTTACCTTACCTATTGAAAAATGAGTCAAATTTTACTATTGTTCTCTGTTACAATTCACTATTACTAGTGCTTTAGTGATATCCTTGGTACATATTTTATACTATTGGCAACATATATATTTGATGGTGTGAATGTTTTGTTAAAAAATTCCCCTTGTCTCTTATCTTATCTTTCCCCATTATTCTAATAATGCAGGAGCATCTTTGGTCAATGACCAATCTTGCATCAACCAAAAACATTTCTTATTTTATGTACCTATTTTTTGTTCATGGTATGGCAGTTGTTACCTTGAGTTTTTTTCTATGCATAGTTAGCATGTTATTGAGGACCTATTTTTAGTCCTTACCCTAAGATATTGATGTGTCATATTTCTTGAGTTCTATGTCATTCTTTCTAGTCTCTATTTCCTACTTTTTTCATCCTATGAGGTGAGTTGCTTCTTTTGATGTGGTTTCCTATGATGACATGGCATCTTGTGTAGTTGGGACCTAACTCCTAACTTGTGTTTGGACCTATCACAAAAATCATTTGAATAAGTTATACCTATTGCTTGGGTTATGGTTTACATCTCCAAGACTGGACGTATATTGTAATTAAATGCCCGACTAATTGAATTGTGGTCTAATTGGCTATATAAGCACTTGGATTGGATGTAGGAAGGTTGTATGAGTTTAGTATGAAACTCAGTAGATAGAAGAAGATAATATAAATATGCAAGTATGTACTGCATTGTTTAAATTCTTTGTATAAGACCACAATAAAAAAGGCCTTGTAGTTGAGCATATTGGTTTTTGTTTATATTGTGTAATCAATCAACAAATTTTTAAATTCTATTGTCTAATTGCTATAATTTCATGTTTGGCTACTGTATGTACTCTTGGTAGAGTATTAGCAGGTTTAAGTTGAGTTTATTCTACTCATTCCTCCTACCATCCCATGCATTAGGTGGTATTAGAGGTTGAGTTTTTTTTCTAAGTTGGATCGTGGAGAACCTTAATTAGATTTTTTATAGGGTGACACATCTAAAATCTGATCTATAACTTGTAGAAGGTTATGATTTTCTAGGAACTATTGCCAATATAACTCAAGGAAGAGGAAATACATATAATTTTATAATGTACATATTGAGGCAGATTACAGTGAGGCTTGAAAATGTTGAGACAACCCAAAGAAGAGTTGTACATCTTGAGGATGTTTGTGATGGTGAAGATGCAAAACCTAATCCTAACCTTGAAATTGAGGTGGAAAAGGATGAGAAAAGACTTCTTAGAGTCTTGTCTAGGAAAAATTCTAGACTTGTTAAAGTTGCTTTCTATGATGGAAGACTTGAGACTAATGCACTATTGGGTAGGATCTCTAAGATGGATAAGTACTTTGAGCATGAAAGCACTCATGATAACAAGAATTTGTAGATAGAAGTCACAAAGTTGAAAAGTCATGCTTCACTTTGGTGGGATCATTTGCAGATTGAAAGATAGAAAAGAGGAAAATAAAAGATGAAGATATTGGTGAAGATGATTGGAAAAATGAAGAAGAAGTTCCTTCCTATAGATTACCAAGCTAGCATATTGAGAAGAATGAAAAATCTAAGACAAAAGGGCATGAGTGTGAATGAATGTATTGATGAATTTTACAAATTGGATATTAGATCGAGACATGTGAATGATGAAGTTGAAAAGGTAGATAGATACTTGAATGGTTTGAGGACATCTATTCAAGATGAGATCATTTATGTTAAGATGGATAGTTTAGAAGAAGCATATCAGTATACCTTGAAAGTTGAAGAAAGGTTGGTGAAGAAACATGATCAAAGATAGAGGTAGAGGTGGAAAATTTTAAAGAAGTAAAAGGTAGAACCTATGGAGAAGATAGATGATATAACAACACAATACAAGATAAATGAAAGAAAGAATGAAAATAAGAATTTGATGGGAACATAGGTAATTACACTAGAGGTAGTTATACTAGTTACTCTAGGAATAATAATGGCGGTAAGAGATAAGAGAGATCTTTGTTTAAGGGCCCTTGTTTCAAGTGTGGAGAAGAAGGATATAGATATTTTTAATGCAATAATTTTGGTAAGAAGATTGGAGGTAGTAGTAGAAATACCTTGGCTTGTGAATAATTTATTGAAACACCTAACGAACCTGAGAATGGTGACAACCTAATGATAAGAAGAGTTTTGTGGAACAAGGAAGCTAATGAAGAACCTATTTTGAGAAGAATTTTGTTTGAAACCAAATGTAAGATTATTGGAAAATGTTGCAAGGTTATAATTGATTGTGGAAGTTTAGAATACTTGGCATATGCGAAGCTATTTAACAAATTGCAGTTGCAAAGATTGAGACATCCTAAACCATATCATGTTGTTATATCCAAAAGGAACATAAATTACTTGTATGTGAGAAATTTCTTGTTAAGTTCAAAATTGGAAATTATCACAATGAAGTCTTATGTGATATTATGCCTATGGATTCTTGCCATATTATTTTGAGTTGACCTTGACTATATGATAGAAAATATTTTCATGATAGTAGATTGAATCGATATACTATTTGGGTTGATGGAAATAATAAAATTTTGTTACCTTTGGTAGAAAAGCCTGATGAGAATCATTGTACCACAATTAGAGTATGTTTGGTTGATGGAAAATATTTTGTTAAGGATTTAAAGGAATATAATGTTTGTTTTTCTTTGATTCCTAGAAAGACTGAGAAACAAGATGAACTAGAACATGCACCTAAGATTGAATATAATGTTTGTTTTTCACTAATCCTATGAGAAGCATTAGTCACTGTATGGATTTAATACCTAGAGCTAATTTTCCTAATAAAACACCACATAGATTGACACCTTCTAAAAATGTTGATTTGGATAGACAAGTGAACAAATTTCTTGAAAAGGGCTTGATTAGTGAAAGTTTGAGTTCTTGTGTTGTACCTTGTGTATTAGCACCTAAGAAGAGCAAGGAATGGAGAATGTGAACTAATTCTAGAGCCATAAATAAAATCACAATGAAGTATAGGTTTCCTTTTCCTAGAATGAATGACATAATGGATTGTTTGAGTTGAGCAAAGTATTTTAAAAAGATTGATTTGAAGAGTGGCTATCATAAGACCATAATTTGAGAAGGAGATAAATGGAAAATTTCTTTTGAGACAAATGAAGGTTTGTATGAATGTTTGGTTATGCCTTTTGGTTTTACTAACACACCTAGTACTTTTATGAGGATGATGAATGAAATTTTAAAGAAATTCTTAGGAAAACTTTTGATTGTATTTCTTGATGTCATTCTAATATTCAGTAAGACTAAAGGAGACAACCTTGACAATTGTTAGTTTGTGGTGACTGATCAGGGAAGTATTGTACATACTTCATAAATTCTTTGGGGTTCAAGGTAGTGCCATAACTTTTTTTTGACATTGTGGCCAACATATGGATGACATTTGGCCAACATGTTCTAACCCTAAAGCGGCATAAAAATACTTGTATAAAAGGGCTTAGGGTTAGGGATTGTTTCATTGTAGGTGATGCAAAAATTGGTTCTTGTGGCAGTATTGAGCTATAAGGGACTATGGATTGTAATCAAGTTGTAATAACTGGATCATAATAATATCGAACTTGTTTTTTGGTGGACATAGCCTAGGGATTGGGTGAACCACGTTAAATCTTGGTGTCTTGTGTTCTTTTCTATGTGATCTATTATTTTTTGTTATTGGTTATATTTGCATGTAATTTTTATTTTTGTTCGTGGTTTAATCCTAACAAGTGGTATCAAAGTGAGGTTATTTCTTAGGTATCCTCTGCAAGAAAGTCTCATGGTTGAGTGAGAGTGATGGTAGACGAGGGCAAGCTGAAGGTTGATAGGTTTAATGGGAAAAAATTTCAATTATGAAAGATGCAAATGGAAGACTATCTTTATTAGAAGGATTTACGGAAGTTGTTGGAAGGCAAATCCAAGAATCAGGGATCTATGTTAAATGACGACTGGGATCTTTTAGACAAAAAGGCACTTGGAAGCGTTCAATTATGTCTGGCACCATCAGTGACATTTAATATTACAAAAGTGAAGACGATGAAAGAATTGATGCAAACCCTAGCAAAACTGTGTGAAAAGCCCTCTGCTTCAAATAAGGTATTTCTCATGAAGCATTTATTTAATATGACAATGGTAGAAGGTGGATCTATTGCAGATCATTTAAATGAGTTTAATACTATTACTAGTCAATTGTCTTCTATGGGTATCAATTTTGATGAAGAAATTAGGGCTCTCTTGATTTTGTGTTCTTTGCTTGAAAGCTACAATGACTTGGTAATGGTTGTGAGTCATTCTATTTCTGGATCTAGTACCCTAAAATATGATGATGTGATCAGTGTTATTTTGAGTGAGGAGACTCATAAGAAATTCTTAGGTGGATCTACATTAGGAAGTGCTTTGAACACACAAAGTCAAGACAGAATGACTAAGAGAGGAAATAATTTCAAAAATCATGGGAAATCAAGAGGAAAGTCAAAGGGGAGGAGGTCTCAATCGAGAGGACCAAATGATTGCTAGTACTATGGGAAACTAGGGCATAAAAAGAAAGATTGTTGGACTTGAAAGAAAAATGAAGGAGATAAACTAGATGTAGACAAGGAGGCAAATATAGTAAGTAACAAATCTGAAGAGGATGCTTTGCTTCTATCTTTAGAAAGTGTTGATGATTAATGGATTTTAGATTCTGGTGCTTCACTTCATGCTACACCTCATAGAGGTTATTTTATTGATTATGTCCAAGGGAATTTTGTGCTTGTTTATTTGGGGGATAATTAACCATGTTAGATTGTTGGAAAGGGAAAAGTTAAGATTAAGTTACATAATGGGAATCATTGGCTACTACATGATGTAAGACATGTTCCAAGGCTGAGTAATAATTTAATTTTAGTAGGGCAACTCAATGATGAGGGTTGTGTAGTTACTTTTAATGATAAAAATTGGAAAGTTTCAAAAGGTTCCCTTGTAGTAGAAAAATGTGTGAAAGTAGGCACCTTATATCTTTGTATAGGTCATATTGTTCTTTCTACTTTAATTATTTCAAAGAAAAATGAATGTTCAAAAATAGTTACTACAGTTGAGCAGGGAGAACAAATAGTTGTTGTAAATTCTAATATAGTGCTATGGCACAACAAACTTGGGCACATGAGTGAGAAAGATATGAAAGTACTTCATTCAAAGAAAGTTTTACTAGGTCTAAAATGTGTTAATATGGATTTTTGTGAAAGTTGTGTGTATGAAAAACAAAAGAGAGTGAGTTTTGTGAAGAATGGGAAGGAAAATAAAAAGGAGAAATTAGAGATTGTGCATACCGATGTATGGGGACTGACTTAGGTATCTTCCCTTGGTGGCTCTCATTATTATGTTACATTTATTGACGATGCAACTAGAAAAGTATGGCTTTATTTCCTTAGATAGAAATCTAATGTATTTCAAACTTTTAAGAAATGAAAATGCTTGATTGAAAATGAGACTGGTAAGAAATTAAAATGTCTCAGATATGATAATGGTGTTGAGTATTGAAGTCATAAATTTGAAAATTATTGCCCAACTAATGGTCTTCATAGATAAAAAATTATTCTAAGGACTCCACAAGAAAATGGAGTAGTTGAATGCATGAACATGACTATAATGGAGTGTGCAAGGAGCATGAGGTTGCATGTTGAGTTGCCCTTATAGATGTGGGTGGAGGCTATCAATACTACTATACATTTGATTAATAGAGGTCCCTCTACTCCTTTGGGCTATGGTATTCCAAAGGAAGCAGGGACTGGTAAGAAGGTGAGTTATTCTTTTCTCAAAACCTTTGGTTGTGAAGGATCTACTCACATAGATTGTGAAAATAGAACCAAGATGGAAGCTAAGTCAAAGAAATATGTATTTTTTGGATATGGCATTAATGAATTTGGTTATAGGCTTTGGAATTTTGAAAATCATAAAATTGTAAGAAGCAAGGATGTCATATTCAATGAGAAAGTGTTGTACAAAGATTTGTTGCAGCAACATGAGAAAAAAGAAGATGATTATTTAATGCTAGATGATACTCCAAAAGATGATGTTCCAACCATTCCTCATGATGTGCAACAACCACAACAACAAATACCACACACACTAGTGAATGTTAGATAGTCAATAAGGCTAATTAGACCTCCAAAAATATTTTCACCCTCTTTGTATTCTATTTTACTAATAGGTACTGGTGAACCTAAATGTTATGATGAAGCTATTTAGGTGGATACTAAGATTCAGTGGGAGTCTACAATGAAAGACAAAATGGACTCTTTGCTGAAAAATAAGACATGGGATTTATGCAAGTTTCCTATAGGTAAAAGGGCTTTACAAAATAAATGGGTTTACAGATTACAAGAAAAGGATGGAGGTAAGAAAATATTTAAAGCCAAGTTAGTTGTAAAAATATTTGCATAGAAAAGGGCATTGATTTTGATGAGATATTTTCTCCTGTTGTTAAGATGACTTCTATCCGTATTGTTTTAAGCATTGTGGCTATTGAAGATTTGTATTTGGAGTAGTTTGATGTTAAACCAACCTTCATTTGGATGAAGAGATATATATGGCTCAGCCATAGGGATTTGAGGTCAAGGGTAAAGAGAACTTAGTGTGCATATTGAAGAAAAGTTTATATGGCTTGAAGCAAGCACCTCGGTAATGGTATATGAAATTTGACCATTTTATGCATGAACATGGATATAGTAGGTGTCATTCAAATCATTGTGTTTATTTTAAGAGGTTGGATATCAATAGCTACATTATTTTATGTTTATATGTTGATGATATGCTTGTAGCTAGGTCTAACATGGATTAGATTAAGGGGCTGAAATGCCAGTTAGCACATGCATTTTCTATGAAGGATTTGGGGATAGCAAAACAAATCCCTAGTATGAAGATTTGCAGAGATAGGAAGAACAAGAAATTGACGCTATCTCAGGCTGATTATGTTGAGAAGGTGTTGCAATGTTTCTCTATGGAGAATGCTAAAGCTGTTAGCACACCTTTACCTAGTCATTTGAAGTTGACTAAGGAGATGTGTCCTGAGACACAAGAAGAGGATGATAAGATGTCCAAGGTACCCCATGCTTCAACTTTAGAAAGCTTGATGTATTCTATGGTATGTACAAGGCCAAATATTGCACATGCAGTGGGAGTCGTTAGCAAGTATATAAGTCATCCAGGAATTGAGCATTGGAATATAGTCAAGTGGATTCTAAGATATTTGAGAGGAACATTCAGTAAGTTTTTACACTTTGGAGGCTCTACTACTGATTTATAGGGCTATGTTGACTTAGATTTGGTAGGGGATATTGATACCAGGTGGATTACTACAGGTTATGTCTTTACTATTGGTGGGGCAGTAGTGAGCTAGGTTTCTAGGTTATAGAAGGTGTATGTTTTATCCACTATAGAGGTAGAGTATGTTGTTGCTACAAAGGTAGCCAAGGAGATGATATGGATTCATTTCTTCTTGGAAAAATTGGGACACCCTTAGAGGGATACTTATTTGTTTACTGATAGCTAGAGTGCCATTCATCTTGTGAAGAATTCAGCTCTGCATTCCAAGACCAAACACATACAATTGCGGTACCATTTTATTTGATCAATTTTGGATGATGAATAGTTAACACTGGATAAGATACATATAGATGCAAATACAATAGATATGTTTACAAAGGTAGTGACAAGGGAGAAGTTTAAATCCTCTTCAGCTTTGGTTGGTCTTCTAGAATAAACATGAATAAAAGAATAATGGAGTCTAGGGTGGTTTGATCTAGTGGGAGCCCATGTGGTTGTCATACTGCTATAGGACTAGTCTCCAAGTGGTAGATATTTTTCTACTATGGATTCTGATCAATCCTCAAGTGGGAGATTATTAGTTTGTGGTGACTGATCAAGGAAGTACTGTACACACTTCATAAATTCTTTGGGGTTTGGGGCAGCACCCCAATTTTTTTTGACATTGTGGCCAATGTATGGTTGACATATGGCTGACTTGTTGTAACCCTAAAGTGGCATAAAAATACTTGTATAAAAGGGCTTAGGGATAGAAATTTTTTTATTATAGGTGATCCAAAAATTGGTTCTTGCAGTGTTATTGACCTGTAAGGGATTATGGATTGTAATCAAGTTGTAATCACTAGATCGTAATAATATCAAACTTGTTGTTTGGTGGACATAGCCCAAGGATTGGGTGAACCATGTTAAATCTTGGTGTCTTGTGTTCTTTTCTATGTGATCTATTATTTTTTGTTATTGGTTATATTTGTATGTAATTGTTAATTTTGTTCATGGTTTAATCCTAACAAGAATATCAGACAAGTAGTGTAGAGATTAAAGGAGGAAAAGTTATTGATTCACTTAAAGGAATGTTCATTTATAAAGGAGGAGATTGTGTATCTTGCTTTTGTCATTTCAGTTGATGGTTTGAAGATGGATCCTAAAAAGGTAAAAGTTATTCTTGATTGGCCTACACCTAAGAATGTTGGAGAAGTTAGATAATTTCATGATTTGGAAAGTTTCTATAGGAAGTTAATAAGGAACTTTATTTCAGTTTGTAATGCTATGAAAGAAACTGTGAGGGGGTGATAAAAGGGATTACAAATGGATACATGGAGCACATAAGAGTTTTGAAATGTTAAAATAAAGAGTATCATAATTTCCTACACTTTCTTTGTCTAATTTTAGTAATTTTGTTCACGTTGATTGTGATGGTATTGTAAGTGCTATTGGAGCTGATTTGAGTCAAGAAGGAAGACCTGCAACTTTCTATAGTGTGAAGTTGAATGATTCTAAGAAAAGATATTTAGTTTATTATTATGCTTCCACTATGATAATATGATTATACTTCCACCTATTAAACCACTTTTACCTTCTACTACATGAATTCCACATTTCAATCCTCAAGATTTTTGTCGATTTTATCGCCATCCTAGACATGATATTGAAGCCTACTAGTCTTTGAAACATAAGATTTAGGATTTGAGTGATGATAATGATTTATCTATTGAGGTTCAAGATAATGGGAATACATATTTGGCACCTCCTAATCAAAAACTTTAAGTTTATACTAATACTTTACCTCATCATACTACAAACACTATTGTTCAACACCCTTCTTCTTCTATTCCTCTTAGAGTGAATGTTGCTTATAACCTTTAGAATAACTGAGAGGGGGGTGAATCAATTATCCAGGGTCCATATGTGCAAACAAAACTTTTCACAACTTAGTGAACCCACATTCATAAAACATATTCATGCATGCATCCATTGGATCATACAATCACTTAAACTTTGTAGGTTACTGTCAAATCAACTTTGCAAAAATGTAAGCATGAAACATAACAGATTCAATAAACATTTGACACAATGATTTTACATGGAAACCAATTTGGGAAAAACCAGTAGTAACATGCTACTCATTCTCACTCTTTTGAAGTGATTCCCTATGAAAGGCCAACCCTCTTAAATGTTACAATACACACTGTTAAATGTGACTTGGTTAGAGGATTTCAATCACCCTATTAGGAGTGAGCCTTATTAGAGGACTTTAGATCATTCACTTGGAATGTCACTTGGTTAATGGATTTACAAATGACTCTTAGGTCAACCTTAATCCAAAGGATTTACCCTAGACTAGTACACTGATTAGAAAGTAATAGTAAGGCTTGATCTAATAACAACTTACAACTCACTTGCAGATTACATATCCCTATTTTAGTCTTTCATTATGCTTGGCTTTCACACACTTCAGCTTTGATAGCTTTTTCACCCTTAAAGAATTCATACTCTTAAGCCTTCTTGCTTTGCTTGCCAATAGTAGCCTCTTCTGTTCGATCTCTGAATGAAGCAATACCTTAGACCTGTTATCTAACTTAGGTTCCTGAACATTAACCAACCTTGCTTCTGACCAACCATCTCTATAAATAGAAAATTAAGATCTTTTTCCATTCATCCTCTATTGTCCATTTTAGGGTTAGGTAAGATTAGGTAGGATTCAATGAATCTACACATCTTTTCATTTTAGTCCCTTCTAGAAAATTTTTCTTCAATCCTCTTTGAATTTGCCTCAAAATGGTTTACCATGAATTCTGTGTCACCAACTCATCATAGTTATCTTTCACATGGCAAAATAGTCAGCTCAGATTCGTCAAATATGCAATTTAACATGAATACTAGCACTCAACATCAACATGTGTTGGTGTAAATACATATTTAGTATTTACACTTTACTTAAGTTTACTTAGGTTAATGCATTATTTTATTATATTGCATTTTATTATTATTTATTTAGGTGAGACACTTAGGAGTTTGTGTACTCTCATGAGTTGTCATGTTGACAACACTAGAGTAAGCAACTCTAATTCAACACATGGTGTCTACAACACTAGAGTTTGCATAATTAACTAAGTTTTCATGTAGACAACTTAGTTATTCACACTCCTAATTTAGCACATGGTGTCTACAACATAATTTTGTATGCTACACCATTGTAAGCTTATCCTCTCATCACCGCACTTACTCCTGTGCTTAATGAAGGATAACCTATATCTGGTGGACATGTGCCTAGTTGTATGACTATCATGTTTTTGACTTCTATGCATTCTAGAAGCATTTGAGAGGCCTTTATATATAGGCACTCCTAGTGTACTTTCAACCAATATTGAATGAATATATCATCATTCTGATCATACTCTCTTTGGTCTACTGTTGTACTTGTGCTTGAGTTCCTTGGTCTTGGGTGAAGTTTTCCCTAAGGCAAATTCATACAATGGTATCAGAGCGAGGGGAGATTCTCTACACATAGCCATTTGAGACCATTGTTGCTTTAGCACCTCGACCTAGATCTAGAGAATCCATAGAAATTAGAAGCATCTAGAGCTTGAACGGATCTCACCATTGCATCTAGAATGTTGATTTGGTGAAAATCAGCTATAAATTCATCTATATTGGGCTAAAGTCGATCATGAGGCAATTATTTTTCAAACTAACACTTGAAGACCTGATTTGCAACTTGTGTATGGTCATTTAATTGATTTGTTAATTTATTGTTCAGATCTGAATTTAATTTCTTTGCTTTTTTGTCAATATTTTTCTACAATTTTTGTGAAAATTCTTAGATTTTTTTTCTTCGTCCAGTCAGGCTTGCAAAGAATTTTTTTTGTAGAACCGAGCAATGACACACTGCAAGGAATATTCATCTTTATTTCAGTGGTATATTCTAATTCGGTGGGAAAATTTGCATTTAAATCCGACCACTTTCATCAATTTACAGCGGGTACCATGTAACTGGCAAGCAAGTCTTAGTGGCTACACAACCCTCTACACGGGGGTCCAAATTGCCTTTTTTATTTCAACTTAGTGACCAGAGGCTATTATGCACTATCGAAGTTTGAATCCCCATGAATGTGGGACAAAACCATATAACCCCAGGGCTCACAGATTTGAACTGACAACCCCTGCAAATTTATCCCAGCGTTAAAGATCTGCTAGCAATGAGCACAGATTTCCTCCATCACCGGCCCAAATGAAAATCATTTTTGGTGCTTGCAAAAATCATTACCAACATCACTGTTTGATATTCTCTAGCCCAATAGTCCCCCTTTGTGCGACATGCAACCTGTGACCTTCTAGCTCCGTGCCACATGGGTACACTTAGCAATCCATTTCAGCACACATGGCCAAATAACATTCTGCCACACGTCAATGACAAGTATGCCTAGTCAACTATTATAATATCTAGTCATCCATCCGTACCTACATAGTTAGCAAGCCACATCAAATTTTTCCATATAGTCCATACAATATGTATAGTGCTAATGTCACACTGACACCATCATAGGGCCTACTTTCTTTGACAACTATCTAAACATCATCTAGGGGAAAATTTGAACTGCTGTAATGGCCATATGACCATCAAATTTAACCCCATGTTTTGCTGATCCAACCCCTCTCCAGAATAATTTTTGATTTTGTAGTCTAACTTTGGGAGGCCATATCTCAGTCATCTAGACTCCAAATCAGGTGCAAATTTTTTTAATTTTGAGTAGAATTTCCTATACTTTTTAGTGGTGCAACTCTTTTCTAGTTTTGATGCATGGATTTGTCAGAAATTGCATCTTTTGATGATTATACCTGTCCAATCCTATATTTTACAACTTCAAATGCTCCGTATGGGCTCATCTGGACACAAAAATAGGTTCTATTTTTTGAAAGTGCATTATTTTTTGTTTACTTTCTAGATTTGCAATCAAATTATAGGGCTGTGTGGACAAAACTGCCACTTTCAGAATTAGGTCCTTTTCTACATTGTAATATTTTGATATATCTTCAAAATTGTTGTATATCTAAGATAAATTGTAATATTCCAGTTTTGAAATCCATAAAAATGTTGTAAAAGGAAAAATTAAAGGTCTACTAAGACCAAAATTGGCAAGTGGCCATTTTAAACACACTACATATAAAGTGTCATAAACATCTTTTTTGGGAGGGTTTCTTGATTGAGTGAAAAGGGGGGCATTCTTAGTGTTGTGTTCCTCTTTTTTTGTAGTTTTCTTTCATTTTTTGCATCATGGGAAATTTTAAGTTTCCAAAATTAACTCAACATAACTATGCTATATGGTCCATTAAAATATGGTGTCATTTAATGCATAAAGGAGTTTCTCAATATGTAGATGGTACTCTTCCTAAACCAACAAGTGATCAAGTATTTGCCAATGAAATCACTGATTGGCAAACAATGGATAGGAAAGCCCTAGGTGATATTTGTTTGGGGGCTGAAGACAAGATCATATATTAGATTTAGAAGTCTCATACATCCAAGGAAGTTTGGGATACCCTCCAAAACCTATATGGTAAAGTGTTTGAGGAAGATGTTTTCAAAATTGAAGATGAGCTTGTCTCCTTAGATCCAAAGGCATTTGATTCCATACAGGATTTTATCATAAAGGTGAATGAATTAAGAATGAAACTAGATGATTATGGGAGTCCTATTAAAGATGATAGGTTATTCTATCTCATTCATAATAAGTTTCCATTTGAGTATTCCACATTTGTTTCTACTTGTAACACCTCAAAGACTACATTAGGTTTTGCCTATTAGAAAGTCTCTTTTGATCATTATGCTGAATTGTTGGATAAAGAAGAAAAGAAGTTGAAATCAATGGGGGTTCTCAATTCACCTAAGTCTAAGGCAATGGTGGCCAATAATGAGGGTTCTCAAAATTTAGTTGGTCAATCTTCAAATAAAGGAAAGGGCAAGAATAAGAAATGGAAGAATAACAAATCAGAGGATGCAGAAAAGACAACACCACAATCAAATCAACAAGGCAAGTCTTCTTTGAATTCAAATAAGAAGGGAGACAATAATAAGGAGAAGGAAAAGTGTGCCTATTGCAAGAAATTGGTTAATGAAGAACATGAGTGTTATCATAAAAAGATTGATGAGTTGATGACTGTCATGAACAAACATAATGTTCCATTGCCTAATCCTTACAAGGAGAAAGAATCTTCTTATGATTCAAAGGGAAAAGGGCAAGCACTCATGGAAAATTCAAATTCTTCAACGGAATGGATTCTTGAATCAGGTGCCCCATATCATATGGGTTCTTCAAAAGGAGATTTTTGTTCATTGAAGTAGTCAAAGGTATCACACATCTTTGTGGGAGATGATACAAAAATAGAAGTTGAAGGGAAGGGAAACGTGGAGATGGAAAATGTAGAGTTCAAAGATGTTCTCTATGTTCCAAACCTAAGTATTAATCTCCTCTCAATTTACCAAATCACTCACCTTGGAGATGGTCATAAAGTTGAGTTCCTTCCTAACTTATTAAAGATGCACAATCTAAAGGATAACTCAATGGTTCTAGTGGAGAAAGTTAATCATGACACAAGGTTGTATTCTTTCTCCCACTTTGTGCCCAAGCCTCCTTTACAAGCCTTGTTGACTCAATCCAATTCACAAATCAAATTATGGCATGAGCAGTATGGACATCTTGCTTTCTACTATCTTCAACAACTTTGTTCAAACAAAATGGTCAAAGGTCTACCTAAAATCAACTTTTCCCATGGTGAATGTTCAACAAGTTTAGTGAATATACATCTAGAGGAGAAGTTACATAAAGGGAAGTCTTCAAGAGCACCAGTTGTTCTTCAATTGGCTCACATGGTACTAGCAGGTCCTTTTTCAATGACATTAGTGAGCTAGGGTTGCTACATACTTACTTTCATTGATGAGTTTTCATGCTACACTTGGGTCTACTTTCTTCATCACAAGAATGAAGTGTTGGACAAGTTTTTGGTCTTCAAGACTCAAATTGAATAGAAATCAAGGAAAGCCATCAAAGTTCTTCGAATGGACAATGAAAGAAAACATGTGAACAAAAGACTTAAAGACCTTGGAAAACTTGAAGGAATTGATCTTTAGAATTCACTAGCATTCAGTCCACACAAGATAGATGTTGCAACATTGAGGATCTGAACTCTTAAGTCTATGGCAAGTTGCATGATACAAGCCAAGTCTCTAGATCCATCACTTGAAGTCAAAGCAATCACTAGTGCCAATCACATACTTAACAGGTCTCCTCATCCTGCCTTAGATGGTAAGACTCCTTTTGAGGCATGGTGTGGTAGAAAACTAGTTGTGAGTCATTTCAAAGTCTTTGGTTGTCCAACATGAGCAAACATATCTTCCAGGGGATGCAAGGAACCACCACCTCAGCCTTGTACTTTCATTGGATATGAAGACAGTGTGAAAGAATACAGACTAGTGGATCCTGAGACACATGAGATCTTTATGGAGAAGGATGTACACTTTGAGGAAAGTTTACCAAGCTTATCCTCTAATCCTCTTTGCACTTCATACATTATGGAAACTGATAGTGACACTAGCAATAGTACTTCAACAGATTCAGATATGTGGGGTTCTATTGATAGTTGTAGTGAGAGGTCATGACATTAGCATACTCCACATGCATATATTGCCATAGTGATAGGTCTAGCATAGTAGGGTACACCTTGTCTTCCGGCTCCAACAATAGGGTAGACTACATAATAAATATTTGAAGTTTGTTTGTGGATTCATACATAGCAGATTTGGGGGACATCATTGATGATATACATCTTCTCTTTGATAGAGAGGATCCTTCTTTAGTTGTTGTGAGGGCTCACTTTGACCCTCATGTCCATTCTCTACATGATCGATCTTCATAGGTTGATGTGATTATGGATACTTATGTACAACAATTATAGGAGGTCTCTTTATCATTTGAGGAGACAATGCATTCTTTGGGATAGGTTTTACATTAATCCTTGATAGGGACAATTGAACAGGTTTTAGAGGCATTAGTGATCATCGAGATTCTTTCTACACATAGCAGAAGCATCTCATTTTTACCTAGGGTATTGTTTCTTCCAAAGGGGAGGAACAATATTCAACATTCCTGGATTAGCTTCTACATTGGAGTAGCTATTACTGATTGACACTCATCATTTGGGGGGGGGGGGAGACTACCTTGTCTCTCTTCTTCTTCTCTCTTGTGGGGGGGACCTTTTCCTTGTTTGGGATAGTGTTCTTCTCACATTTCTCTATTGTATATACTTGATGTATGTTGTAATTTGGGGGGTGCAGGCGGCGTGGGGGGGGGGGGGGGGGGGGGGGGGGGGTGGGGTGTCTTGATTACTCCATCCATCCATACATCTAGTCTTTTTGTCTCTCTTTTTGGGGGATTATTTTCCCATGAGGTTTTCCCTCTTTCTCCACTTAATGAGAGGTTTCATTTCATTATGTACATGGGTACCTAACATGGCCTAGTAGTTGGGACCCATCATGCATTTCATTCTATCTTTTTTAAGCTTAAGTGCATTCCCCTAAGTTGCACTTAAGGGGGGGTGTTGGTGTAAATACAAATTTACTATTTACACTTTACTTAAGTTTACTTAGGTTAATGCATTATTTTATTATTTATTTAGGTGAGACACTTAGGAGTTTGTGTACTCTCATGAGTTGTCATGTTGACAACACTAGAGTAAGAAACTCTAATTCAACACATGGTGTCTACAACACTGGAGTTTGCAAAATTAACTGAGTTTTCATGTATAAAACATAATTATTCACACTCCTAATTTAGCACATGGTGTCTACAACATAATTTTGTGTGCTACACCATTGTAGGCTTATCCTCTCATCATCGCACTTACTCCTGTGCTTAATAGAGGATAACCCATATTTGGTGGACATGTACTTGGTTGTATGACTTATCATGTTGTTGACTTCTATGCATTCTAGAAGCATTTGAGAGGCCTTTATATATAGGCACTCCTAGTGTACTTTCAACCAATATTGAATGAATATATCATCATTCTGATCATACTCTCTTTGGTCTACAGTTGTGCTTGTACTTGAGTTCCTTGGTCTTGGGTGAATTCTTCCCTAAGCAAATTGTTACAATATGTTGTCACTTGGCTGCCAAATTATTCTTCCACTTGTCTTCAACTAGATCGCTTAGAAAATACTAAAGTTTCCTAGTGCTTAGCATCAACTAAACTTTACTTGACTTACACTATATCACTCAACATACACTAAATTTTATTTGACTTACACTGTATCACTCAGCTCCAACTAATTTTCTACTCGGCTTGCACTCAATTTTCTTGGTACCTACTATCCATTCGGTCAAGCTTAGTAGACTTAATTCTTCTTACTTGTTCTTCTAGACTTAGTCAAAATATCCATCCTATGCAACCTTAAGTAGATAATCGATGCATAATATCATCACTATCTTAACTGATATTTGTACTCCTTTTTCATATCATAACTCAACCTTTTTCTCTAGGTGCTTTTGTTATTTCATTTGATCAAATCCTCTTCATCAATTAAACAAATGATAGTTCTTAAATCAACTAAACAATTATCTTACCAATAGGTAGTAGGTTTGACACCAATGACAAAAAAATGATTGAAACACATTCTCATACTTGTATCAATCTATTTTCAACAATCTCCATCTTTGGAATTGATGAAAAAATAGTACCAACAATAATACCAAAAATAAAATAATTCCTTGTATTGAAATTTCTTCCTCTACCAGCAAATTTAATCTTCTATATAGGTTGCAAAATTTTGTTCTGATCAATAGACAATCAACTCATCCTTATGACCTCCTCTTGACCACTTCCTCTTACAAATATTCAGGTATCTATTTCTTGTATCTCCCTCAACACTATCTCCCTCTTACCAGGTAGATGTATGTCATTTAATCACTTCTCTCTCTGCAGTAATCATCCGATACACTATCTCCCTCCGAGTAGATATTCCATGTTTCTTCCTTGTTCATCAGGTACACTATCTCCCTCTGAGTACATATTCCATGTTTCTTCCTTGTTCTCACTATGTTTGGTATTCTATCTTTCTGCCTTTCTATATTTCTCTCTTTTTGTATTTCTTCCTTTTTGACAATAATGCTAAAGACTTGTCATCTTAATATGCAGATATGAACATTTTTAGTTTCTCCCTCTATCACCTAGCTTGTGAGTGATCTACAACTCCATCTCGTTGATTACTTTAGGAAGCCCCTAAAGTAAGATCCACTATATCAAAGTGTAACATATATCAATCATCTCAATTGATGCAAGGCACTTCTCATGCTCTTAAATAGCCTTGGATAGGGGTATCACCCCTATTTTACCTCTTAGATACTCATGGGCATCCATAGGTAATGCTTTTGTAAAGATATCAACTATTTTCTCTTTTGTATTCACAAGTTCCATCTTCACCTCTTTGTTTAAAACTAACTCTCTCAAGTAATGATACTTGATTGCAATGTGCTTAGTCTTTGTATGCATCACATGATTCTTTGATATATTTATAACACTTATATTATCACAATAAAGTATCACAGGTTTAGTGATTTCCTCCTTCATACCTTTGAGTAGATGTTTGATCCATATAATATTTGTACAATTTACTACAACAACAACATATTCAACTTTAGTAGTACATTGAGATATGCAGTTTTATTTATTGCTAGTCTATGTAACCAACCTTTTTCCTAGTAAAAATGCTCCTCCACTAGTGCTTTTTCTATCATCAATATTTCTATCCCAATCAACATTAGTGTAGGCTCTCAACTCAAACTTCCCATTTTTCTTGTAGTATAGACCATAGTCTTCTGTACCTTTTAGATATCTCATTATTCTCTTAACAACCATCAAATTATTCTCCTTGAGATTAGCAAAGAATCTTGCAACTATCCCAATAGATAATGTAATATCAGGTCTGCTATGTAATACATATTGTAGTTTTCCAATCATAGACTTGTACAATGTTTGATTCACCTTAGTTGAATCATCATTCTTTGACAAATTGTGTCATGTCAACATAGGTGTACTTACTAGCTTGAAATCTTCCAATCCAAAATTTTTTAGTATCTCTTTTACATATTTTGACTGAGTGATGTATATACCATATTCCACTTGATGTACTTGCAAACCCACAAAGAACTTGATCTCTCCAAACATAGACATCTCAAATTATTTCTTTATTTAATTTGAAAAAGCTTTATATAAAGTATCCTGACCTCCAAATATGATATCATCAACAAAAATTTAAGATAGTAAGATACCTTTGCCTTTTTTTGTCTTCAAATATAGATTTCTATTATCATTAATCTACTCAAATTCAATCTTCACAAGATAATTGTGAAGCCTTTCATACCATGCTCTTGGTGCTTGCTTCAAACCATATAAAACTTTTTGTAGTCTACATACCATGTTTTTTGTTGTTAACATCAACAAATCTTTTTGGTTGTTCTATATAAACCTCTTCTTCCAATATGCCATTCAGAAATTTTCTATTTAACAACCATTTGATAAATTTTGAAAACTTTGTATGTAGAGTAAGAAAGAAAAGTTCTTACTCCTTCCAATCTTGCAACAGGAGTGAATGTTTCTTATAGTCTATCCCTCCTTCTTGTGCATAACCCTTGCAAACTAATCTTGCCTTATTCCTTGTGACCTCACCATTTTTATCTAACTTGTTTTTGTACACCCACTTGGTGCCAATCACATTTTTATCTTTTGGTCTAGGAACTCGAGTCCATGTCTTATTCTTCTCAATCTATTCAATCTCTTCTTTCATGGCTAGGCAACATCTTTTAAGGCATATTTCACTATTTTAGGTTTATGCATGCTAAGAAAACACATATCACTCCTCATCTTGTTTCTTGTAATTGGTCTTGCATCTTTATCTCCAATAATTTGTGCAACATGGTGATGTCTTTTGACATAATTTGACAATCTTGGTTCTACTCTATTTTCCTCATTTGGTTTGTCAACTTCTAAATCATTGTGTACTTCTCTATCAGGTAGTTCAACATCTCTTTCATGTGCACTAATATGAGAATTAGAATGTACCTCAACTTCATTATGTAACTCGACACTTGACTATAGCTTAGCCCCCAAATGCAACTCAACATTCATTGTATGTGATTCAACAATCACTAAAGCTTGCTATTGATTTGAAACTTGATTTGTAACATCTTCATCAACAGACATACCTTCATAAAAGTAAACAAAAGATTTGTATTTCTTTAGTTACTTCATAGGTTCAGCCTCATGTACTTCTTTCTTGACTTGCACATGGTTCAAGGTATAAATAGCTGTACTTATAGCCTCTCTCCAATATTTTAAAGCATCATTCTTCTCCATTATGAGTGTGCTAGGATAGTCTATTACAAATCTATTCCTCCTTTTAGCAATTCCATTTTGTGGAGGGGTCCTAGGGGAAAATGTCTTTCTTTTGATTTCTCTATCATTACCAAACATCTCAAACTCATTTGATGTAAATTCTCCTCCTCTGTCAGATCTCAAACATTTCAGACTTTTACCTATTTCCTTCTCAACTCTTGCTAAGTACCACTTAAACATTTGGAAAGCATCAGATTTCTATTTCATAAACATAGCTATCATCATCTTAGAATAATCATCAACAAATATCATAACGCACTTATCACCTTTGTAGCTTTTCACATCAATTGGTCCACACAAGTCAGTATGAAAAATCTCCAAAATTCCTCTAGATGTGTGAGTATTACTCTTAAAACTAGACTTTGTCATTTTTCCTAACTGACATTGTTTGTAAATTATATTGTCGGGTTTCTTAAATTTAGGCAAACCTCTGACTCTTCTCATGTTATTGATACTATCCAATTTATCAAAATTAACATTACATAACCTCTTGCACCATAACCACACATCATCAAATTCTATAACGAGACAAGTAGCAATATCCATATCAAGGTAGAATAGATTACCTCTAGTTTGATCACCTTTTCCCATTAGTTTTCCATCAATATCATATATCCTAGCTATCTTGTTCTCAGACTCAACCTTGCAACCTTAACTATTTAGTTGTGACACACTCAACAAATTATAGTTTAGTCCTTCAACATAATAAACATTTTCATATAAATTTTTTTCTGTGAGTTTGATAGAACCTTTTCTTTTTATTAGACATGGTGCATCATTACCAAATCTTACACTATTTCCATCATAATAATTCAAGGTAATAAACTTACTTTTATCTCTAGTCATGTGATGTGAACACCCACTATCAATGATCCATTTGACATTCTTGTTCATACAAGACACTAGCGTAGTTGCCTCATCCTCATCAGAATCATCTTTCATTGTGTTGGTGTTTTATTATGATGTTAAAACAGTGCTAAAACTACTAAGCGACAAAAGGCTTAATACCTAGATATCAGTACATACACAACCTAAAGAATAGCCAATTCTCATTATCACTTGCATATGCAAAGTACTAGGACCCAACTCCAACAAAACCTTAGACGATTTTCTACTCTTTTGGCTCTGTAAAAACCAGGGCGGGTGTACCCGAGGATGGTTCAAAGATGAAACAATTGTATGAGAATTATTTTTAGTTTCATTTTGATTCTCATCTCTAAATCCTCAAACATATACGTAAATCTTACCGAATTGATAAACACATCCCTTGAACAGATATGGCCAAGAAATCTTCTATAGCTCTGCAGATGTTTCCAATAGCAATGGCTAAATGAAGCTAAAACAATCCATGCAGGCAAGTGCTGGCCAACTTTGAAAATCTTACAGGAAATATAAGTAAAAATTGATTTTATGATGTACTTTGAAAAAACCAGTCATAATATACTTCTCTTTTGGCTGAAATACTTTTGATCAGTGCCTAATCCATTGGGGATTCAGAGTCAAGTAAATTCTTAGATCTAATTTGTTGCTTTGCAACAAATTCTTATTAGCAATTCTTACCAGAATTTATCATTCAAAAATCCTTTTTAACACCTAAGCAACCTCATCACATTCATCAGAGCCTTTATTTAATCCATTGAATTAACAACAATAACAAATGGATGTACAGCCTTACTATATTGCAATCAATTGCATAAGCTTTTACTCACACAACATCAAGGTAGCTAAGTATTTAAAAGGAGACAAAATTCAGAAAGAACAGATATGGGGATAGTTCATAATTTGTATTCATTTCCTTTGAAAATGGTATATCCTTTACAATAGACCCAGAAAGACCTTCAGAAAAGAAGCACAGTTCTTTCTACATTCATCTATATCTCAAAAATTTTGACAGAAAAGTATACTACAAACTTCCTTTCCAAAATGCTTGGACCAAAAACAGAACTAAGCACAATACTTAGTAAAAAATAGAATTTGGACCATTCTTTAGCCTTGGGATCTCACTTAAATAGTGTGAGATGCAACAAGCTTCAGGCTAAAGAAGGCGACAGGTGTCCTTCTTTAGAAAGACAAAAACAAAAATAATAGAAAGGTTAATTACAACAACATTTCTTGGCGGGTCCCTTTCTGTTATGCTTCTTGGTTGCTGTGATCTGATCTTATAATCATTCTTCATCTTCAGAGTACATACCCATGAGGTCTGTAAGTGATGTATCATCTTCTGTTACCTGCAAACTCACTTTAACCTGGGGATTTTCCATGTCATCATTGCCGATTACAAAAGTAACTATTACTCTTACATCTTCTTCCTCATTGTCTCCTGACATCTGCTCACTAAACTGATTTTTCCATCTATTAAAAGTATCATCATCTGGCCAATCAAAACTTAGGGTTTCTCTTTGTATCTTTATTAAAGAATTTGCATTTTCCTCTAAATCATCGAATTCTTTTCTCATAGTAGCATAATATAATTGTACTTTTACCAGCTCCTCGTTTGTCTTTGCCCAAAACCAATGGCTAGTTTCACTGATGATATTTATTATTCTATTATCGAATAATTCATCCAATTCCTTTTTCCATTTTTCTTTTTCCTTTACTGTATCAACAGATTCTAAAGCACAAGGAAATAGGGTGAATTTTTCAGCAAGATATTTTGAAAAACAGAGTATCAATTTTCTCTGTAAAGAATCTCTTTTATTCTCAAAATTATCTAATTGATTCAATAAATCAAAAATCCTTTCAACCTGATGAAAAGGCATTTGGACTGTAGATATACATATAATTGTAACATCATTATTTCTCTGTCTCCATTTCTGTGCAAGAGAATCTAGTCTATCCTTTTCTTTATTCAACTCATCCATGAGGGTTACAATCCTTGTCAACTGATCATAAAAAGTTGACCATTGTATTTTATCCCTCAAATATGTCACACCCTGCTTCCATTTCTCTTCCTGCTGATTTCTAAATTCTATCTGCCACTCATGTAATTTGGTTTTTTCTGCTTCAAATTCCTCTGCAGTATAGAATTGGGGTCTTTTAGGGGTGTCAGGTATCTCAATAATAGGGGTTAATCCCACAAATGACTGTGGAGGATATGCAATTCTCAGTGTACTGGATTCTCCCACTTTCCTCTTTCCAAGTACCTTCTCTAATTGAGATACCCTGTTTTCCAGCTCAATTCTCCTTTTTACCTCTTGATTATAAGCATCTACCACTATTTCATATTTATTGTGCATATCAATCATTTCCTTCTCTTCTCTTTCTGCAGTAGCCAAGGCAAATTTAGAATAATCCACATTCATGTGGGCTGCCTGTACATTTGAAGTATCAGCAACTCTCCTTACAATGATACTCCCTGTTAGTCCTGAATCATCAGGCTGTGGTGAAGTAGTCCTGGATCCTCTTCTCAGGGACCACATAACAAGGGCAGCTTGATCATTGCTGAATGCTGTACCCAAGAATTCCTCTTTATTTGGATCCTGGAGTCCTAAATTATTTGATACAGAATTAAAAATTAACGCATCAGCAATATCCCAATTGGGCAATAATAAAACATTAGCATTTTTTACCATCTGTCTACCCTCATTAGGGATTATATTTTGGAACTCTTGCACCATTTGTTCCTTTATTTGATTTTGAATGGAGGTCTCATCCATTTCTGGATGTTCTGTTTTCATATTCTTACACCTTTGCTCAAAAATGTGCATGTTTACCCTCCACGCAAACTGATGGAAAGCCCTAGATCTTACAAAACTGTTATCAGACAAAAAATGCTGACTGGCTTGTTCCAAAACAGGGTCCAATTCCCTTCCTCTGAAATCTGCTATAGTTAATTCAAAACTTGGCACAGGAGGTTCCTGGGGGTTCCCTTCATCAATTTCTGCTTGTGTAACAAAAATTTCTCCTTGTGACCCCATTTGTTCGAATTGCTCATTGGTGAGCTGTTCTTCCTCAATTCTCATTGGGGTTTGAGAAGGTGAGTAACTTTCATCAGGGGATTCTTCCTCCCTTATTATTCTTCTTCTTTTGGGAGAAGGTTCAGGGGGTCTTTCTTCCAGGACAGTACTGGTGGATTCAACTATCTGTTTTTCTTTGTGAACAATGGGCACCTGCTGCCGAACAATAGTATATCCTGTCTTCTTTCGTACCACTAGTGGACCCATTCCAATGTTGGGGGTGAAACCCAATTTTCTCATAACTTCTCTGGCTTTATCTGGAAAAGAATTAATAAAATGCTGTTTCTTCTCATTCATTACTTCCATTATCTCAGAGAAAGTACTCATGAGCTTATTTATCTTATCTGCATTGGTTGCAACATTACTAAGAGGACTGTAATCTTTGTCAAAACAATTAATGAATTCCAAAACTTTTGAATAGACTCTCCATTTTTCTTTCTTTATTTCTTGCTCATGGAGAGAATATTCATTTCTTATTATATCTTCAGGAAAATAGAATTCATGCTGAACTGGACGAAGCTTGATTCTAAATCTAAGAGCAGAGTTAAAGAAACCTTCTGTATCACAAAAATGAGAGTGAGACGCTGCCATCTTATATTGATCCAAAATTTTGTGGAGAAAGATCCACCCTTCTTTAGTTATCACAAACTGGTGGGCTATAGTACAAGTAGGAAACATTGATCCTGTCCCCCTTTTGTGCAAAAAGGCCTCCTCCACTCCTCCCAACTGCCACAAAAATTCAGCTATCCCTACCTTTAAAGGTACCTGATAGGGTAGCACATGGGGTGTTCCTTTGAATCCATAGACCCTGATGACAGTTGAGACTGAATATGGGATAATATCTCCCCAATTATGTGAAACTTTTAGATTATGGGGTTTGTCCATAGGCCTAACAAGGTGCATTAACGCCTTAGGGATTCTGGGATTATCACTCAATATGAGGCATCTTAGTTTGGAGGCAAAGTGCCTATCAAATCTAACAAAGCTAGCATTTTTTGCTTCCCAGGTCATGTCTGCACTCCATAATTGGACTGGCAGTGCCTCCCCCTCTTGTTCTCTATTTAAAACCATTTCTTTACCAAAATAAGTGGCCCCTTTAAAAAGAAACATATGCATCAATAAGGAGTACTGACCCCAAACCTTTTCCACCTTGCCCTTTGCAATCCCCACCAATCCCTGGTGAATCTCATTTGCCAAGTAAGATGCAAAATCAAAAATTATTTCCACACCAAAAGAGGAGATTTGGGTGATCATATACATGAAGCTCATCGGAATAAAATCTTCTTCGCCCTCTCCGAAGACTCTGCACAGGGTCCTATATATCTCTACTGCCCTGGCATTAAAGCATGATTTCTTGAATGGTTCTTTAGAAGATGATGTTATGGTTGGGAGGCCTCCAATTCGGCCTATGTGGGCTTTCAGTGCACCCTGTCTAACTACATCCCTTTTGGATATATATTCTTTTTCTAACTCTATCAAATTAATGGGCACATGATACATGGTGAGAGGTCCCAGACTGAAAACCTTCCTAATCTCCTCGGGACTGATGGTAACTAAAGCCTCACCATCCATTCTTCTCACTACCTTAGTGGCTTGGTCATAGTTTTTTACTATAGCTTCAAGCAGGTCAAAATCCATAAACACGTTGGGGACAACAAGCTTTCCAAGATCAAAATTCCATATATTGGCATGAGGGGCATATAACTTCCTTTCCGCAAACCATTTTTTGAATAAACTCAAACCAGTTTGAGAAGTTTGAGCATCCCGGACCCAATTACCCTTATCATATAATCCATCAGCTATCCTTAGCCTAGGGTTCAGTGAGGTTAACCTCTTAACTTGCATCATTTCTATAGTAGACTCAGGAAGTAACTCAAGCAAATCATCATGCACATTTCTATCCAAGTAGTTTATTGCACCTATAAATCCCTTCTTTGGAGGCATCTTGGGCTATCTTTTTAGAACTTAAAAGCTCACGAAGATGATGGTAGTTTTACTTACTTGAATTCTGTCTCAATTCTCCTCTGTATTCCTGCAAATTTTCCACGAATAGACAACTTGACAATTTTTTATCAAACCTTGGCACGCTTTTCTTTCAGTAATGGTTTCTGCACAAGAATGGCTCCAAATCTTTTCTCGTGTGAAATGAAACTGATGAAATCCCTCTGTATTATACTCTGTTTTTCCTCACGGACGAACCTTTCTTGTCTAATTAATACAAAGAGTGGCACTACATTTTTCATTTAAAATTGTACCGTCGATCTTCAAAGATCCTACAATCATGCGGTACAGAGAGAACAACTAGGAGTTATATTTGCCATGTCAGTTATTTTACCCAATGAGAACTTGCCACGTACATAATTCTTTCTTTTGATGGCGCTTATATTTGGACCCACTGACGACGGAGAACACATGTCAACATGTCGCTACTTCGTTATGCATAAAGAACAAGCACCTTGCCATGGCGAAGCGGCGACAATCGTTGATCAGATCAAGAAATGATCGAAAGATACGCTACAGGGCTTCTTAAGAAAGAAGGCGGCAGGCCCAACTCGCTATGTCGCTATAATTATCTCCCTTGCAATCTTCATAGCGAGGAGACGACAGCCGTTGATCACTTACCAAATCAAAGGTGAAGAAGAAACACAAGATCTCCTGATTTATATTTGCTATGTCGCATGGCTTAACAAGCATGCAACTTGTCATAGCGAGGTAGCGAGCTCCGTTGATCCACTTCAAGCTGACGTTCAAGATTTTTTGTACATTCAGTCAGATAGGTATTAATGAGAATCGGATCTCTGCATAGTTGGCACATGTCAAAATTTATCATAGTCATCTGTCATTCCATGTCATCAAAGATCTTGCTGATCTTTTACCACTTTACGGGGCCTCGCTAACTCGCTAACGGTGAAGCACCTGAATTTTCCGATAGCAAGGTAGCGAGCTCCGGCACTTAAAAGGATTCCGTGCCAGAAAATGCAAGGGTTACCCAGTAATTACTTCTGTTAATTAAAACTGATTCTGACAACGGTATTTATGACTAGTCATGCCACCTGGTGTAATTATGATACAAGCAAGATGCAATGTCATCATTTTTAGATTTTCACGTGGCCTCGCTACTTCGCTAATGGTGAAGTGTCTGAATTTTCTGATAGTGAGGTGGCGGAACGTCCAAAAAAACTATCATTCCGGCTCTGATGTCAGATATTCTAGTGGGTCCCTATCCCTTTTGGTCGGTAACTTGCAAAGTGTACCTGCACAATAAATCATTTAATAAGCAAATCTCCGATCACCGCATCTTCACTTTATGGGCCCGCCGCTTAAAATACTCAATACTCATTATCTCGCTATACTTAATAAGCATGCAACTTGTCATAGCAAGGTAACGCCAATGGTAGATCTAATTGGATCTGACGGTTGGGACAAATAGGAAGAAAGGTAACCCGAGAGAAAGGAAAAGGAATATGACAGCATATTCGTCTCTTTTGAAAATTCAAAATTTCGCGCCCGACAATTTATGAATAGAGATGATATAGGGTTTAAATGACGATTATTTCTTATGGATGATTTATCCAAAACCCTATGCTTCACTTAGGCATAAAACATTTGACTTTTCTATGATTTAACTGAAAACTTTTACTACACAAAAAGTCCAACCAACACATTGCAACATACACCACTTCATCATCATGATCGTCAGATCCATCTTTGGTTTCCTCTTCTACAATATACCAAGACTTACTGTCTTTGTCTTTGTAATCTTTGCTATCTTCATCTCTCTTAGTTTTGTACTTGTCTCCGCCTCTATAGTTCTTCTTCTCTGGACATCTAGTAGCAATATGACCAACCTCATTGCAATTAAAACACATGATAGGTAACTTACCTTTGAATTTTCCTTTACCTCTATGAAATCTCCTTGCTATTAGTGCTTCAAGTTGTTCTACATCCTCCTCATCTATATCAGTTTCACTAGAAACATATTTTACCTTTTTCTTCTTCTTCTCATTAAGTTCCTTTAATGACAACTTAGCTTTGAAAGAAGTTTCAACATTATCTGATTTGAAGTTGTCAAAATTAGATAGCTCAAAAGAAGTGAGCCTACCTATTAGACCTTCAAGAGTTAGATTAGAATCTAGTATACATCTTAGTTCTTCTATTGCATAAACTCTAATAGCATACATGGGCAACAATGTTCTCAAAACTTTTCTTAATATAGTTTCATCATCTATCTTACCAGTAGATCATCTTATAGCATTAACAACATCTTTTATCCTAGAGTAACATTGAGCAATATTCTCACCTTCTTCCATCCTCATATCATCAAACTTACCTCTAAGACTTTCAAATTTGGCTCTCAAAACATTTGCATCAACTCCATGGATGGTGTGAAGAGCATCCCACATCTTGTTCCACTATCAAAACCCTTGATGCCATAAAACTCAACATAGATTAGGGCAGGGGCAATCTCTAATATTGCCTGATTGTGTTCTTTTTCCTTTTTTTAAATCTTCATCAATTAGGGCTCCAACATGATCAACATGCTCATTGGTGATGGTAGATTGTGCGTGGTCTCCAAGACCTCTTAGGTGTAGCTTCATTAGACTTTTCCATCTAGGAAAGGTATCCTTATTAAGCTTGGGTACCTCTCTTTTTGACATCTTGATCTTTTGCTTCTAGTACCTTCAAACTAGTCCTCTTTAGTAGATGGTTCTAATACCAATTGTTGAAATTATTTAGAATAACTAAGAGGGGGGTGAATTAGTTATTCAAGGTCTAGATGTACAAATAAAAATTTTCACAGCTTACTGAACCCATATTCATAAAACATACTCATGCATGCATCCATTAGATCATACAATCACTTAAACTTTGTAGGTTATTGTCAAATCAACTTTGCAGAAATGTAAGCATGAAACATAATAGATTCAATAATACATTTGACTCAATGATTTGTTAGGATAAAACTATGAACATAAATAACAATATCAAAAAACATTGAATTGCACAGAAAAGAACACAAGACACCAAGATTTAACGTGGTTCATCCAAACCTTGGGCTACGTCCACCAAACAACAAGTCCAATATTATTATGATTCAGTGATTACAACCTGATTACAATCTGTAATCCCTTATAACTCAATATTTCCACAAGAAGCAATTTTCACATCACACATTATGAAAAATCCCTAACCCTAAGCTCTTTTATACAAGTATTTTTACTGCTTTAGGGTTATAATTAATTATTACATGTTAGCCCAAAATCTCAATAAAATAGGGCCCAATTTTTTTTCTCCAAAGAATTATGAATTATTTACTGTACTTCCCCGATCAGTCACCACAAACTAATATGATTTTATGTGGAAACCCAATTTGGGAAAAACCACCAGTAACATGCTACTCATTCTCACTCTTTTGAAGTGATGCCCTATTGAAGACCAACCCTATTAAAGGTTACAATACACATTGTTAAACATGACCTGGTTAGAGGATTTCAATTACCTTGTTAGGAGTGAGCCTTGTTAGAGGACTTTAGATCATTCACTTGGAATGTCACCCGATTAAAGGATTTACAAATGACCGTTAAGTCAATTGTAACCTAAAGGATTTACCCTAGAATGGTAAAATTATTAGAAAGTAACAATAAGGCTTGATCTGAAAAAAAATTACAACTCACTTGCAGATTATAGATCTCTTTTTTAGTCCTCCATTATGGTTGGCTTTCACACACTTCAACTCTAATAACTTGTTCACCCTTCAAGCATTCATACTCTTAAGCCTTCTTTCTTTGCTTGCAAATAACAGTCTCTTCTATTCAATCTTTGAATGAAGCAATACCTTAGACCTCTTGTCTAACTTAGGTTCTCAAACATTGGCCAACCTTTGTTCTAACCAACCATATCTATAAATAGAAAATTAAGATCTTTTGCTATTCATCCTCTATCATCCATTTTAGGGTTAGGTAAGATTAGGTAGGATTCAATGAATCTACCCATCTTTTTATTTTAGTCCCTTCTAGAAACTTCTCCTTCAATCCTCTTTGAGTTCACTTCAAAAATATTTACCATGAATTTTGTACCACCAACTCATCACAGTTATCTTCCACACACTTCACGAAATTCAAGAAAACAAAATAGTCAGCTCAGATTCATCAAATATATGATTTAACACGAATACTGGCACTTGACATCAATATGCTATCACTTAGCTTCCAAACTATTCTTCCACTCATCTTCAACTAGATCACTTGGAAAATAATTAAGTTTACTATTGCTTAGCATCAACTAAACTTTACTCAACTTACACTGTATCACTTTGCATTTACTAAACTTTGACTTTGCTTGGTTCCAACTAATTTTCTACTCAACTTGCACTAACTTTTCTCGAGACCTACTACCCACTCAGTAAAGCTTGGCATACTCAATACTTCTTAGTTGTTCTTCTAGACTTAGTCAATGTATCCAAAATTTTCAACCTTAAGTAGATAATCAATGCACTATATCATCACTATCTTAACTGATCTTTGTATCCTTTTTCTCTAGGTGCTTTTGTTATCTCATTTGATCAAACCCTTTTCATCAATCAAACAAATTATAATAGTCAAATCAACTAAACAATTACCTTACCAACAAGTACCAAGTTTGACATCAGTGATAGAACAATGATTGAAACACATTCTCATACTTGTATCAATCTGTTTTCAACATATAATACTTTAAAACAAGAGAATGATAACACTGTTAACATTGTGGAACATGTAGTTCAACCTCCACCTCCACCTAAGGAAGAAATTCCTTGTGCATCTAATGATCACCCTAAATTGAAATGTAAGCATACTAGATCACTTACTATCTCATTCACTAGTATTGATAACCTTTTTGTCAATTTCCTTGCCAACCTAGACTTGACACTGAAGCCTATTACTTTTTGAAACATAAGATTTAGAATTTGATTGATGATAATGCTTTATCTATTGAGGTTCAAGATGATGGGAATAAAATTTTGGCACCTCCTAATCAAAATCTTCAAATTTATACTAATCCTTTACCTAATCACTACAAACACTATTGTTCAACATCCTTCTTCTTCTATTCCTCTTAAAGTGAATGTTGCTTATAATACTTTACAACAAGAGAATGATAACACTATTAACACTATTAATACTGTGGAACATGTGGTTCAACCTCCACCTCTACCTAAGGAAGAAATTCCTTGTGCATCTAATGATCAACCTAAATTGAATCATAAGCATACTAGATCCCTCACTATTTCATTCATTGATACTAGTAAGTTTAAGGCTTACAATGGTCCTCTTTATATTGCTACTCAAATTTCTAAATATCCTTCTTATGAATGTCTTTTTGATCCTACTTCTATGGTTAATATCATTAATGAATAATATATTTATAATAGAGGGAAAAAATGTGATTTTTATGACTCAATTGATACTTGGATTCAAAATTGTAATGGTTTCTTGTATCCTCCACAAGATTCCATCTCCTTTCATACTGAATCTTGTGGAAAAGTGGTGAATAGTACCTTTTTGGTCATTCCTACTTCTAATTAGTTTCAAGTGAAGCTTGCCTCACCTTGGTTGACCTCCATGCAAGCTATTGATTCTCCTATTTATCAATGCATTAAATTTTCCTCATGATGGTGAAATTATGATGATTAATCACAATAATTATCATCCTTTTAGACCTCAACACTGTGCTACTCTTAACTTCTTTTCGCCTTCTCTTCATAGTACACCCCCTACTCAGCTAGACTACATGTTTCATTCTTGTCAAGAATATAAATGTTGAAAGATTTTAGAGTTAATTAAGCATCATGGTCTTTTTCCCACAAGTTCACCACCTATTTCTTTTGATTCTTCTATTTCTAATGGTTAACCACCCCTTGTATCTCCTAATTCTCCTTCTAGTAAGGCTTCTCCTATGATGCTTCCTTCTTTTACATCTCATCCTTCTTTTATTCTACCAATTGTGTCATGAAAAGGAAAGGTACATTTGGTTGTTGATCCTCCTTCATCTCCACAACAAATTTCTAGTAAAACTAAGTGTAATCGACATGCTCGAGAATGCCGAAAGAACCGTCAAGCTTGTGCTAGAGCTTGTATAAATGCTACTCATCAGCCTATGTTTATTGAACAAGTTAATGATATGCATATTCCAGTTCTATATTTTTTCACTATTAATTTAGATGAAGAATATACTTTAGATGATGAGCATGAAATTATTGATGTTGATTTACCTAACATTCTTTCTACATAGCTAACACTTACATCTATACTTGAGCATAATGACTCACGAGTGTCCTTTGGATTTAGCTATTATTCCTACTATGTTAAAGATAATTCCTCTTGCAAGTTATCCACCTTATCTTATTACTACTAAATGAGATAGGGGAGGAGGGAAGCATGCTTAAAGTGAGTGCTCTAGCATAGTAGCTTTTTGTGTGTTTGCTTGTTAATTTGTGCTACTCCTATATCTTGTTTGTTAATTTTATGTTTAGATTTCTTTAAGTAACCCTTGTCTCTTTATTGGCACAAGGTGATAATGAAATTTCCTCATTTTCACATTCTTCTATTTGTATCTTGCTTCTTCTATTTGGTGTTCTATCTTATCTTTTACATGTGCTATTGTTTGTACTTGTTTCCTTGTGTAGTATGCTTGGACTTGCAACATGGTAGCACAAATTCTTTTTGGTCTCCACGATGATGGTCCAAAAAGACTCTTCTTCATAAATCTTATGTGTCTTTCTTTTATGGTGTTGTAATTATACTACCTTTTGGGAACAATGACATGTCATACTTGATATAATACTTACATATTATCATATGATCATACTGACCCTAGAGTTAGTAGATCCCTTTCTATGCTCTTGCATGTTATGCTTTTATTTCCCTTGATTTGTCCACTATTAGGGGCATCTCATAGTGGAAACTTATTTTGACCATTGTATGTATACTTTGTTAAAGCTATTGCTCCTATAAAAGTATTAGCAATGAATTTAACATGGGGGCATACACTATGCTCATTCTCGCCTTTTAGTGATGGGGTAGTGAACATGGATTTTGAGTCTAGCTTGGGTACTTTAGCCATAGTTTCTTAGTGTGCTCCTTAAATTAACATCAAATATACACATTACTACTTCATCCATTTTCTTTCAATGTACATATTTCATGAATCTCTTTATGGATCACGCACAATCCTAAAGAACAAATTCTCTATGCATACATTCAATCTAGGAAGTTAGCATCCTTGAAATTAAGTCCCTCTTTCCTTCACATGCAAACATGCTAAATATCATCTATGGGTTACACAAAACAATTTTATAAAGTCCCATGCATGGGTAGCATATCCTTTCTAAACCTTACCATGGTGATACGTAGAACATTGATATATGACTGGGTCTTTTGATGGGTTGATTAGCAGATTACCACCCTGTTAGAGTATTTCAATGTCATGTTTTCTAATAACTCTTTTGGTGATTCAAAATATGGTGGGCACTCTACTCAGAGAGATAATCAACCCTTTTCTTTTTTAGTCAACAATCTCTCACTCATTATAATTTGGGAGTTAGAAAAGTTTCAATCCCTTGGGGGCTTGATTCTTTCTCTCCTAGATCTTAATAAGAGTATCCTATACCTTGTTCTCCACTTTACTAAGATTTTGGATTGAGTTCATCCTCTCACTAAAGTGGGGGATAAATATATTGTTGTAAATTGGAACATCTCCAATTTAATGAAGGCTTAGTTTCTATTTAATGTGGGATCATCATGTTCTTGATAGAAACTACAATTGGAACAATTGTTATATTATCATTGATGTCAAATCTTATTGGGGAGACAATTTATACTTGATTAGAGTGCCATATCAAGATGATTGATGAAGAGGATTTGAGAAGGAAAGATAACAAGAAGACCTAATGGAAAGGTTGAGTTATGTGGAACTAAAATGGCTACTTGATTAGTTGGACCTTGATAAGATAATGTTTTGTTTAATCATAACACTAAGTGGAGAAGATAGTTGAGTTGAAGCCTAATTGATATGATCAATGAAGGACCAAATGCATAAGCTAAATTGAGCTACAAAGTAAAAGATAAAGGAGCTTATAGTTGAAGTCGAGTTGTGATAGTGTCGATTGAGTGAATAGTAGAAGCCAAGTGAATATAGTGTTGACCAAGTACTAGTAGAGACTGAGTATCAGAAAAGTTAGACTGAGTGAAGACAATATAAGCCGAGCAAGAAAAATTAGTATTGACTAAGTTATCTAGTGACGAATGAGGCACAGGAACAAAGTTGTGGCCCAATGTTAGCTTTTGATAGTTGAGATTCCTAGCCAACACTGTTAAAATTTTAGATTGGTCAAAGCCCATGAAGGATAAGTATTTATGAGCTAGAGTATCTAATGTTGAGAAATTGTATTTGAGCATTTTTAGGCATGGATTCTAAGAGAATTTTTGAGAAGTATCTAGAAGGAGAAGGGAGAAAAAAATGATGGAAGGATTTGATGAATCTAACCTAAACCTAAGATTAATGGTGATGTTTAAGTGACAAGAGATCAAAGCTACCTATTTAAGGATGCATAAGGATTAACCTAAAGAGGTTGAAATTTTTTGATTTTGTTGATTGAAAAACTAGAGAAGAGGGCAATAAAGAAAGAGAAAAGTAGAGTTGAAGAGTGATTGCTTAAAGGATTTTCTAATAGATTAGAGATTGGAAATGGAGACATGAGTGGATTTGGTCAATGAATTAGTAGATGAGCTACATTGTGATCTATATTTGTCAAAGTGAGTTGTATTTAATAGATCAACCTATTGTTACTTTCTAACTAGTATATCATTTAAAATCCTTTAATCAAGGTTGACCTAATAGTCATCTGTAAATCCTTTAATGAAGGTAGAAAAAAGTACAAAAATAGAAGAGAAGATGATAAGAGAGATTACAAAGACAAAGGCAAGAAGTGCTATATCGCTGAAGATAATTCCGATGATAGTAATGATGAAGTTGTTTATGTGGCTATGAAGGACCAGTCTGATGAAGAAGAGCCTACAACACTAGTAACATGTATGAAAAAGAATGACAGATGGATCATAGATAGTGGGTGCTCACACCACATGACAAGAGACAAAAGTAATTTTGTTAACTTTACTCAGTATGATGGAAATAGTGTTAGATTTGGAAATGATGCTCCATGTCAAATCAAAGGAAAAGGCTCCATTAAGCTTACAAAGAAAATTTCATGTGATAATGCATACTATGTTGAAGGACTAAACTAAAATTTGCTGAGTGTCTCACAGTTAGGCAATGTAGGGAGTAAAGTAGAATTTGGAAACAAAACTCCAAAAATCTATGATACTAATGGAAAATTGATAGGAAAAGGGGATAAAACAAGAAGTAATCTGTTTTATCTTGATATGGAAAATGCTTCTTGTTTTGTTGCAAAATTTGATGATGAATGGTTATGGCATAGAAGGCTATGTCATGTCAACTTTGATAATCTGGTCAATATCAGTAAAATGAAGAAAGTCAGAGGTTTACCTAAACTAAAGAAGCCTGACAACATCATGTGCAAACAATGTCAACTAGGAAAGATGACTAAGTCAAGTTTCAAGAGTAAAAACTATACATCTAAAGAAGTACTTGAGTTAGTCCATACAAATTTATGTGGTCCAATAGAAGTACAAAGCTACAAAGGAGATAAATATATAATGTTGTTTGTTGATGACTATTCCAGGATGATGACTATTATGTTCTTAAAGAAAAAATATGATCTTTTTCAAATGTTTAAGTGGTATGTGGCTAGAGTTGAAAAGGAAACAAGAAAGAGTTTGAAATGCCCGAGATCATACAGAGGTGGAGAATTCACATCAAATGAATTTGAGACATTTTGCAATGACAAAGGAATCAAGAGACAAACATAGCTCTAAGGACTCCCCCACAGAATGGAATTACTGAGAGAAGAAATAGATTTGTGATTGACTATGCCAGAACATTGATGATGGAAAAGACTGTTGCTCTGAAATATTGGAGAGAAGCTGTAAGTGTGGCTGTTCATACACTAAACTGAGTACAAGTCAAGAAAGGTACAAATGCAACACCTTTTGAATTATGGTATGGTCACTCACCCAATGTAAAACATTTGAAAATATTTGGTTGCAAATGCTTTATCCTTAAAGATACTAGAAATGGAAAATTTGATGCAAAAAGTGATGACGGCATATTCCTTGGTTGCTCCACTAGAAGTAAAGCTTATAAGTGTTTAAATACTAACACTGACAAAATTGTGGAAAGTGCAAATGTAAAATTTGATGAGCATACATAAGTCCAAGTTGAAGAACCAAAGAGAATGGATGACTATAGAACCTTTGTGTATTTTTATGAAGGAATGCCTTTTGACAAGGACGCTATCAATCAAATTGGGATTCAATAGCAAGTTCTAGTTTCAGCCGAGTCATAACCAGTGAATGCTGAGTTGCATTCAGAAGCCGAGTTGTAGAATGAAAAAAATGCACATTCTGATTCTAAAGTCAGTACACATGAAAGAGATGTAGAACTACTTGACAAAAAAGTGCATAGTGACCCTGAATTTGAAAGATCAAACATGGAAACAAGGACAAAACCAAGATTATACAAATATGTGAAAAGACATCACCCTACTGAATAGATAATTGGTGACAAAGATGCAAGACCAATGACAAGGAATAGACTAAGAAATAAATCATGTCTATTAAGAAAATTTGAACCTAAGATAATGTATGATGCATTACAAGATGGTGACTGGTATAAAGCTATGGAAGAAGAGGTTGATCAAATAAGGAGGAACAAAACTTGGAGTTTGGTTCCTAGACCAGCTGACAAGAATGTGATTGGCACCAAGTGGGTATTTAGAAAAAAGCTAGATGAGAATGGTGAGATTACTAGAAACAAAGCCAGACTAGTATGTAAGGGTTATGCACAAGAAGAAGGATTAGACTATGGGGAAACATTTGCCCCTGTTGCTAGAATGGAAGGAGTAAGAACTTTACTTGCATATATATGTTTCATATAAAGGTTTTAAAGTTTATCAGATGGATGTAAAGTCTACTTTTTTGAATGGTATATTGGAAGAGGAAGTCTATATTGAACAACCAGAGGGATTTATTGATGAGAACAATAGGGATATGGTTTGTAAACTACATAAAGAACTCTATGGTTTGAAACAAGCACCTAAAGCATGGTATGAGTTGAAGAGTGATTTCTTGAAGGATTTTCTAATAGATTAGAGATTGGAAATGGAGACATGAGTGGATTTGGTCAATGAATTAGTAGATGAGCTACATTGTGATCTATATTTGTCAAAGTGAGTTGTATTTAATAGATCAACCTATTGTTACTTTCTAACTAGTATATCATTTAAAATCCTTTAATCAAGGTTGACCTAATAGTCATCTGTAAATCCTTTAATCAAGGTGACATTATAATATAATGTTCTTAAGTCCTCTAACAAGGCCACTCTTAATAGGGTGATTAAATCCTTTAACAAGGTCACACCTAATAGTGTGTATTGTAACCTTTAACAAGGTTGGCTCCTAATAGAGCTCACTTTAGAAGAGTGAAAAATTGGTGACATGTTACTAGCATTTTTTTTTTCAAATTTGGTTTCCACATTAAATAATGTTGTTACACTTGTACACATGTTATTTGCAATGTTTTACTATTTAATGTTTTACATTCTACAAGTAGGTGACTATTGGGATAGTGGACTATAAGTTTATGTTATTGATAAAATGCTCCAGAGACTGAGTTGTTTAAAGAATAGATCTAAGTTGTTTGAAGTAATTAAAAGTTTAATTGTTACATCTAGACCTAAGAATAACTGATTCACCCCCCCTCTTAATTATTCTAAATCATTCAAACAATTCTCCCCCTCTTTCATCTCTTTCTCCCTTTTCTGTCCACTCTCGTAAGTGAGATTTGGGTAAAACCTAATAGATCATCTTTAAAGCTCCTATTTTCATGGTGATAAGCTCAAGGCAGGATCTATTTCCTCTAGGTACTTACTTTCCTTCCACATTTCCACTTGGAATCTAATCCTCACACTAAAATAGGGTTTACTTAGAATCTGGGCATGATTTCTGGACTCCAAGACCTATTTTGGAGTTCCTAGATTGTGTTGAAGTTGATGAAAGATCAACTCCATAGCTCCCAAGAATCACCTAAATGAAAACACCTATCATAGAAAGAGAGAAGAAAATGCTAAAGAGGCTAGAGTTCCTAGATCCATAGATGAGACATTCTTGATGAGCAAAAAGAG